>OY720441.1:318323239-318742825 GCA_963082915.1 Dolichopus griseipennis | reverse complement strand
GAAATCAATCTGAAAAAGTCAAAATTTGTCTTAAAAAAAACTTAAATCACTTTTAGAACAGTCTAAATTAATTTTAAGAAAACTGAAATCAATTAGAAAAAGTCTAAATTTATTAAATGAATAATTATAAAACATATTGCGATAAAGTCAGTTTAATTTAAGTAAATTTAAAAACAAAAAAAAAACACTTAAATCATTTTGAAAAAGTTTGAATTTTGCACTTTTAAAATGGTTTAATTAATAATTTATTGAAAAATAATTACCTCTGTTGGTAGATATTCAAAATTATAATAATTTTCCTTTTCATATTGAATAATATCATCTGAAAAATGATAATTAAATTTATTTTCAAAGCAGTTCATAATTTAATTATTAAATAAAAATTATTTAAATATATGTATTTATAAAATTATATTATAGAAATCCACTACAATCTTAGATCAAATTTTAAATTGTAACTAAGTATTCTTTAACAAAATCTTACGTTATTTATACAAATTTTTATTTAAATAAAATGGTTTTAGTTAATTGATTATATAATTATCCAGAAATTATTTTAAAAATGCAATTCAGGACAATATTATGTAATTAGTAGTATTTATTTATAAATTAATATAGAACATAAGTTCAAAACTAGACAAAGTATACGAAATGAAAAAAAGAGGTAGACTACGACTAAGTCAATTTAAATAACTGCATATGATAATTTATTTAAATATTAATTTTTATTATCTTTATTCCAGTCACTGGGTGATTTCAAAAATTAATTTTAAATTTATTTATGATGCTAAATCAAATTAAAATTAATTTATAAACATTTAAAATTGCATTAAAAGTTGAAGAAATTATGAAATGTTTTTAATTACTTATACCTGTAGTATGATATTATTATTTTTCTATTAAAAAAGGTCAAAATATGGTGATATTTTCTTCTGCCTGTCTCCGCTCCTGGTCATTAAACTTTTAAATAGTTTGAGTTGCTCGCGTTTATGCATTTTTTATTATTTTATTATTAGCTGAACAAAAAATGCACCTTAAATGTTTAAACATAGAATATTGAGCTCATAACAACCGGCATATGTAAAGTGCGGTAATGAAAGGGTGTTTCACTAGTAAATTTAATAATCTTTTAAGAGAATTTATATTTGAATAAAAACTGAATAACTTTTTAATTTATGAACTGTTATTCCACAGAATTTTATTGTAAAAGCATTAGTAATTATAGAAATAAGTCAATTTATTGAAAGAAATTAGAGGTAGACAGAAGTATCGTAAGGTTAGCAGAGATGTCTTTTATTACAAGATCTCGATGTAGATTTTAGAAATATTAAAGAAATTATTTATTAGAAATTATTTGAAGCAATACAATTAGAAATTAAGGTCAATGAATCTTAATATTATAAACACTTACCTACTTCAGGTAAATCAAAGCAAATATCATATCCATATACATTCCACATCTGGCCTATATTATATTCCATATGAACTCAAATTTAACATTTAAAAACTTTATGGTGCAATATATTGAATACCACAAGCTGTACAACTTAAATACCTACATATATATATTATATATACAAATAATTTTTACAAGAAATGGATTATAGCCCTAACAGAATTTCTTTCGGATTAGGTGCAACATATTTTGGTTTTCTTTGATTTTAATTTTATTATGAGTTTCTGTTCAAGAACGCTAAGAAAACGCTAGTGAGATACACTGTATAAACCCAAAAAATAAGGTTTACTCAGCAGTGACCTTGACACAAATTTATTTAAAACTTGTAATAGTTGGCATTGGTATATTTAAGAAAAAAACCTAATAAATTGATTGTAATAAATTAATGTAATTGATCATCATTAATTTTGTGGGATTGTTTTTCATCGCATGGTTTTTAATAAAGACTTAAACTATGAACCTAATACTCGTATATACAATTTGCTACTATCTATTTTTCGAATTTTATTTATTAAATACTAAAATAATCAAACAAGAGTGATTAATTGATAATATTATTTTTTAAATAGTAAATAATAAATTATTGATTTATTTAAAGTAGATTTAAGTTCTTGAGATAGTGGAAAAAAAATTTAGATTAAAATTTAAAACTTGAGTGTTAATAATCAAAAAATAATTTTTAAATTAAAATCTCTTTATTATAGCAAATACAGACCTACATAAAAAATTACCCAATTAAATGCTTTCAGTATTTAAAAAAATTGAAATTCTGTTAGTTCTGAGCTCAAAATATCAATATTTTAGTGAATGCTCCGAGTGGTGGAATCACTTTCAATAAATATATATCAGCGGCTTAGAAGTCACAGTGATATAAATCGCATAAACTAAATATCTATACCCACTTTAAATTTAAAGTAAATCTTTAACACATGTTAAAATATGTTAGAGCTTTAAATTTGGTATATCACTAAAAAAAATTTGGACTGGTATTTAAATTAAAGATTTTTAAAAATAGCTAAATTTCAAACAGGGGGAGTGACAAAAATATTTTTTTAAACGATTCGTATTTTTGAGGAGCTACCTCGTCTCAAAAATTTCAACTTTATAGCTTAAGCCGAGGCCAAAACAACATATGAGAGGTCAAAAATTTTGCAAAAATTGTAGTTCTCATAACGGTAAATTTTAGTACCGTATGGAAACCCTATGAATTTTCAATTCAAAAATTTGTGAAACTTATAAAAGTACCTGTGTTTTACCGTTTTCAGATTAAAAATAAATCTAATAAAACTCTTGTTATAAAAATTTAAATAAAGGGCTTTTTCAGACTTTGGAGGACTGTAACTCTTTAATGGGTGGGACTACAGAAAAAGTTCTTGCATGAAATAATTTTTTTTTTTGCAATACCTACTCGGGGTTAAAATTTCTTTTCTATATTTCAAACGAAGTAAAAGTGTTTGTAAGCATACGGGCGAAATGTGTAAAACTATATAGGCACATTTTCACAAAATCTTTTGAAAATGTGCCAAAATTTAAATAGAACTAAAGGCACAATAATTTTTTACAATGTACCAAATAGTTATTAAACTTCAAAATAGTAAATTTTGATTATATTCAATAATAGTTTGTCATTAATTCAATTAAATCTATCAAGTTATTTTTCTTTCTATTAAAATTTTCCTACCGTGTGGTGGGTGATCCAGTATTTCGGTCTATCTCAAAGTATGGACTTGAAAATTCTAAATGAGAAAACTTTCTGAAGAACATTTATAAATAAATTTTTTGAGTGGACAGTTTGATTTTTCGAAACTGAAATTCACTACCAATTTATGGGCATATGAACAAAATCCCTGTGTGAAAGTCTCCCCGGGAATTTACGAATTAAAATAATAAAATAAAACTTCTCGAGAGGTTGTAGCTCCTATAAGAGTGGGATGAAAGTCAATTTAAGTATTAAACATATTATTCCCCATTACATTTTCAAGCGAGTGATTGAGCAGTCCAATGAGGAAGAAATTTTTAAATTGGTTATGAATTTTAGTTTTGCAGAAAAGGGAATTTTTGTCTAACTAATGGATACTCTTAACTTAATTTTTTAGTCGTAATTCTGAGGGTGCCTTTTTTTTTTTGTACTTTTGTTATATCTTCCTTTTCATTCGCATCATATTTCGCATCGTATATGAGTAAGTTATTCTATTGCAGTTGATGAAAAAAATCTTGGACAGACAATGTTTGTTTATAGGAGTAATATTAAGACTTTTAAATGAATAAACATGTTTGAAAAAAACTAATGCTTTTGAAGTAAAAGCCTAAACTATTCCTAATAATGACTTCCGGAGAAGCCATGGCCGATTAAAAAATATTTTTAGTTATTTCCTAAGGAATAGCGACAGCATTATACCAAACCCCCTACATTCGTTTGTTCATTAGTCTCCCAATGAATTCCTCCCTTCTTTTAATTTCAGGTTTTTAAATTTCTAATAAATCAAATTTAAAATTAACTTTCAATTAAAAACCTTCGGTTATAAGGTATTTGACTTACATATCCTCCTGAAATTGAAATACAAGACTGGATACCCTCAAGATAAGCTAAAAAAAATTTGATTTCCTTCTTTTCTTAAAACTTTTATTGGATATTTTTAATTCAAGTTCTAAAAGAATACCTTTTAACAAAAAACAAAATAATTTTATTTTTAATAATGGGATTTCTTGATAATTAAATAAATTTAATTATCAAGAAATCCCAGTCAAACATGTTCAATATAATATAATCAACATATTACTATATGTATTGTATTTATGTACATACATTTATTTCAAATGCATTGTTATATATATATATATATAATATATATATTTTTATCTAATTCTAATAATTTTAAATTCGACTTAAAAAATAAAAAGACAATATCACCAATTAAAAATTACATACAAGTTAACATATACTTGTTTACTTTACTAAGTTCAATAAATATAAATAGATATATGTATATATGGTAATATAACATAAAATAATTCCATGAAAAGTAAGTATATCACTTACATACATATATCATTTAAGCATGTTATACATTATCACATATAAGTTAAAAGCACATGTTAAATAAATTCCACAAAACACCTAAAATTCGCGATTAAAGGATGCTACAATCATTCATACTTACAATACAACGCATGGAATATATAGATTTGCTATATAAAAACAAATATAAATATAGCAACTAATGCTTACTTTGACGTTTTATTTTAAGTTAATAAAAAAACGTCATAAAAGTTATTGTTATTTTAATTAAACTTAGTTTGAGTAACAAATGATTATTGGATAGGGTATTATGAAATTGATTATTTCTTTTAGAATGCATATAGTTATCAAAATTTATATTCAGTTTTTATATAACTTACAAAAATGTTTTATTGTAATCTTTTTTAAAGTCGGAGCCTACACGATTTATTTTATGAGCGAAGGTGATAGTGGTTAAAAGCAAAAAAGTTTTAAGATATTTTCCTAACGGTACTTCCTGCATAAAATGTTTTTTAGTAATTTTTTAAAGACCTTCCTGTTTTTTGTAATATTTTATACATTTTTCGTTTAAAATTGTACTCTACAACGAAGTTGATAATGATGTACAAGCAAAAAAGTTTTAGAAATATGTTTTTCTAACGGTATTTCCTAGAGCAGTTTTATGAGTGTATGTCAAAAAAATAGAATTTTCTGCAAATGGTTAATATTCGTTTATTCAAAAACCTAACTATTGATTCGTTAGACAATCATAAACAAATGATATTTTGATTTGTTGCTATCTTTGGTAATCTTAAATAATTTCGTTCCATTCTCAATTAAGGTTTTAAAAAATGAGAAAGAAATATACAATCGAAGCACTACCTTTCGGGAAATATGAAATTAAACTTTTTTTACCATAAAAATGGAATTAAATGTAATCATATTTTTGATAAGTGAGTATGTTTTACTAATCAAAACTTTGTGTAGTAATCAATCAAAAATACGGTCTTGGGCCAAATAATTGAAAAAATTAATCTAAATATTTGATTAGTGAAAAGTTGTTGGTGCTATACGTACCTGGTTACTTTTTTTTTTTTTACACACCAACTAAACGATAGGAACAGATTCCTGTATCCATAACATGTAGGTTTAATTGGAAAGGGAAGAAAAATGGCATATTAAAGGGGAATTCGTGGGTAGATTGGAAATTAATCTGGAAAGATTCGTTTTGAACTTTTGCAAGATTTTTGAAAGATTCGTTTTGAATTTTTGCAACTTGTAGTATGGGACATTATTAAGAGAGGTGAAGAGAGGAAGCATTTTCCACATCTTGGCAGTCCTCACAACAAATGAGTTTCCATAACCAGTTTTAAACCATTTTGAAATTTCCACAGCATAGTAATGCGCACTTGCTGCTCCTCTGGTGTTACGTTGGAATTGCTTAAGATTTTAGTTTGTTTCTATCTTATAATTAATTAGGCATAGAATTAGAGGAAATAATAAGCGGTTTTTCAAATTCAAGTTTATAATACTGCTTCTTCAATCGTGATTTGTTAAATCAAAATTATTATTTTTTATAATACATACACATAAACTAGTCATACTTAAACATGTTGTTCACAGTCATTACATTACAATAGACATTCAGTCTATAATTTATTGTACTGAACAAGCTACCTGTTCACTGTGTTGAGCTGAACAAGCTACCTGATCACTTAAAACTAAACATGTTAACTATAATAATAGGTCTAAAAAACGCCGCCAGGTGGTAGTCAATAAAAGATAAGTCATCTATATATAAAAGAATATAAGCTTTTAAAAAAGGTCAGCACCCATATGTTGTGCACATGTATATTTTATTTACCAATAAAAACAAAACAAAATATCTTAATGTTGGACAGGTCAAATATGCTTTCTCTCTCTCTTTTGTTATTGTTTATATTTTAATTTATATTTACATTTTTATTACCTGGTTTGAGAATTTGTGTGACGCTTTAAGAAAAAAAAATATTAAAATTAAATTGAATATATTATCATTTGTAAGACAATCAAAACAAACAGTTAAAAACTAACAACGTCAGTGGCAACACATAAAAAAAGTTTATTTAAATAATTCTTTTTAATTAATTAATTTTTTTTTTATTTTTAAAT
The DNA here is from genome assembly GCA_963082915.1 of Dolichopus griseipennis. NCBI lineage: Eukaryota > Metazoa > Arthropoda > Insecta > Diptera > Dolichopodidae > Dolichopus > Dolichopus griseipennis. The sequence goes on along the minus strand of OY720441.1, from coordinate 318,736,220 downwards.
TTGAAATTTTTAATTTTATTTTATATTAAATAAGAAATTAAAAAAAAAATATTAAAAATGTGTAAAACATTAATGAAAAAGAATAGTTTTGAATATTTACCAATAGAGGTAAGTGTATACTTACATATTTATTTTAATTTAACTTTTGATAATTTGTAAATTTAAAGTACTTTTCCATCAAAAAATCTATAAGTTCTATTAAATTCAACAGTTATATTAAGTAATTAATAATTAATTCAAAAATTATACATACATATGTTTGTTATGTTTTGTTATACTTGTTATGTTTGTTATATTAAATAATAATAATGTTATGTTGATTAATATAAAAATTAAGTCAGTAACCCTGAATGAATCATAATAATTATGTCTCAGGGTCAATTATCATTTGATAAATTTAGTTATTTAATTTTTTTTTAGTCTATGATTAATTTTGTAAAGTGATATTTATAAATAAATCAATTATTAGTATAGTAATTATAACATATTCTTTAAGTGTGTGAATATATCCATGTTATTTGATAGATTTGGTATTTAGATTATTTTTGGATTTCAGAGTCTTTGTTATTCTTATCAATTTGGTGATTATTTTTTTGTGTGCTCTAATAAGTAAATAAAGAATTAGAATTTTTTATGTAAATATTCTTACACGAGCATTTTAAATTCTTCCTGTTCATCACATATTTCAGTAATTTGTTATAAATAAATAGAAAATTATGATTGTTGAACTAATTTCAATTATTTACTTATTAGTTATTATATTATTATCAAAAAAAAAACTATTTAAATTTAAATGTGTTATATTTAAACTTGTGAGAATCGTTTAAAAATGTATAAGTTTTGTATTTTTTATTAGTGATTCTGTTAGTGGTGAATCCATAAATTTGATATTTAAGCATATTCTCAAATTATAATCTTTCATCGGCTCTATATTGCAGGGACTTTTTGATTTGAAGAACATTTTTAATAATAGCTGTAACAGACGGGTACCTCTGATATTTGGTTAGTGATTCCGCATTGGCCCTTATAACCGTTTTATATGTGTTTATTTTAGATCTTTAATGTTATTGATAAGTGCTCATAATAGACCTTTGATATTTTTGACAAGTGCTTATAATTAGTCTTTGATCTAGTTGATAAGCGCTTTTTATAAGGCTTGGTTACTTGGTTAAGGCTGTTACAGCTTTGGGCAACAGGATATAAGTCCCAGAGGCATAAGTACCATTGGGATGGCTCACTACGTAAGCCGTAACTCCTTGTGCAGCTTTTGAATAATATGCAACTTTTCTTATAAGTCTATGATTATGAGTACTCCAAATATTTTATTATTATTTAATTAAGTTCATTTAATATAATATGAAATTTTATGTTAAAACTTTAATAAAGTTAGAGTCTACTATAGAACTACAAAATGGGCATATGGTCGTCGTGAACCGGAGCTACTAGCATTTATTATATTTTGCAAACAGTCCTCACAAATTTTGAGATCATTGAATGGTCGTAGCATGGTAATTTTTTAATTGACTTTAAGCCTTTTCATGAATTTCCATCATCACCACCATCTTGTTTCGCATTATCAGATTTGGAAAAATCACTTTGTGGAAGGTCGTCGTTAACAGCTCTTTTATTTTTTCGTTTGATGTATAAATGAATCTTAATTCATGTAAAGAATTTGTCAAAGAAGTCTTTGCGTTCAATTTCTTAATTAAAGTTTCAATTACACTATTCTTTAGTTAATTAGTTTTTTAAAGCACTAGGACCACTATGCCATGTTTAGAGTTTGTCCATCTGCATACATGAAGATAATATACAATATTAATTGTTGCTTATACCCCCCCCCGCAACTTCTTCCCATTTTGAATATTCCATCCATAAAGTAATGATGATTTGAAGCTGGAATTTTTTTTAGTTTCTATGGTAATTTTTGTAGCCATAAATATAGTGTAAGCAATATCATTTTGTAGTATAAAAGGCTGTATTTTAATTCTTTTTTTTATATAACCATTGGCATTATTTCCTTAAAAATCAAATACGTCATTTATTTCATTGGACTAGTTGGTAGTTTCGGTAAAGTTTTTACCTTAATATGGTGAATAGTTCTTTTTTGGCACTTATGGCACTTTGACTTTGGGTCCCATCACCAACTCTTTAATCTATTCGATAAGTACTTATAATATATAGATACCGTATTTGATAAGTGATTCTGAAATAGCTTTAACATATTAATCATATGGGTAATAAGTGTTAAGAGCTTAAATACGGTTTCACAATTAAAGACACATTTATTAATTCAATTAATTAATTAATAGTAAGTCAATTCATTGATTCTAGCTAAAATTGTAAATTAATTTCTCATAATATTAAGTTGAAAGACGATTAATTATAACAACAAAGCTTTTGAATTCCGGATAAAATTTTACTGTATGATTCTGGGAAATACCTCACACCTATTAATTACATTTTTAAATTAAATCTTATTTATTGTAACATAGGATTAAACTGAAAAAATTAAACCGCAACTTGAATTAATTACAATTCTTTTAATATAAAGTTGTAATTAATATTTTCTAATAATTTTAATAAATATTTTCTAATAATTTTAATTAATATTTTTCTAAATAATTTCATTTAAATTTCAGATAATTGTACAAATAATGAAAAATTTATCATTTTCTGATATTAAATCAGCATCAATTATATCACATCATTGGCGTGAAGCAATAAATCATCCACAAATACAAAAAAAATTTTATTTAGATTTATCATCAAAAAAATTATTAAATAATTCATTACAAAAATTATTAATAACATTTAAAAGTTCAACAACCAAATATACTGAATTACATATAAATACTGATGATATAAAACAAAATAAAAATTTAGAAAATCATGAATTATATTTAAAATTAATAAAATCTGATATATTTTTAAACATATTAAAAAATGTTAAATACGTTATTATTGAAAATACAAAATTAAATTTTACAACATTATGTTTATTAATATCAAAAATGAAAAAATTACAATCAATTAATATAATTGCATGTGAATTAGAACAAAATATAAATAAATTTGGATTAGAATTATGTAAAAATATTATAAAAAATTTAAAACAATTTAAAATGACACATACAAAAATTAATAATTATGAAAATTTATTATTATTATTAAAATTAACATCAAAATTAATTGAATTTGATTTAAATTGTATTAATATTGATAAAACTAATCAAAACAATAATAATTGTAATAATCAAAATAATAATAATTGTAATAATCAAATTATACAAACAAAAATATTATCAGAAATTGTTCAACGTAATGGTTTAACATTACAACGAATTTTTTTAGAAACATGTGAAAATTAATATATAATATTATATTAATTAATATATATATTAAATAATATTTATTAAATATTATTTATAATTTCATTGAAAATTTTACAAAAATATATTTTTGGAAAATTAAATTTTAAATTTAAAAATAATTAAAATAAATTTTTGAAAAATTATTTTAAAAACTTCTCATACAATTATAATCAAATTAATTTAAATTCAAATAATTTTAAAATATAATATTAAAAAACCTTTGTAAAGGCTGTATACACACTTTTGAATTTTATTTTTTTTAAAGATAATTATTACAAAATTAACAAAAGTAAAAAAAAAAAAATAAAAATTAAATGATAATTAAATTAATCGAATATATATTTTATAATAATATTATTAATAATAAGATTAATATAATTTTAATCAGATTTTAACTATATATTATTAAGTTATGCATTTAAAATTAAGTTAAAAAATAATTAAAGTCAGAGTTTTTTTTTAAATATTAACTAATAATTAAATTTAAAAAAAAAATAGTTTATAAAAAATTAATTTTTTGAATAAAATAAAATTGTATATATTTATAATGAATAAAATTATAATCTTTTATTTATGAAAGTTGATGTTATCAAAAGACAGTACTATAGAGTTCAAGTTATACATTATTCAAAAAGAAGTTTGACACTATCAAGTTAAATGTTAGGTCTATGGTGACAACAAAAGGGTTCCTTTGGATTTAGGTAAATTTTTAACTTGAATTTAAGTAAAGTTCTTAGTGCCGAAGTTCCTCAGTTTAACTGGCGCTATATTCTCAAACATTTTAAGAAATTTTAATTGAGTTTAATCAAAGTTATGTCATCTTATGCGGAAATTCTATCGAAAGTGACGCTTCTTATCGGCTTTAATTAATTTTGTTGGGTTAAAAAAGAGTCAAACCTAGACCCTATTGCACCAACAACTTATTACAAACCTAATAATCATTTTTTGATTGATTTGTTTTTATTAGTAAAATTTTATCAAAAGAATGGTTATATGATTATTTGATTGGTGATAAGTGTTGGTGCAATAGAGCACTTGGTAAAATCCTTTTAAAACTATTTTTTTTTACGATGGTTTGTGGAAATTAAGCCTCCTTGAATCACTTTATAGGTTCATCTGGGTTTTGTTGAATTTGGACGAATTTGAGAAAGGATTTATGTTGGATACAAGGAATATCATGAATATGGATGTAAAAAGAGCATTTAGACTTTATAGGATTGTACACATAAAAATCACCAACTTTAGAAAACACATGGTAATTTATTCTCGATGTAAGCCTAACAAACGAATTTCCATAAGCTGTGTCACGGCAGCTTACCAACTCGACGGTGTAGGAATGATTATCTGTCGCACTCCTTCTTTCACGTTGTAAACTTTGAAAGGGCAGTTAAAAAATTTAAATTTAAAAATAGTTTAGAAATGATGTTGAATTAAATTTTTTTTACATAAAAATTTTAAACAGTAAAAAAGAATTATGTTACTGTCATTTGGTCAGCTGATATTTGGTTTATGTTCAAACTAAACTTAAGGTTCAAATTTTCTACATTCTTGAACAGAGTCCAAGCTTAGAATTTGAAAATTTATTTTTGATAAGACCAAATATAAAGTTGAATTGAGTTTTTGCTCGCACAGTCAAATTGAAAAATGGCCTTGATCCATATAAATAAGGTTGTTAATCATGTTGTAAACTATTGTGCAGGGTAAAAATGTCCATTACCAGAAATCTCATTGGGATCCTGAATAAAAATTTACATTTTCGCTATTTCTTGCAGATGACCCTCACTAAATTTAAGCTTTTGCAAACTAAAACCTAAAATTGTGCCAATAGTATACCGTATTGTTAATATTGAAAATACTGAAATTGAATAATTTTTTTTTTGTTGCTTTTCTACTTTTTTTAAGAGTACAACGTATTCGCCAAATCTATTCCGACTAGGATTCAATTTCTTTAATCATTATATTCACAAAGCGGTTGATTACTCGGCTGTAGCTATTGTATAAATATACAAATGTTATTTTTGTGCGTTATTTTTGTGTTATTTTGATAAATATTATATGACTGGGGTCGACCTGAGACCTTCTATATTAAAGATAGGCGCCTTAACCACTATTCTATTGGTCAAGTAAATCATTGGTTGTGTACAATTGCAACATAAGTACAAATATGACTCTAATCCTAATTACGATGAAAAGACCAGGTTTCAAGAATTTCTTTCGTATAACTTTATTCAATGTCCTAGAAATACTTGATTTACTCCATTTGTTAGTTTATTGATTTACAAGTATCCTACAAAGATTTTCTATTTGTTCAATAGAAATACTCGTTTATAACTAAAAGAGTGGTTTAGTTATAAACGAGGTCTGGTTTTTTTTTAAATATAAATATTGCTTTGATAAGACAGACATTGAAAACTTCATATATAGAGAACACATTCTTTTTAAAAATATTTAATAAGAATAATTTCTAATAAAAAGACATTACAAATGCGAAAGATATTTGACTCAAATACATATACTCGTAAATATATATATATATATTATACTCAATGAAATATAGTTTAATTATCATTTTGATTGATTATGATCTAATATTCATCAAATTAACAAAGAAAATAGAATGAATTACGTGTGCCCATTCCGTCTGTAAACATTTCATTATATAAACAAAATAATGTAAATCCTCCTTCCTCCACTATCGCCATATGTGTATGTGCTCATTCTATTCATTCTAAATAAGCTAGATTTTTATATAATGATAAGAAAGCAACAATATAAGAATATCAGAAATAACTTCATCCGATTATCCTCTGTATTGTTGTTATTTATTTGACTAATGACTGCACAACTTTTCTTTTTTTTTTTAAATTAAATGTATATGCCTTGCCAACTCACTCCCCCCTCTTTACGAATTCATCCATTTACAGATGCTATTTTATTTTTACGCAAAGGGAATGTCAACATTTTTACAATAAAAGTTTATTGTATATATATGTATACATACATATATATGTGGGACAGCAACAGACTGGAAAAGTATATTCGACGCATTTATGACAGGAAAATAATTGGAAAATATATTAAAAACATATATATATATATATGTATATTAAAAATAACAGTACTTATTTCATAAACCAATATGACATTTTTTTCCTCATTATATTATATAATATATGTATATAATGTTTAGATGTACATAAGGATAACATAAGTGTGAACGTGTATTTAATGTATTGTTTGTGCATCTTTATGCAACAACCGAATTGGTGTGAACAGTCATGTGAACAATATAAATATTAAAATATTTATCCGTTATTGCGATAACAGTAATCTAGTTTTTAACTGCTGACAGAGTGGTTAGTGTTTAGACCTTTAATTCGAAAGGCCCCGGACTTGATCCAGCTACGATTAACCATTGGATTCAAATATATGTCATGGCCAGTAATTATTAATTATATAAATTAAATCTACAAAACATATATTAATATCACAATATTAACAAATGCAAAATACAAACAAACAATTCAATTTAATAATATAACTCGCAGATACAAAAATACTATATAATTAAAATATAAAATTCTATTGAAAATTACAGACATTTCTCGAACTATTTGTTGTTTAAATTGAATGTGGAATACATTAAGATTATATATATTACGATAATTAAACATGGCCCCATAATCCAATGTCTTCCTAAGGTACAAACGAACAGTTAATAATAAAAAAAAAATGTTTGTTGTTTTCTCCGCAATAGTTAACATTAACAATGGCTTCAAAGAATTACCTCGTGTATTGGCTAATAACAATACCATAGATGTTGAATCCAGTACAGTAGCTTACACTGTTAGAACTATTTTTATTTATAATGAACTTCTTTTACCCTTCAAAGCCAATTGATTAAGATTAGGATTTCAATTAGAAACAAGAGTACCTTTTAAGCCCCGACATTCGATTTCATTTTCATAATATAAAACAGTAAATCACTTCCAATTTCTAGAGTGCTTCAATTAAAAAAAAATTTTAATTTAAAATAAAAATGTTTTCACTTAAAGTAAAAAATGTCTTCAATTAAAATAACAATGATATATGCAAAGTTGTATTTAAAATTTTACAATCCTATAACTCGTATGTAGAGCATTTTCATTCAATTTTTCTTATCTATAGGCACTAGAATCATCCAAAATCACCTATTGAACTCTCGATCTCTTTTCCATAGGGTTATGTTTTGTACAATTAAACCACGCACTTTTAAAACCAAATTTCAGGATGGCTTGAACAAATGGTTTAAACAAGATATGGATTAGAAAAGAAAGATTGGAGAATTCCAGGCAAGGCAGTTAAGGCAAGGAAGTTTTTCTAAATAAATAGTTAACATTTCAAAAATAGAATTTATCAAATTTTTCCTCTTCTAATTGACTTTACCCGATTTCTGACCATAGTCTAAATAAGATTGATCTTAAATAACAAACAATGAATTCTAGAGTTTCTACAACATTCAAAGACTACTGACTGGACAAACAGCAGTGTTTAAAAGAACACGTGGGTGAAAAAGACTATTTTATTTTCTGTCTACTTCTATTCATTAAATATATATTCTGGACAAATTATTTGTTGCAACCTTATAATTTATATAATATTATATATACATATTATATATTATATTAAATTTAAATATTATATGAAAGTGTTTACCAATATAAATATTGGCATAATAAAACACCAAAAATTCTGATAAAATATTAGTTAACATAAAGTATATTAAATACAAGTGTCATACATATATAACACATGAATTATAAAAATAATAATAATAATAAAAATAATAATAATAATAATAATAATAATAATAACAATAATAATAATAATAATAATATAGTAATAAAAATAATTTGTCTACAATATTCTTTTTAAATTAACTTTAACTAAATTCGATAAATATTGACATATTTGAACGATTTTATAATGAAATATATATATATATGTATATATAAATAAAACTTCAACGATATTTGTATATAATTATTGACAAGATAATTATAGTTTTTATAAAAAAAAATTGGTTTTAAATTAGTATGTACCTTTGAAATATATTAAAAATATTTATATATTTATATTAACTTTAAAATAATAAATTAACAATCTAAGCATATATTTTACAGAAGCTTAAATATACAAATTCAAAATAATTATATTTATTCTAGAGGTGGAATTTAGTATCCTTAGGGACTTATGACTTATTTGGTGGGACATAAGTCCCTAAGGAATCTTTTATTCCGTTTAAAATATTTACGTGAGACATAACTCCCTTGATAAGTGGGTCGAAAGTTCCTTTTAGAAATTATAACCCATTAACTCACTTGAGTTATACCTCCATTTATTAATTTTTGAGATATAGCATAATATTACTAAAATTGTATACATATATATTTGTCTATGCGAGATTCTATATTAGGAAACATAATATTTAACTTGGTTAAAAAATCAAAGTTGATCCTTTTTTCCCAGAGTATTTATGAATTCATGTATACGAGACTTTGTTTAAAAAATCAGGATTGCCCTTTTTTTTTCAAAATAGCCTTTCAAAATTTAGTTTAGATGTAAAATTATTGTTCTTTTCTTAATTTTGAAAAAAAGGAATACCCTAATTTCGAACACTACTCCAAAATGTGTGCTAATTATTTTTTTATACTATAAAGTGTGTATACCCGTAGACGTCACTGGCTTTATATAATTGAAATTAATATTTGATATTACTAATAACAGCTCAGCTGAGAACTGTTTAAGGGAGTTATGACCCGACCCACCACTCTGCGTCAAAACTCTCAGGATCATAAGTCCCATAGGAAGTTATGGCTCATTGCTTTGAGTCGTAAGTTATTTATATATAGGGACTCCTTGAGGTACTTATGTCCCACTAAATGAGTTTTAACTCCCTCCTTAAATTCTTTTGATCCTGCACCATGAAAGTTATCAGCAAATCTGAGTCAACAACAGATAAATTTTTTGTTTAGCACTTTTGTGGTACGAATTTTGCAAAGATGCCGAATTTACTGCATATTTCAGAATTTTCACAGTTTAAAAAAAGCGATTTTGATAAAACGTGAGTTTAAGATACAACCATTCGTATCCTACCAGTGAAAATTCTCTTATTATTTTTATGTATGACCCTTGCAATTCAATGCTTCACAAGAACACCTAACTTTTTTAAATAATGGTTTTAAACAGAGTTTCATTACCATATCAAACAATTACACCAACTCGTGGATTTCTCACCATAAGAGGAGTTATCCCCAAATTGTTCCTTATATACAGTTAATTATTATTTACATTCCGCGAAAAAGTACAATAGCCCCGGTAGAAGGTTTTTTAACGATAAAAGAAGGTTTAACGATTTTAAAAAAAAGTGATATAGTTCTCAGGAGTAATAGGAGTGGGCATTGTAGGAAATTTTAAATGAGTTAAGCTTACACAATTTAGTGAAATATTGATTTAAATAATAATTAATAAACTGAAAATTTCTTGAAGCATGTCTTTCTGTATTACTAAAGTGAATTTAGACATTATTTGATTAGGTAATACTAGAATTTAAACCAATGGTTTTATCAAGGTTTTATCCTCTAGGGAATATAGCACAACATGCCTTCATTGATAAGTCCAAGAGCGTCGTAGCACGATCCAAGCCCTAACGACCAAATTTAATTATGAAAATAATACTTTTTATTTAATGCTAATTATTAAACCACTTGTCCAGCTATATTTGATGATTTTCGTATGCTAAGCTTTTTGAATTATAACACAAAATTTTAACATACAAAATCCAAAAAAAATTATGTTTATTCGGTATATTTGTACTAAATTACAAAAAAATAATATTAATTAATTTAAATTTTATTACAAAAAAAAATACTAAAACACAATGGTAAGCAGATTTTAATTCATTAATATGATGGATTTAATCTTACTGAATATAAAATTAAAAAACTTTTGATAAGTTATGTATAAATTAAAAATTAGTAAATTATACAAAAGTACACAACATTTTTATTGTATATTTTTATTTATACAACAAAAAAACTTATGGAAATTTTTAATTATCAAACTAGTAATTAACACACCATAAAAATCAATATTGTGCGGATATTCATTTTATTACAAACAATAATAGAAATTCAAACTTAATAAAAAAAAAATATTTTTATTAATATTAAGCAAAAATTGATAAATATTAAACAATTCAAAAAATAAATTAATTTATATCTATTAAATTTAGCATATTGCTAAATAAATTTAATATAAATTGATTAATTAATTGATTTTAATTTAATAAATATATTAAGAAAAAAAAATATAAAAATATACAACAATTATTTAACCCAACTAAGGATTTTTTTTACTTTGATTTAAATATTTATTATTTTAAATACATTATTATTTCAATAAATATTTTTTTTTATAGTCCATCTATAATGAACGCTCCCATTCGCTCTCTACACGTAGCTATCTGTCAAATTAAGTTAAATGTATTGAATTATATGAAAGTGCCTACAATAGACACTGCCCTGACGCAGCCAAAATGTGCAATTTAAAGTGCAGCCATTAAAAAAGTTATTAACATTTAACTTTCTCTTTCTTATCCAGATTATTCATTTTGTGTTTCTTTTTTAATTCGTAGAGTGCTCAGAGCGCGATCTGAGAGCTCGCAAAAATTTCTCAGATTTCACAGAATTGTCAAATAAGGAAACGTCAAATCAAGAATAAAGTAATAAAAATGTCATTAAAAAAAAAGAATAATAATTTAAATCTTCTAAAACTCAATTTTATAAAATAAATTTTGACGCAATTAAATATTAGCGATGTAAGAAAATAATTTGGATAAAAATTGACAATCTGTTCTCTGAGCACATTTATTTATTACTCATAGCCTGGGGTTCGAATAAAATTTTAATCTGAGTATAATCTAAAGGTAAAAGGAAAAAAGTCCAATATTAAAAATCAGTTAAATTATTAGTTATCAATTTTTCTATCTAGGGTTAAAAATGTCAAAAAACGCTTTCATTTTGGACATTCCTTTGTTTTCTACGTAATGAGAGCGAAACGAGAGCGAAACGATATCGTCATTATAGATAGGCTATTAAGTGAAGATATTTTCTTTTTAATGAATGGTCATTCAATCAAGTTCAGTTTTATATACCTAATAATAAAATAATTTTAGATTTACTAAATTACAGATATATGAAAGTCTTCAATGTAAAAAAATGTCTTTACTTAAAGTAAAAAAAATTTTATTGGAATAAATATATGCCTTCAGTTTAAATACAAAATCTTCAGTTGAAATAAAATCATTGTAACCAATCTTAAAATGTATGTCGAAAACTACATCTGAACTGAAATCTCACTTTATTTAGTAGAAAATTTATAAAAATTTAAAAAACTGAATTAAAAATATTTTCACTTGAAGTAAAAATCTTCATTTTAAACTAAAAATTTTTCTTTCTTTTTTTTTTTTGTCAATATTGGGAAATTTGGAGAACAAACTTAGTTCAATTACATATCCTTTTTTGTGAAGTTAATATTTTTTGACATAATTGGCAGGGGTATGCAAAACTATTGAAATGACTAGGCCTGAAATTTAATGACATTTTGTGAAATGTGCAATTTTAAAATCCTAAATTTTAGGTGCTGACTTGCTTAGTATTTGCTTACAATTTGTCTATACGAGTTATAAATATGTAATATATTTATATATAGCTATATGTTTTATTAAGTATATGTATTATCCATATCACTGACCTTCAGCGATTATGATCAACAATAATAACAGTTAATATAACTGTTAATTTTTTATTGCAAAGCCAATGCAAGAACAATTATTATATTATTATTTAATAGCATTAACTATCAATAAATTCTTTAAAAAAATATTAAGTAACAATTTTAATTAATAGCTTTATGTCTACTATGCACATATAATATTCTATACAAGTTTATATCATATCTTATGTAACAATTTTAAAAATAAGCTTTTCAAAGATTTAAAAACATAGAATTAAAAATATACTATTTCTATAAATCTATATATATATTATGTATATATATATATATATATATATATTATACATATATATATAGTTCAATTCGATTGTTTACATTTTAAGTTATTGAGATTTGAATCATTTTATAACTTCTATAAATGAAAATTAGAAAGTTATTGTTTAAGGAAATCATGATCCATTCAAGAGCATATAAATAAACAGTTGATAAACTAGTTTTAGTTTTTTTCATTCATAAGTTTTTACTAAATTATGCATTATGTTTGCTATAGTAATAATTTTATTTTAAGAGTGCAGCTGAGACAACTGTGAATATATTAATATTTAGATATAGGTAGTTAAAAATCATAGATTTAAGTAAAATTTATACCAGATTGACCAGTACGTGTAATCGCCGAATTAACTGTGTGATCATTGCTAAAGTTATATATCGATATATCTCCAAAACTATTAGCCCTACTGACAAGGTTATAATTTTCTCAACCTCGGACCATTATTATTAAGGTATCACTTATGAAAATAGGCTTATAGTTTTTCCACCTTTGAATTAGGGCATCAGTTATGAAAATACGGATAAGAATTTAAATCCTAACTTTTTTGAGTTACCTGGGCAAAATTCAAAATCGCGCCTTACGGCTAAACAGGGTCGCGAACAAGTAAAACTTACTCCACTTAACTCTCATCAAAATATTGGAGCGATTTCTCTGTTATAGATACCTTTTAGGTAGTGACACTGGCTCTATTGAAATAAAGTCAATTATGCCTCCTCTTAAACAACTCCAACGTAACACAAGAGGTGCAGTAAGTGCTCATTTCTACACTGTGGAAAATCCAAGATGGTTCAAAACTGATTATGGAAATTTATTTGTTGTGAGAACTGCTATTATGTGTAGTGGAACATGTTTCCATCTAATGTGTTCCCATCTGTTAATAACGTATTATACTACAACTTGCAAAAATTCAAAACAAATCTTTTCAGATTCATTTGAAATCTACCATCAAATTCCCTCTTAATATCCGGTTTCCTCCCCCTTCCAATCAGATCCATATATTATCTGTAAAGGAATCTGTTCCTTGTATTTAGTTGTGTTTTAAAAAAAAAAAGCTGTACTTCACCGATTATTATTAATCTCTTCTAAAGGTATTTTTAACCCCCTTCTACCCTTATGGTAGATTAAAAAAAAAAATTTGGTAATCTTAGACAGCTGTGCAAAATTTTAAATTTTTTTATAAGGAAAATGTCAAATTTTCAATTTTTAAATGGTTTGAAAGACTTTACTCAAATGAGTTTTGTACAAAATTTATATTTAAATAAATTTTTAAAAGTTTATATTTTAGAAAAGTTCTATTATAATTTCTGACGCAGTTGAAATTTAAAATAACTAACAACCTCAGATCATTAAAATTTTTAGGAGTTAAACTAGAATGAAATTTTTGATGTTTTGCAGGGGTCGTAATTTGAGAGTACGTACGACATAAACTGTCATTTAAAAAAACAAAGTACATGTTCATATAATTGTAAATATCTCAAAATTATCTCTATAACTTCTTTTACTGTCAAAAGATACAGGTCTGTAGTATGTACAATCTGTTATATTAAAACAGTCATAATGCTTTACGAATCATGTTTTAAAAATCATTAAATTTAAATATTCTTTTATTTGTATTATTTTTCTACTAAAGTCGAACTAATTCTAAAAATAAAAAATCTATCTGCTATGTTAACATTTTAATTTAAATTCTGATTTGTTTTTAATTTTAATTAAATTTTAAAATCTTTTTCTAAAAATTATAAATTCTTTTAATATACATATTTTTTGTATAAACACAAATTTACCTTTTTTATTTTGATAAAATTCTAGATGTAAAAAGTTTGCATTAAAAAAAAAATTTAAATAATTTAATTTTGTTATATTTTATATTATAATTCTGATCCTTCTGTAATTTTAATCCAACTTTTTCCCACAGGAATTCAAAAAAAAAAAAAAATAAATAAAACGGTAACACCCATGAAATAAAATATGTCTGTTGCATTTTAATCACATGAAATATTAAATACATTTTAAACACCTCTTGATTCTCAAGTATTATTAAACAATTTAATATGAAAGAGCTATAAAATATTACAATCTCCAAACCACCCAATATAAATATTTGTTAATTATTTACAACAGCTAAAAACCATTTTATATACATACATACATATATATTGATAAAAATCTATAATTATAAAAATACAAAAAATATATTAACATTAAATTTTAATTTAAATTTAGTTTTAAAAAAAAAACCAAGTACAGAGAAAATATTTTGTAAAATTAAAAATTCAACCAAAATTCATTAAAGCATACCATAAATATACAAAACGTCAAATGTTTTGTAAGTTCACAATAGCTCAATTTTTATGACACTTAATATATGTCAGAATTCAAAAATCAATTGATTTGTCAGTCTGGCTAATTTTTCAATTGTATAAAATAATCATTTTGGCTTTATAAAAGTAAAAATTTTAGGCGGATACATTTTGAATAAAGAAACGATATTAAAAATTATTTGAAGATGCACTACTTATTAAAAAAAATTTCTTTCTAAATTTAAGTATAATCGATTTATTGACAATCTGAACATGTTTGGTTAAAATATCTTTTAGCACAAACTGAAAGAAAGGTAGAAGAAAACGAGGAAGAGTGTAGTAAAGTAGGCTGTGTCAACTTTGGGATACCCTTATGGCCGTAATATAAACATTATACAATCCGGTTAATTACTTTTCTGATTCGTCAAATTTCAAAGATACAGTTTTATTAGGTATAGTGTAATGCTCATATAAAAGAAGGAGTTGTATGGTAGCTACTCGAACTCTCTGCAGTAGACCAACTAAATTTTGCAGGAACTTTGGCCATTACACTTTTGGAAAAATTTCGGACACCCAGCTTCATTACGTGTAGTGTATTGCTCATATAAAAGAATTTGTATGGCAGCTTATCGAACCCAATCCATACACTTGAGTCTATATCTATCCCGCCTCCTTCTCTACGTCACAAACGTAATGGCAAATTTAGTATACCCTTGTGACTAATAGTCATAGGTGTATAAAGATTATGAAAACTATGGCTGGTACACTGATTAGGAGTGCCAACCTCTCTTTCGAGATCTCCTGATCTAAGTTGAGATAAATGAAAAAAAAAAAATTAAATGGTTTTCAAATCAACTATTATTTGGCATTTATTAATTAAGAATATAACGAAAAATTAATAAAAAATATTTTATTTAATTAATATTAGCAAATAATTTAATTTAAAAACAGAACTCACAGATATTAAAATATTTACTAAGTATACAACAATTAGCATTCCACTAATTGAATTGTAAAAATTCTTGTCCTTCCACTGTTGAAATGTCATTTTTTATATATTTATTTATTTATTTATGTACAATCCCCTACCACATTTAATGTAATAAGAGAGTGAATTTACCTTTCCTTTCCACGTTGCACTTAAATTTATTTTATATTATTATATAAACTATTACGATATTAATTACAAAGTGTTGTTCTTATTAAATATGATCTGACCAGGGTTTGAAACTGAAACTTTGCAATTGAAAGGTCGCCATTGAAGCTACTGATAAGCTATCATGGGTCAGATACAAATGTTATTATATACAAATAATGTTTTATCATATCACAACTGACCATTTTAACTCAAATTTCTAGCTCATTCATAGGGTATTGGATCAATATAACAGAAATTTAATAATAAAATTAACAATTAACAATTTAATAAATTTATTAAATTAGTACTACAATTAGACTAATTTATTGCAATTCCTCAAACCTCAATCTGATTTATAATTCAAATATTCTACAGTACCAAAAGTGCATTGCATTAAAATTAGAGAAAATAGTAAAAGATTAAGCACTTCAATTGAATTTGCCATTTACATACTTTTGGTTACTATGGTTACCGGAATTTTTAAAATCTGTTCAAACTATTCAATAAAACTGTTACAGGGAGCATTCCTCCCAAAATATACTGTATAAATACTATGATTTGTTTATCGTCATTTAATATATGCAGAATATATTATTGTTGTTAAAAAATAAATAACTTAAATTTGAAAACTATTCTCATAATAACGGTAAAGTTCCAATATTTTTCATATTAAAAAAATTTTACATAATAAAAGTTTTACTTTTTGTAAAATAAAACCGCCATTAATATTAATGTTAATAAAATTTAAAAGATAAAAATTCCAAAATGCAAAAATAAAAGTTAATAAATTTTATTTACACCTTTTATTTTCAAGTTGTTCTATCAAAATATATAGAATGAGTTATTTAAACAATTTTTTAATTTTAAACTTTTTATTATCGTGTTTTTAATTAAATTGTTTATAGAAAATGTTTTTAAAAAAGTATTAATTGAAAATTCAAAAAAAAAAAAAAACAAACAAAATATGTATGTAATATCTCAATTGTACTTTATATTATATGTCTGTCTCGTTTTCAAATTCAAATGAAAATTTTACATGTCATTAAATTACAGTATTACCAGCTTCCTAGGATTACAAGTACTTTTTAGAGAAAATTTAAAATTTCAACTACTTTTAACAAAATTTCAGATACTCAGCTTTATTGAATGTAGAGTAATCATCATAGAAAAAAAAGGTGTATAGAAAATACTCGAACACATTGAGCAAGTTTCCTGCTTTTTAATAGCAATTACGGCTCTTACATAAAAATCAGTTTGTGAAAATTCTAGAATCCCAGCTCTTTTGGTTTTTGAGTTATCGCGCGAGTAAGCGGACCAGCGGACGAATACAGAACAATATCTAATTTGATTCTAATGTCATCCATCATACCTTTAAGTTTATATATCTAAAGGAATTGCAAATTTTGTATACCCTTTGACCATTGTTCATATGTAAACAAATACCTGCATCATTAATACTATAACAAGTACATACGTCACCTTTTTAATAAGGCGCACTTTGCTCATATTAAACATCTTTAATGTTGTTGGAAGCCCTATTTTTGAAGCATTTTAATACTTTCTAATTTCTTATTTGTTTTTCTAAATTTAATTTCTTTTTCAAAAATACCCTTTCAAATACTCAGATTTAATAATACATATTTGGCTCCATTTCGAAACTTATAATATAAAAATTTGGCTCTTTTTTGATATTTCAAATTTCATTTTTGTCATTTAACTTGTGCCTCAATTTTGCGGCGCGAGTTAAATGAATTATACAAGGTTCACTGTCTCTATCTCGTGAGGGTAGGAGCGTTTATGCAATAAATTCAAACAAAACGAAATAGGGTTATTGGCATCTATACAATACAAAACAATGTATACTTGAACAATTAATTCCAGAAATATCAGAAAAAAATAATCGTGAAAAAAAAAATGTTGTAGAAATTTATAGAAACGTGTATACTTATTACTTAATATTAATATAAAATAATCAATTCAAACCTACTGTATAATTTACTGAAATATAATAATATATTCAATAAATCAAATTTTTTTTAGAATTATTTAAATTAAAATTTCACTAAGAAGATGATGAAATTAAAATATAGTATTGCTATAACTTGAATTTATTTCGATGCAATTTCTAAAAAAGTTCTGCATATTAATTTTCTATTGTAGAGTCATTTATAATCTCAAGATAAGCTCAATATTTTTTTGAATAATAATAAATATATAAATAAATAAAACAATTAATAAAAACAGTTATATCCAATTAAAAATTTAAATTAAATTTTAGATAATAAATAAAAATCCATTCAATTACAATATACAAATTAACTAAATTACAATTAATATAATACCAATATTGTTTTGAAATTTCATCAGCTCTCTTTTTACAGGAAATAAATAACCGGTTTTTTAAATTTAAAATAAATATATATTTCCTATAAATATTTTGTATATATATATCTATATTTCCTATAAATATAAAATGTTGACTGCACTGCACAAAAAGCAGAAAACAAATACAACTCACATTTTACTATAACTAAATTATTTTGAGTTCAGAGTTTAATTCGTTTACAGGCTACTTACAACACAGTTTAATGTGCTATACATTCACAGTAATTCAAATGAGATTTGAATGTCAAAGTCAAGAATAATAATGGGAAAAAAAATGTATTGTTATAAATCCGATTAATTTTATCAATGATCTCTATAATATATGCATAATTCAAAAATGCATTTACAGGGTGTAATGGTTTCAGTATATTTAAAATATTTAAAAAGTGTAGTAATTCTTTTGGCAAAATTTTAAAATACTCAACTTATTAGACTGTGAGTTATATATAAAAGAGTTGTACGGCAGCTCTTTGAAACTCTTGTACTTCATCTACTTTATTTTTAACCATTAAATTCCAGTACTTTTCATAAAATTCAAGACAGTAAATTCATTATATTTATTTTATCATGTTAAAAAAATTCACTACACCAAACTTAAACAAGTATGAAAATTTCAAGTTCTAGAACAATTACAAGTACCATTACTTGGTTATCGTTACTTGCAAATTACCAAGTTTTGTATTGATAATTTAAAAATTCAATTACCCGTAAAAAGAATTGAAGGATCAATTGCTCGAAAAAAAATACCCGTAAAAAATACTTGATAATTCCCAGAAAGTAATTAAATTTGAATTTCAATTACTTTTGAAATGTAATTACTTTTGTAATTATTTTTGATATTTAAATTACTTTTGCAACTATTTTCGATACTTAAATTACTTTTGTAATTAGTTTCGATACTTAAATTACTTCTGTAACTATTTTCGATACTTAAATTACTTTTGCAATTAGTTTCGATACTTAAATTACTTATGTAATTATTTTTGATGATTTATTATTCAATGTTCAGAACATTATAATTAATGTTTTGCTGAAATTTAAGGGGCGCACCCAAAAATTGTTTTAAGTTGAGATTTTGTAATCCAAATTAGAGTTGCAGACCTTTCGGAATGAATATAAATTATAGACTCTTACAAATGAATATTAAGTTATCAAACTTAGACGATTTATCCCCTCTTTATCTCCTCTCGAATTGAAAATTTAAAAACTTTATTGGAAATTTTGACATCTTTTGACAGTTTTCAAAATTAATACCAACATTAAGCTCAAAACTTAGTATTATATCACATTGTAACGGTTCTTTTTAATTATAATATGTAAGGTTTGCGTATATTTGAAAAGAACATCTTTATTGCTTTCACAATATTTTTACTGTAGAAAAAATTCGAACATCTAAATTTGTCCTCTCTCATATTGTATACATATTGGACACACTGTATATTCATTACTTTATTTAAAATAATTTCATTGTTTTTTTGATTTTTATAGGTGTGAAATGACTACAAATTATTAAATGCATTAGTACCCACGCATAATCTTAACTACAACTGCAATATATTGTGATTAAAATAGCAAAATAAATTAAATTATTTTAAATAAATTAAAAGTTTATTGTTGACTTTATTCTTACTTAATCTTTTATTAAGTTTCCTATATTATTTAATATCTAGAAAATACATTATTCTACGAACCAATGACTTCATTTAAATGACTAATTGTGTACTGTTAGTGATATATAGTATTCGGTGGCATTTGGTGTACCTAGATTGGTTAAATATATTTAATATATATTAATTATAATTAGTTTCATTTTATTTCCTATAAAATTTAAAGGTGTGCTTATTAAACTTACAGAACTAAAAAGGCACCTCACGTTCGTGCTGTATATTTGTCCTATGATGTAATAGGAAAACTCTTACATTGCCTTGGATTAGGTAATGTAGGTTACTCAAATTTCAAAATTAATTTATCAGAGGACACTCCTCTCCTTCAAACTAATATTAACTTAGGCTCCGGAAGGTGTGCTTATTGGATCTGTGATAGATACCCAAACAACCACTTCAAGGTATCTCAAAATTCAGCAAGATTATGAAATCTGGACAGAACAACCTTGTACCAAATAGATTTCTCGAATAACGGCATTGTTTAAGCAACTGAGGAAGTCACGTTGAATAATTATATACATATATGTATACATTTCCAAATTAGCATTTACTTCCTTTTGGTTTTTACACCATATCAAAGTTAACCCTTTCGTTCCCAATGTTGCGTATATGTATTTTGACATTAAAATCGAATATATTTAGTTGATAATATATGACAGCCTATTTCTTTCCCACATATAAGAAACAATATCCCTTAAATTTAGTCAAGTTGCTAGAGTTAATTTTTTTTTTTTTTTTTTAAGTGCTAACTGTTCAACTGTTAGGCTAATAAGCCTGTCTATACCATAGGTACATGTTGGAACAGGGGATCATATTATATTCGTGTTATTAGAATTGGTCTTATTGAATTCCACATACAATTTAAACATGAGATAGTACTAGACCTTATAACATGTAGAAACGTCTTAGATTTTCAATATTTACAATTCTATTTTTTGTTTATATTGTAATATTTTATATTTTACTTATATGGTATTCTATATCTGCGAGTTATATTATTTAATTAAATTATTTGTTTATATTTTGCATTTGTTTATATTTTTATATTAAAGTATTTTTTATTAAAGATTTATAATTATTAATTATTGATTATGCCATTAATTTGAACCCAATGGCGAATGGTAGCTGAGTCGAGTCGAAAACCAGTAAAGTTTTTTCAGTTTCACTAGAATTCGAACCCGGGCCCTTCCACATGAAAGGTCGGCACTCAACCACTGTGCCACCCAGCTGTTATTTGGGCATCAAAGGGTTAATATACCTTTATACCTATTTTCAATGTAGGGTATAATAAAAACTTATACACAGTAATTAAATTTTTGAATCTTATAAATGTTCTTGAATTGCAGTGTTTTATAATCCAGTAGATTTAGTATTCCGTGTACGGAACGAGTTGAGGTTCTTTCGTGCGCTATAAAGTTTTGATAATAGTGTTTGTTTTATGAACTGTATAAATGCCTAGTTCTTATATCATAGCTGATTTACCATTTAAATTAATATCCAAAGATAAAAATTTTTAGCTATTAAATCTAGTGACTATAAGTTGACCAGATATCTCTACATATCGTTAATAAGTAACAGTTATAGAATTTTAAGTATAGTTTCCATTTTCTTAGTCAATACTTTAATCTCTCAACTTAAATTTAAAAAAACAAATTGTTACACTTAATAACAGAGAAAATAAAATTTTTTAAAAGAAAAAATTTAATTTAATTCACTTAAAACAAAATAAAATTAATTTAAAGAACTAAAATTAATTAGAAATGGGATTTCGTTTTCTAATGAAATTTGTATTGCTTTTTATTTAAAAAAATCTTCTATTTTCTTTTAAAATCTATAAAATTTAATTAGACTTGTTTCCCTTTTAATTTTCAAAATTAAACCAATAAAGTACTTTATTTTCCGATTTAAGTACAATTTTACCCTCAAATGTTTGGTCCAATCCAAAATTGCAAAAAAAAAAGAAAACTAAATAAAAACAACTTTATAGTAACGTAAAAGGGGTACTTAAGCTAAATGAAAATGGCATATTACCCAGAAAATGCCATTACACAATTGTATGGCATACATTACAGAAAGACCAATAATGTTAAATACATTTCTTTTCGTAGTTTTTAAATGTCTTCTAGAAATATACACTATAACATACAATATAGAAAGAATATTAAGGAAATATTTAATGTTATGTATAATACTGGACGATAGTTTTAGGGAAAATTAAGTTCCCCCAATTTGAAAGTTGATCTATCCGAATACTAAACTTCATAAAACTACCAACAGAATGTCTAGGTAAGTAAAAAGCAGTAGGTAAGTAATTTATTACCAATAAATTAGAAAACGGTTTTGATTTGACTGGAGAAATTTTCTAAGCAGTTTTCTAATTCACTAGTTGCACCAAGTAGTTCCTTCTCTTCAGTTCTTTAACTATAGTGATACGTAATCGCATCGGTAAGTTATTCTATATCATCAGCTCTGCAAATCTCTTCGTTAATTCTGATTTGAATGATTGTGTCTATTTACATTTAAGTATACTCAAGAATAGAACGAGCTATATCTACTGTATTACAGACTAGTAACTGTAGTACCAACGTTTTAGATTAAACCACTATTAAACTAACACTGAATTATGGAAGATATTAAAATATTCTCGATCACTGTAACGACCGGCAGTCCAGCCTATTTTGCAAAGACCAGTTTTAAGTAAGTACCTCTTACAAAGTTTTGAGGTTTTAGGAATTAAATTGTGACATCCTCTAAAATTTGGAATTTTTCTTAGAATTTTATTATCGAAGCAAAAATTGATAAAACTAAGAGAGAGACCTTTTAAATTTAAAGAACAACTTTATCAGATGTTAAAATTATAATGTTGGAGCTTCAAATTTTGAATATCACTAAAAAATGGTTTGGATGAACATTTACGTTACAGGTGCATATTAAAAACAGAAAAGTTCCATTTCCAACCCCTTTCAACCCCTCAACAAGGGACGTGACAAAAACTTTTTTCTTAACAATGTTCTACTAATTTCTGGCGATTTAATTTCTTCCAAAATTACATGTTTCTAATCTGAGTCGTTCAGAAGGTATGAGGGGCTCAAAAATTCGTCAAAAATTTATTTTCGCATAATTGGCAAATCTATACATTTAGGTGAATTATTTTTATAAAACTTATAAAAACAGCTGTCTTCTATTGTTTTCAGATTGAAATAAAACTCTTGTTATAAAAACTTAAATATTGGGCTTTGTTGGAATTTAGGAAGAGGGGGGAGGCTCTAATTCAGTCAGTTTTCAAAATTATGTAAAGCCTTTGACATATGTTGAATTTTGAGTCTTTATTTGGACTTCAACATTTAGATTTAAAGTAAAATTAAATTTTATTTGTATTGTAAAAAGTAGGTAATGAATACAAAAGTAGGTAATGTATTATAAACTAATAAAGTTTTTGGCGGTAAGCTTGCATAAAGGCATGAAGGGATTATAAAAAAACGAAAATGTTACAGAAAATTTTTTTTAGAAAGAATGTACCTATTTTATAGGAAGGCTAATCCTTAAAACGAAAGAAAAAATTAACTAACAAAATGATTTCACTAAATTTGAGAATTTACATACAACTTTGAGGACAAAGCATTCCAAAAGATTCAAATTAAAACCTCAGAAAACCGAATAGTTAAGACCAATCGTGTAGATTCTGTTGGTAAAAACTAATTACTAAACCAAGCTTTTAAAAAAATAAAATTCTGTAATTATATTTTAGAACAAACTTGACAACATACAAAAATTAAATATTAATAACAATAACTTACCAATATTATGCATTCTGTTAAATTGAAAATATTTTGACAGTGACAATAATGCAACTAAAGAACTCATCTTTAAATAATTTCATTTTAAACATTTATTTTGATTATAGAAAACGTTATCAAACGTGGAAATTATGTACAAACGTGGATATATTTGAAATTTCGTTTAAAATCCAGATTTAATAAACACACTTTTTTTTTTAAAATTAACCTTATTTTTAAATCATAATATTTTGATATTAAATTTGACTGATTGATTCATATTATTTCATGGATTGCTTTCGAAGAAAAATTATATTCTTATGAATTTTTAAAATTGAAATTTTGTAAATCAAATTCTGCTTTCTGTTTTGTCAAAAATAAAACCTCAAAATTGTTTTTCTTTTTTCATACCTTGATATCTTTTTTAAAAACATAGAACGTCTGCTGCCATAAAAATCAATTTCAGCCTAGATTAGAGTCCATATTAATTATTTTTAAAATAAAATTTTTAAAAAACGAAAACAGCTTAAGACCATTTCCGATCCCTTAAATTCGGCAGCATTATGCAATTAATTTTCTCGGGCATCGGTGGTGTAGTGAGTAAATATTTAGGGTATTGAACTAGGTAGAGG
This sequence comes from Dolichopus griseipennis, assembly GCA_963082915.1. Taxonomy (NCBI): domain Eukaryota; kingdom Metazoa; phylum Arthropoda; class Insecta; order Diptera; family Dolichopodidae; genus Dolichopus; species Dolichopus griseipennis. The sequence continues at coordinate 318,711,848 of OY720441.1, read as the reverse complement.
TATATTTACAAACGAGTAGGGTCAATACATTTCTGAAGTCAATATATTTGGACCCCTGATAGAGCTCAAAGAAGCAACTTCGTTTAGGATGCTTAAGAAAGGTATGAGACGCTTAAGAAGAGCAGAATTTTAAAGAAACTTTGGTTTTGCTGAAATTAAAAATAAAACATTACCATAACCATACTTTTAGCTTTTCTTCATAGTATCAGTACCATAGAAATCGCGATAATTTCAACCGATTTTGATGAAATTTTTTAGGAAAGCTTCTTCGTTAATAGTAATGTTATGTTTGTAGATGGATCAAATCGGATTAAGGTATCGAGAAGGTCCGATCCAAAAACACTAGACCTTTCGAGAAATCTGAAATTCTAAGTGTCGGAATGAGTTCAAATTTGCTACATAAAGTATTGGTGGATATCCATGAAGATTAATTATCATAAATTGATTCTAGTATCACTGGGTCTACACATTCTAGGAGTTTCGGGAATGTCAATTCTAATAACTCATCTATATTGGAAAAAAATAGAACAATTTCGTGGGTGGGCAAAATTTGACGACGGAATAGGGAGGCTCGCATATAAATTAACCAATCTTTACAAGAAATATTAACAGACTTTAGAGACATTACAGTACAAACCATATTATCCAAGAAGAAAAACTTTTAAGATCCATCTTGGATGTACTTCTAGGGTTTTTGTGATGTCAGTTTTGTTTCCTTTTCCTACCTATTTCCAAAGTAGTTTTAACAACTGCCTCACCTATCAAGAGTCCATTGCTTTACGAATTTAGATGCTGCGACTTACTTTAATAAGTTATCCCATAAATTTATAAAGAGTTTTAGGAACCTAATTCAGACGGATAAAGCCGGATAACGGATGACTTGATGAAACCCATCTTATGTATTTTTCAGCCAAGTTTAAAGAATATCTGCCAAAGTATCTGCCGATGCCTAAAGTAAAATATACTTACCTTATTTTTTTTTTATTTATTATAGAATCACATTTTGGTTATTGTGACAAAATACATCAACACAATTAAGCATTTTCATTCCTGAGTGTTATAAAAACTATATTGAAGACATCTGACAGAAGACATTTGGATTTCTTGCATGAATTTCCTAAATTTGACAATTCTTGAATCCATTCCCAAATCAATCCCAAATCATTTTCAATAAACTTTTTAGGCATGTCTATTAAAAAAAAATTATATAATTTAATTATAAACTGAACAATTTAGTAATATATATTTCCTATAATAGGTATATAAGACCACAAATTAAATGAATTTCTGGAGTACTTTAGCAAATAAATAAGTTCCTTTTAAAATTACATTATTTATCAAGAAGTTCAAAAAAAACTTAAATAAAATCTTATTAAAATAATGGAAAATGAAACCAAGAAAAACAAAAACTTAGAAATCAAATCAGTCGACAAGTGTATATAGTATTATATTAACTTTTATAATTTGATTATATCCTATTTCTGACCATTTTAAAATCAAAATTTATAAACTTATACAACTTCTAAAGTATAATTTTTTTTTTTTTTTATTTAATAAAATTTCAATCAAATTGAATAGTAGTTATAAAAGAGTACATAAATAATAAACTGAATGCTTTTCAAGAGTAGAAATAAGAAAAGTATAATAAATGTCAAAATGTAATCAAATTTAAATTCAACTACAAAATAAAATTTTCTTAAAATATAGTAAAGGTAGTATACATCAGCATCCACTTCTATGACAACAGGTCATTTTAATAAATTCATATATATATATATATATATATAACTTGCACTCAATTTTATTTCAAAACTTTGAAAATAAATTTTAAAACAAGAAAATAAAGATGTAAATATAGAAAATATAGAAAATAAAAAATTAAAATTATTTTGCAAAAAATAAAATAAAAATTAAATTATTATAATAAATATTTAAGAAAAATGAATTATATTATTTATGTTCAAGATTATAATCTTTAGATATTACAACATAAATAATAAATACACAATATAATATTATTAAAATAAATTATTATATGAAATACAGTAGATTCCATTTATATGGAACATTTTAATTAAATATCTTATCTGTATAATGATATTAACATAAGCAATGTTAACAAGAGAGAGGAGTTCTTTCTTATCCTATTTAAAATAACACAACGTGGAATAATAGTAGGTTTGACTTTTAGAATAGATCTGCATGAATAGATCTGCACTATAGGTATACATTTTTATTATCATCCAAGACTGCACTTATCGAACCTAATTTTTTATAAATATAAGCTTTGTTGAATATATGGTTATGTTCATATGTAAAACACGAAGTCCTTTTTTTTTTTTTATCGGCTAATTGTTCATTTTTATAGGCTAAGCAGCCTGATTATATATGTGTATGTCGGAGCAGAGGAACTGATCAAATGAATTCCACATACAATTTACATTTTACAGTACTTTGTCTTATAACGTAGTACTGTAATAGGCTAAGCAGCCTGACTATATATGTGTATAAATGAATTCCACTTCAATTTACATTTGAAAGTACTATGTCTTATAACATTTAGAAATTGTATTAGATTTTCAATAGATACAGTTCTATTTTGTTTATATTGTAATCATTTTGTATTTCTGTGATATGGTATTCTATATCTGTGAGTTATATTATTAAATTAAATTATTTGTTTATATTTTGTATTTGTTTATGTTTGTTTTGAATTTATTAATGTATTTTTATTAAAGATATTTAGTTATTAATTATTGATTAAGACATTAATTTGAACCCAATGGAGAATGGTAGCTGAGTCGAGTCGAAAACCAGATAAAAGTTTTCACTTTCATTGGGATTCGAACCCGGGTCTTTCGCATGAAAGGTCGGCTCGGCACTATAACCACTGTTTTAAAATAAATTAAAATTCCTCAAACTCGCTAATGAGATTGACCCAACTTCAAAAACAAAAATAAAAATAGTATAAAAACGAATTTGTCGAAATTTTAGAATCCCAGTTTTTTTAAGTTTTTAAGTTATCGAATAGGGGAAGGACGAACAAACAAGCGTTTCTTATTCGTTTTACACACTTACAGTGTATTAAGCGTAATGGCAATTTTTGTATAACCTTAGAACTCCGTTCGTACTGGTTCAAAAATAGCTGTCGCATAAAGTAATAATTTTGCAGCATAATCTTGTACAATGGTCCCTAACTTATTTGTACAAGACAATGTGGAAATAATGTTTCAAGAAACTGATGTTTAGTCTTAAAGTTAATCCAAGAAGCAGAGTAGGTTATAAAAGGCAAAAAAAGGTCCATAACTCAGTTTAATGGAATCGATACTAACATTAGTGACTAAAGACTGATTCAGAAAGCGTACTTTCATAAAAACCCTAAATGTATATAGGAAATTTTTAACATATTCGACGTCAGGACCTCGGTGAATCATAAAACGAAACATCTAATCTTTCAAATAACAGAAACGTTACTTTTAAAAAGTGTTTCTTTGGTTTCTTTTCTGTCCCATTCCATCTAATTAGGTCTTGATTGCTCAATTTACTGCTTCAGTATGTGTGTTACTTTTATTGTAGTCTTTTTTGTGGCAGTTTTATTAAAACTGACATCAGCTGTTCCTCTTCTCCAGGTCAATCAGTCTGTCTTATCTACCTATCACTTAATTAGTATGCACTCTCTGCAAATGTCTTCAAAATTCCTTCCGTTAAGTTTAATGTAACTTTTAATAACAAAAATGTACTTTTTAATGTCTTCCTTATAGAATAAAGTCGTCCCCATGTATTCCTTTTGATAAAATTCAAAATTAAGATAACGCTACCAGTCTGTAAAATAAATATTTCTTCATGAATAAAATTTATTATAATCCCATCAAATTCCAAGAGTTATTAAGGGTTATGAATTTTATTTTTTTTTTTATTTTAATATTTTATGTAATAAAAATACTCTGGTCAAAACATTTGATTAAAAACAAAACAATCATTGTAATTTCATTTATTTTTTGTTTATAAATTTTATATTTAAAATTAAATTTAAAGTTATTATATTAATATTTAATAAGAAAATGTATTTGAAGAAATCAATCACATGGAAATTGTTCAGTTTTGAAGTTTTATTTTATTTTTTTTTTTTTTTTTTTTTTCTGAAATAATTTTTTCCAATAAATATAATTTATTATTCTGGTTGGTTGAAAAAATAGAAAGGGATAAAAATAAAATATTTATTAAAAAGTGAAATATTAAAATTGTTTTTTTTTTTTACATATTACTTTGAAAATAAAGTAATAATTTAATTGAGGGATTTATGGAATGATATAATATTACGTTTCAATATTTTAAAGTATTTACTAATTACTGTTTTAGCAGGATTAAGGATCGTGTGCTGTCCTTAAATCGAGGCTTGCAAGCTGTTGTCCATGCAACCCGCTTTTCAAATGTAAATTGATATAGTTTAGATAAAATATTACTAGTTCTTCCTTATTACGCTAAACTGAACAATACATTGGTATTAAATGTCAAATCTTTAATTTAGTTTGAAAAGAAGTTTGGTTGAAGACTTGCCGTCTTCAAGTCCCCGTCAAAATGAAGTAGCTGTTTTTCTAGTTAATAATTCAGAAAAAATTAAAAATATTGTGCTAAAAATGCAACCCTTCAATCTTATTTATATTCCATAGAACTTTTTTGAAGTAGAAGCTCTGAAATATAGAAATTCTCTTATAAGTCCCACATTATCCCAATAGATGTTCCCCAACATACTTATGATTTAGAAAAATTCAAGAAAAAATTCGCAAATCATTCCTTATGAGTTTTCCATTCAACCCTCGATAAAAATTTATGTCTCAACCAATTACTCTTCAACCATTGTACTGCGTAAACAGATTGGATGTTTGTAGGAATCTCACACTACCGGGGAGTTTGGTATTTCAGTTCGCTTTTACAATTTTAATCCTCTCTTACTCTTAAAAAAAAAAAGAAGACAGAAAATTTGTTTTCAACCACCGATCCAATGACTAAGTCAACAAATCTTTTAGAATTTTAACATTTGGTTTTTACAACATAAACTTATACAAAAGTAATGATAGATAGAAGTGTGAAGTCAAGATGGCAACGCAGCTTGTGAAAATCTTTATGTTAAGCGATCCATCCCATGTGTTCCTTACAGTACTTGGTAGCTCATAAAAGTGTAACTTTCTCTTTTATCCTAATTGGGTCATAATGCCTCTTCGTTTGAGTTCTTATTTCCCGAAGCCTAAGAACACTAATATTTGGAGGTAAAAAATTATAGTTCTGATTGTTTTACCTAGCAGTTACACTAGACAGTACTGGCTAGACAATGCACACATACATGGACATTTTTGACAATACAATCACATTTTTTCCACTGTCTTCTGTACTGGCAAGACAATTTTCAAGCCAGTAATTCGTCGAGTAATTTGACATTTCATTCAATTCAAAATGGTTGAAATTTAAAAAAATAGATAGTATCGGGTTTTATCTGTCATTAAGTTTTGTGTTTTTGTTTTGGTTTTATTTTTGTTTGTGTTTTTTTGTTATAAATGGATTTGAAAATTTTTTTAAAATGGAATCAAAGTTAAACTAACTTTTAAAACTAAAATGCTCGCAAATAATTTTATTTTATTTTTATTGAACATTTTTAGAATTTCATAAAAAATTTTGTTTATACAAATTATAATAACAAACTCATGACAAATGTAATTTGACATTCCTTAATAGTAATTTCACATTTCATTGTCTTTACAGCCTACGTCACACAGACAGTATTTTGGCATTTCGTATTATACACTATCAAGACAGTATTACCCTCTAGTGTAACTGCTAGGTAACACCCAAAGCAATCCAGAGGAACCTCATAAAATAAACTTCTAACTCTAAATTATAGATGGCGTACAAAAAGTTTAAAAATAATATGTTTGATAATTCTGTACAGCTGTTTCAAAATTTTAAAGGGGAAAAGTCAATGTTTTATCAAAAGGCAGCAAGACGAAACTACCAATACTTATATTTAATAGAGTGAAGATTTATTGAAGGAGACCTTTAAAAAGAAACTTTTAATATGATATTTTGATTTAGTTTTCCTATTTGGAAACATTGATTCAGAAACATGATTCAAAAACATGAAATGTACTGCATTAAAACTAGAATCTACTGCATGAACTCCTATTTACAAGATCTTATTCTTTAGTTTTGAAAAACACTTTAATTATTATTAAAAGAAAAGTTGCAGCTTAAAATCTTAGAAAATCATAATTCTGTTTATGTTCATCAGATGTCTCGTCAGTCGCAAAATATTGTTTTTTTTTTTCAAATTTATTTTCATATTAACTTTGTTTTTGGCATTTTTATGTTTTTGACACAAGACACAATTTTTTTTCCAGACTTCTGACCTTGAATAAACGACTTTTGGCATTATCTAACTGACATTTCAAAAAAACAAAGTAAGTTTTATACTGAAAGGCAAATCTGATAAATAAAAATAAAATTTTTAAATAAAAATATTTTTTTAATAAAAATTTCCTTAAAAAAAATTTAAATATTTCACATATTAAATTTATTATATCAACTTAGCCCAACACTTTTTCTTTAACAGAGTACTGCCTCTGGGCAAGTTACAAGAAATCAAATTAAATTTCTCGAAAAAAAAAAGTTTTATACATATAACAGTTTGATATGTATACACCTGTATAAAACTTTTCTTTATAATAATTCTAATATGCTTCTAACTTAAATAACTAATGCAATAAAAAATAGAATAAAAAATTAAAAAAAAAAAAAAAAAAACCAGTGATGAAAACAACCGAGGGTTTTTTAAAAAAGCACATTTTCAAAATTATATAGTGTTTCATAATACCCATTTTAATTCTAGGTTATTGATTTATAAAAATAGGAGTTTTTTATGTCCTAATAGCCCTTAAATGGGGAAAATTCCTTAAAATTGAATTTTTTTACCAAGCGAACTTCTGGTTATTCTCGAGGATCTAACCCCACCACCCCCGTCCAAAATTTTGAAGTTTTAGGAATTAAATTGTGACCTTCTCTAAAATTTCGAATTTTTCTTAGAATTTTATTAAGACTTTCTTCAATTTAATGGACCCCCTTTGAATTTAAGGAAAATCTTTAGTACATGTTAAAATATAATGTTGGAGTTTTAAATTTAATATTAATATTTAAGTTACAGATGCTTAAATATAGCAAAATTTCAATTTTAGACCTCTTACAGCTCCTTTAAGAAGGCGTGACAAAGAAATTTTGCTAATCGACTTCCAATAGTTTTTACAAATTAACTTCTGCCAAGGTTCTAACTTGAGCTGTTCAGAAAATATGAGATGCCTAAAATTTAGCAAAAATTGAGTTTCGTATAACGGTGAATTTTAGTACCTTATGACAACCCTATGAATTTGCGTTTCAAAAATTTATAAAATCAGCTTTCTTTTACCGTTCTTAGGTTGAAAATAAACTTAAAAAGAGCTATTGGCTACAGGAAAAAGTTCTTCCATGAAATTATTTTTTTTTTGCTATATCTACTCGTTGTTAAAATATCTTCTCTCTATCCCAACCTTTACACCGGGTTTTGTATGCATACGGACGCACGGACGAACAGACTGAGACTATACAGGCTCATTTTTACTTAATTTTTTAAAAATGTGCTAAAAACTAATTTCGTCTTTTAATAATAGAAAATTTGGAAATGGAAATAATTTTTTAAACAGCAAACATAGAAATTTTTCTTTAAGTTTATGCCAAAAAATTTTCTTATAATATTTGACTGATTACATAAGAATGTATATGTATATAAATGTTATACATATGTATTTTAAATCAAAAGTATATATAAGTTCATGTGTTTGTTGTAATAATAAAATAAACATCCCATGTAGCTAGTCAAAAATTTTTAAATAGTTTTGAGGTTAAAACCAAATTAAAACTTTATTCATTTTGAAATTCAAAAAAAGTTTTATTGAATTTAAACATCAGAGATTTGTCCATCTGTCTAGCTTAAAAAACTATTTTTCTCGCCAAAGTTCGTAGAAACTTAGGAAAATTTGATGATAGATATTTGTTCAATTTGTATTATTCAAAGTTAATGAACAATAGTCTCGTATGAGTCGGTACATGTATGGATAAAATAATATCGGACTATTTATTTCGCATCCTATAGTCTGATTCATTACAGCTATAACAAAAATGTCACAATTTATTGAACAACCAAATAATTAAAAAAAAAAGTTTGAGTGAATATTTTACTACTTTAGACCTTCTGTGCAATAACTAAATGCAAGAACTGTATACCTTACTTAAATACGTTTAAAATAATTGAACCTAAGCAAAACCGGATACTTTCGGATTTTTACAATCCAGCAGAGTTCTGCAATGTCATTAAAATACTTTCTGCGGACAGCATGTGTGATCAAGATAACGTTTTAATCTTAATCACATTTTTTTCTTCATTAGACCTTGTTCTATACAAGAATCTAATTTATTAGCGCAAGTTAAAAAATCGAAGAGAAGATTTCAAATAAAATAAATATGTGAAACAGAGCCTGGCAGAGGGCAGCGACGGAAACAATTTTACATTGATACAAGCGAAAATCAATATAACGGGAATTGCTACCCTCGGCATTTTGGGTTTTAAACCACAAAAGTTTGCTGCTTCTATCCTCCTCGAGTTTCTGCTTCACCTGATAATCAAATAAAAGCCGTTTCAATTTACCTGCAAAATATTTTGAAAATATGTTTTGTGACCAATTTCAAGTCTTAAATATTTCGAACAACCAAAAGTGAATACATATCAGAATATTGTTTCTAACTTGAAAAAATTGCTAGCCTTTTTTCTAACTTGGAAAAATGCCAAAGCATTATACGATCAATCCTTTTATGTCTAGCCGATAGCGTTTGAAGTAGAATATCGGCTTTTGAATAGAAAGGTATCGCTTTCATACTCTGTTGAGATGCTATCTAATAAAAAAATATAACTTATAGTTTAGGTCAGAATTGTTTATATAATAATGTAACATAAATTTACTTGCGCTTCCTGATTAAGAAAGAACGACGAAATTGCACGGTTATTACATTGTATGTGATATAGGGGATTGTTTATTAAAGAGCAAATAAATCATTTCATAAAATTAAACTTTTGATTTAATCTACTTGGTTAATAATAATAACACTTTCTTCTATCAATATCGCTATTTTATCTTCAGGCATATAAAGACTTAGTCTCTTGAATTAGGACAATACTTACTTTCATCAGAAGTGTAATAAAACTTTTTCTCTTAGTTGTTTTTTAAGGTTTCAAAAACATTTCAGGACACTCAACGGCAATCATAATTATGATAAAATAATTACAATTTTATTAAATTTTACAAAATATTTCTAAAAAATATATACGTGTACAAAAAAGTATGTTACATAATGTTTATATATGTTTACATAGAATTTTAATAATACATTATGAATGAATAAAATATGCTTCGTTCAACCACACATCTGTACAAATAATATACAAACATATTTATAAATGCATGAGAAAAAAAAAAAAAAAAAAGTTTATTATTCAGGTGAACCGAATAAAAAAAAAAAAAAAACGAATTTTGTCGATAATAAACTTTTGATAGAAAATTTTGATTGGAAAAATATACACTTTTTATTTTGATTTTATTTTATAAATTTTTTTTTTTTTTTTTTTTGAATCCAAAGTTTTTAAAGTCTGCCTCTGTTCAACGTTGACAACAATAACATAAGACAATTTTTTGAAAATAAAAAATATTTTTTGCTATCAATTTGGCTTCTATTATTATTGTATATATATACGTATATGTTATATATGTATTATATATATGTATAACATTATATTGTGTATATGTATAAATTATTATAAAAGAAATCTACATCAATCTATTTAAGAGTAATCCATTCTGGCATATTAACACACATGTTAAAATAACAAATATTTTGTATGAATGAGATAGAAATAGCTTAAAAAACTTGAATTTATTATTACCAAAAAAAAAATAAAGAAAAAATAATAAAAAAAAAAAAAAAGATTAAAAACCAAAAAGAAAAACAGAAACTTCATAAAGTATGCATGAACATCATATCAGATTAGTCTTGAGGATTTTTCTTATTTTAACTTTCCCACATCATTTTTTTTTTTTTTTTTTTTTTTTTTGAAGGGAACAATATTTTGATTATACAGTTACGGAAAATTGATTTGATTATAATCTAAGCTCATGATGAATAAACCAATAGGTATTACTAATTACCAGTAATGGAATGAAAGAATTAAAAGCTAACCATCTGATGAGGAGCTTAGAGGTTAATATGCCGAACTTCCAAGGGGAAGGTGTCTGGTTCAAAAAGTGGTAAAATAATATAATATTGTACAATAACTACAGTCGATTAATCAACAGCTTACTGAAAATAATTATTAATGAAACTGAAGCTTAGTCTAAATGTCAATTGATTAATACTCGATGAATGCCCCACAATAGTAAAGCTGGAAATAATAGTTTAACCAAATTAGCGTTTGCTATTATCGTAACACTCTTTTAGTTGTACTTGGAGATTTCAACCTTAACCCACAACTATTCACTTGAGCGATGGGCATGCATTCAGCGGAATTATGCGGGCTCGATTAGTATGTTAGAAATCTAAAACAAAATCGATGCATACCTTTTTGGTCGACGGTCGAACTCCATGTTTCGAAGATATGGGATATTTTCTAAACAATTCTTGAATTTTGGTTAGCTTGAATGGCGTTCAACTCATCTCTGAGCTCAAAGTCAAACTCAACTCAACCTGTAAGGACTGTAAGAGCATTAACATCGTTTAGAACATGAGACACAAATATGAGTTGGTTTTGGCAAATGAGTTCGTTCATCCATAATCCTTTATCCTGTTTTAAAAATGATAGAAATTCCAGTTCTATTTATTAAGTCTATAGACGTGAGTTTCACCAGGGTATATTCCAAACATCAAACTTCTCGCTATTAAATTTTATACAACAAAACGGAATCAAATTTTCATTCCCAAGACTGATGTATTTTAATAAATATTTAAATATTGACCCAGACTAATACAAGATCTAGAGTATCTTTGGAATTTCAATTTTAAGTAACTAAGCAATACCGTAGAAATATTCAAAATACTTAGGGAAATGCAATCTTTAATTTAAGCTTTAATCGTAATGTAAATTTAAACTCTAAGTGCCATCTGGCGCTCAGATGAGAATCATATTTACTTACACAATTTTAAGTCTTCACTTACTCCAAAACTAACTTTCTAACATAATGCTGTTAACTGGAGCTAGTTTATTAACTACCAACATTTATTTCTCGATAATTTGATCAAATAAACAGTACTTAAAATCGTATGCACGAACAGAACTAAATTTAAATAATTTCAAGGAACGTTAAGTTCAAAATAATATTTCAAAAAATGTTAGTAATTTTTTGACCAGAACTATTTGATTATAAATGCATATGTGATATTTCATTTTAAGGGTAGTAGACCTATATATATAAATTATATTGCGTGTATATATATGGTTCTGTGACAAAATTTTATTAATATTTTTTTGTTTCTTTCTTTTAAATGACTTGTAATGTAAAACTTTATTGCATAAAACTAAATAGAAAAAGTTTATGATTTTAAGTTTGAGTTTTATTTTAATTTTTTGTTTTTTGTATTTTTTTTTTAGGACCTAAAAAGGTTCCAAAAAATTTCTTTTTTCTTCCCTAAAGTAACTTGTAGGTTATTAAATTTTAAATATTACGTCTTGAATAATATTAGGTTCAACATTAAATTACTTTAAGAATATTGAAAAAGCGAACATTATTCGTTTGGAATATATGAAAGTGTTTAATGATGTAATGTGGAAGTACTGTACAAGTATTAAAGTTACATTAAATATATTTAAATAAGTATTAAAAATGTTAGTTACTTTAAGAAAAGATCCGGGAATAAAGCCTTAAGATAAAGTGAAAGAACTCATGGTTTATCCCAGTAATCAGATATATATCCTAAATTAGATGGGGCAGCTATACTAGTTATTCATCTGCGACTTATTCTCTTCAACCCTCGATCTAATCTATAGCTTGGCTGACGACAGCACTCTGGTGGCATACTACGACTTCCTTAAGAAGTAATAAGAACCACAATCAGTTCAAAAGGAAATATATTTAGTTCAGTTAACCACGACTTAGCTAAAATAGCTTTTTGGGGCAAAACTTACAGAGTTAAGTTTAATACCTCAAAAAATCAAAGCTGCCTAATTTTCTTGAAAAGATGATCAGTTTTACTCAATTCTGTAAATCCAAACGGAAAATATAGAGTGATCGGAAAGTCTAATCATCTTAGAGATGGGGCTAAGTCAAAAGATTCTGTGGAATGAGCATATTTTTGATATAGCTAATAATGCTGCTTAATGCTTGTGTTTCCTGTCCCGTTGTGAAGCATATTTTTCCCCTAAAGATCGAGCTCGCACATTTCAATCCCTCTTAAACAATTTCAACATAACACAAGAGGGGCTGCAAGTGCACACTTCCAAAATGTGGAAACTCATAGATAGTTCAAAACTCGTTATGGAAATTGATTTGTTTTGAGGTCTTCTAAGTTGTTGTACATAACTCCATTGAATATGTTCCTCACTGTCAATTACATACTCGTTTCCAACGTTCCCGAAAATTCCAAATTAAAATGCTATTTTCCCAAATAACAGAAGCTACATATGCTTTAAAGAATCCGTTCCTAGCGTTTATTTAGCGTGTAAAAAAAATTGAATAAATAACCACCTTGATTTCAAAGAGTAAAGGAAAGTTTTATTCTGTACGGTATTGTAAAATATAACACGCACTGCTAGTGTCCTGACGGAAGTTTTGAAGACAGTCTATTGAGTTTTTAAACAATTTGTTAAGAAAAACCGAATATTCCTGGGATGATCATATTGAGTTACTTTACTCTTTTATTATAATCTTATTAAACCCACTTATGAGGTTTAGTTTTATAAATATATTCATTCATCAACAATAGACTCGGGTGGGTAAATCATTCAGCCAGAAGCTTGTCTTTTGCAATGGCAATACTTCTTAAAATATGAACTGCACAACTAAAATATAAGTCTAAGAAATACAAATTATATAGTATTATACGTACCTTCTGTATAGACTCTGATTATAAAAGTAGGTATCCTATAATTTCGTTGACATCGATATTTAAAAAAGATTATTTTTTCTTCAATCTTAAGTTATTCATGTAAATCACTAAAGTTTATTACCTTTCAATCAAAATTTTTTTTTCAGAAATAGTTTTTTTAGGAAATATGTAATAAATAAAAATAGCTTTCTATGTTAAGAAGAAAAAAAGGTAAGTTGTGTGACATTTTTAGGACATAAGAATTTTTCCAAATTTATATTATGGTATGTATTACTATTTATTTAAAAATGTATATATATATATATATATATTTCCTATATGACTGACGATTTTAAATCGATGCAAAACAAAAAATAAAAAATAAAAAACACTAAAATGTTTTGTGTTTGCTTATTGATACATCATAAAAGATTTGTAAGTTAAGAGCAAAAGATCTTACAAAATATTTAAATCCTACTTAAATAAATTTTTTTTTGCTTTTACCAAATCTTATACTGATGTACTCAATATATGAGAGTATCAAGGTATACCTTGATTTTGTTTTAAAGTACAAAAAAAATGCCTCAACTTTTTTTTTTAAATTTTATTGTAAAATATTTAATTTTTTTTTTCATTTATTTTATCGACCTCAAGGTGAAAGTCTTATATATATATGTATATTTTTATGCAAATTTCCATAATATGTTTTTACGTACTATTTAGTTTTTGAGACCTTAATATACTACGTTCTTTAATAACTAACTAGATTTCTTAGTTAAAAAATTAAAGTTAAGTGAATAAATTCAACTTACATAATATACGTATATACTGAAATGTCCTTTCTTAATTTTGAATATGCATTGGAACCTCTCGCCTTCTTTAGACGTCATGCATCTTCATTTGCTTTCATTAAAGTGTCAGATCTTTACAATATTTACTTTCTTCATCCCTTTCTCTAAAGTCAAACTGTTATACATTTAAATTAATTAATAGAGAATCTATATGGTTGGGTGGTCTATACACAGGGTAGGCTCTGATCGCTGTCATGTGGCGATATCCAGAGTTGTAACTGTGTGTACCCACCAATTGTGTCTATCTTACCTCCAAGCCGGTAACCACTGGGGCCTAGTCATGTTCACCCGGACTGACTTGCTAAACTGATAGATGCGAGTGCTGATGACGAGAAAAATTCCAGCACTATAAAATGGGTACCTCCAATACCAGTGCAGCCCACAAACAGAGGTTGGCGTTAGGCTAATAACCTGATCCATAAAAACTAAAAATATTAGGAAAAGTTCAAAGAAGAAAACCGGAGGATTTACTGGCAACGACCCTAGCAAACGAAATAAGGACTACGATTTAAAAGTGTGCACTTGGAATGTTCGTTCACTATCTGCCCCAGGTGCAACATACGAACTAATAAACCAACTCGGCAAATACAACGCTGACCTAACCGCATTACAAGAACTAAACTGGACAGGAAAGGGCGTAAAAGAATATCAAAGAAAGAACTACGCAATTTATTATAGCTGTCAGCAAAAAACTCGAAAGTTTGGATGTGGCTTTGCAGTGGGACCAAAGTTGAAAGACAAAGTCATAGGTTGGAAACCCATTAACGAGCGCCTATGCTCCATCTGAATCAGAGCAAAATTCTTCAATATTAGCGTTATCTGTGGCCATGCTCCCACCGAAGAATCTGATGACGTAGACAAAGATTCCTACTACGACAGGCTGGAGAAAGCCTATGATGATTGTCCGCGTCATGATATTAAAATTGTTATAGGGGATTTTAATGCAAAGATTGGGAAGGAGAAAACATTTGGAAATACAATCGGCAGCCACAGTGCCCACGACCTCACCAATGATAACGGGCTACGCTTAATATCGTTGGCAGCAATGAAGAACATGGTGATAAGTAGTACAAAGTTCTCTCATCGTAATATTCATAAACTCACCTGGCGATCTCCAGATCAGAGAACATCAAACCAAATAGATCATGTGATGATTGACAGCAGGCACGCTTCAGATGTGATGGATGTGCGTACATGGCGAGGTGCTAATGTGGACTCGGACCACTTCCTTGTCATAGCTAGAATCCGAGCCAGAATATCCACACATAAAAGACACGTATGTAGAACACCACGGAAAATAAACGTAGAAGCGCTACAATCATCAGAGACAGCAAAGGAATATGCCGAAGCCATTTCCCATATGATGCAATCCTCTCCCATAAGCGAAGATGCACCAGTCGAAGAGCAGTGGGCACGTTGCTCTTCTATCATCAAACAAGCCGCTGATCAAGTCATTGGTTCGGTACAACCATCTTCCCACAACCAATGGTTTGACGAAGAGTGCCGTGACATCATAGCGAATAAGAACATCGCTTATCGAAACTGGCTTCAGAAGAAAACCAGACTAGCTTATGAGGATTACAAGCGGCTAAGAACTGAACAGAGGAAACTCATATGGAAAAAGAAAAGAGCTTATGAAGACAAGCAGTTTTCAGAATTAGAAGGGATGAGAGACAGAAACGAGGTCCGAAAAATGTACAAAAAAGTCTCACAGACAAAAGGTTTTAAGCCCAGGACCATCGCTTGTAAAGATAAAGAAGGGAACCTTATTACCGACAGCGATGGTATTCTTTGTAGATGGTCTGAATACTTTAAAGAGCAACTAAACGGCGACATAACATCAGTGAACACCGCACCATCTACTCATAATTATGCACCACCCAATATCCAAAACGATGAACCACCGCCCACCTTGGAAGAAGTTCACACGGCCATCGGGCGCTTAAAAAACAACAAGTCGCCGGGAATAGATGGCATAGCTGCCGAACTATTTAAAGCAGCAGGAGATGTTTTGGTAAGGTGCATACACCAAATCATGACCGTAATCTGGACTATAGAAAGTATGCCCAATGAGTGGAACACCAGCATAATTATACCCATATTTAAGAAAGGTAATCGGTTAGAATGCTCAAACTACCGAGGAATAAGTCTCTTAAATGTGGCGTATAAGATCCTGTCGAGTATCATCTGCACGCGAATGAAGCCGCATATGGATTATAACATCGGTCGATACCAGTGTGGCTTCAGACCTGGTAAATCAACAACTGACCAGATCTTCACGCTAAGACAGATTCTAGAAAAGTGCAATGAATTCAATGTCAGTACACATCATCTGTTCATTGATTTCAAGACTGCGTATGATTCAATAGGGAGAGACGAGCTACTACAAGCAATGGTGGAATTCGGTTTTCCTGCTAAACTCGTCAATCTCTGCAGGATGACCATAGCTTGTACATTATGCGCAGTCAGAGTAGAAAACAACCTATCTGGAATTTTTCGAACGCAGCGAGGCTTTAGACAAGGAGACGCGCTCTCGTGTGATCTATTTAACATCGCACTTGAGAAAGTGGTGCGCGACTCTGGCGTTGAAACCAGAGGCACAATTTATTATAAATCAACCCAGCTGCTCGGATACGCAGATGACCTAGATATAATCGGCAAATCACAAAGGGATACCTGCGAAGCCTTTGTTGCTATTGAGGAGAGTGCAAGAAGGTTAGGCCTAGAAGTGAACTAGAAAAAGACGGTATACATGGTGGCAACAAACAACGACGCCCTCCGTCGCCGTGTAGGTCAGAATGTCACGGTTGGTGAATACAACTTTGAGGTGGTGAAAGATTTTGTATACCTCGGTTGCCAAATGAACACAGAAGGCGGCAACACCAGCCTGGAAATTAAGCGTAGAATAGTGCTAGCCAACCGTTGTTACTTTGGGATAAGCAAGCACATGAGGTCAAAAATCCTGAGTAGAAAGACAAAGATCACACTGTACAGAACACTCATCGTACCAGTTCTGACATATGGTGCAGAATCCTGGACCATATCCAACTACGATGAAAATCTGATAGGGTCTTTTGAAAGGAAGATTCTACGTAAAATTTTTGGTCCGATTAACATCAATGGAGTTTGGAGACAGCGACAAAATCGCGAGCTGTATGAGCTATATGACGAAACTGATCTCGTAACCTGGATTAAAATCCAACGATTGCGCTGGTTAGGTCATGTAGTAAGAATGACCGATGATGCTCCAGCAAGAGCGGTTTTTGACTCCAATCCGGAGGGTAGACGCAGAAGAGGGCGACCACATCTTCGATGGAAAGACGGTGTTCAGTCAGACGTAAGAATGCTGAATATTATTGGAAGTTGGAGAGAAGCTGCGCAAGACAGAAGCCAATGGAGGAAGGCTTTGGACTCGGCTCAAAAATAATATTTTGTTATGCCGATAAAGTAAAGTAAAGTAATAGAGAATCTTATAACTTCGTCCTAAAAAAAGTTGCAGTTTTGGTTTATTAAAGCTCAGCAATACCCGAAACGAACTTCGTGGTCCTGAAATACATGACTTTGGATACTTTTCGCTGGTCCTGATCATCCTGATATTCTATACTAATATCCTATATAGAAGACCTATACTGCTTTTAAAAACACTTCTAATATGGTGCGTACTTTAATTAGTTCTCTTTTTTGTAGTGTATACTTTATTGCGAAACTTAGCTTCACTGAAATCAAAGTACTAATTATTATGAATATCCATAGGATATTATGAATCGGCCTAACTAGATTTACCAGTTTTTAGTAACTCTTCAAATATTAAATCTGTTTTCAGCAAAGGATAAAATTAGTGTTCAGCAAACGATTGACAAAGTGTTACTTATAATGCTATAGAGGGAACGTTATTAACTAATTATGGAATAACATAAGTTCTTGATAAGCTTGAGCTGCTACGACAATGTAACCTTAAGTCCTAAGTGCTTATATATTGTTTTCCGAGGCGAGCAGAGATTGGCATCAACACTGCTTTTCGATATGGCATATGTTTTTTTTCACTCAACTCCCTTTTTGGCCAATAAAATGGGTTTATATTTAAGAATTACTCCTTAACTTGTGGATGAAAGTAGTGAGGGGTAATGGATCTGCCTCTATAATAATTTTATTTCACGATACATGTTTTATGATATAAAGTTATACTCTACTACTTTCTAGATTTAATGATATCAAATTCTTAGCTTTCACAGATGATTGTCTTTTTTTTTTGTTTTTTTTCTTTATTAAAACAATCTATAGTTACATGTTACAATTTATTTCATAAAAAAAAGAAGAAAAGCAAATAGTGCAATTGATTAATTGAGATTGTAGCCGAAGCTAAAATGTCTTTTACAGGAGAGCTAGTCTATCATATCTTAAAACAATTTAAAATTTGAATCATGAAACCTAATGCCATATAAACATCTCCATTATAACAAAAGTTTCTTAAATGAAATAACTTTAAATAGATTTATGCAAAAAAATGAGGAGGTGGCGTCGCATAATGCAAACGACCTACAATAAAATTCATAGCTTTGCTGATGACAGCACTCTTGATTGTTTTTACCTTTTATCAACCAAGCAAAGCGGTCCTGCACTAAATATTTCTTTTGGCAATGCGGGTATTCAAAACTCCGAATCATTAAGAATTCTAGGCATGGAAATAAATGCAAAACTTTAGTGTAACGACCACATATTTTCGGTCGCAAAAGATGCCGCGAAATGCCTGGGGTTCTTCAGTAGGAGTAGGAAATACTTTACATCTCTAAATCTACTTCAAATTTATAAAACCTATACTCGGCCGATACTCGAGTATAACTCTTCCATATTTTCTGGAGCTCCCAGCACCGCTCTTTAATATCTGGACAAGATAAAAAAGAGAGCTGTTTGTATTCTCAATGACAATAACGTAACAAAAGATTTACAATGGTTATAAATGGATGACTTTGGAACCAAGTGTAAAGAAACGCCTCTTTAGTGTTTCGAACACGCATAATGACATTAACACATTGACATTAGCGACGTCAAAAAAAAATACTCTACAATGTTAACAGTAACTGTCTTCTGGAAATAAAATGCAAAAAAATTTTTAATATCAAAATAATAAAACATAATTTAATTATAAAAATAAATTAAATTATATATAAAAATCTATAATCTTTTACATATCATGTATTTAAATCCTTTCTAATCCTGTTCGTTTAAGGCATAAATTTAAGTAGTTTTATACATTTTTTAATTAATTCTATTTTTATTAAAAAATCAAGAAAATATTGTTTTCAAACTGTAAACAATATTAAATATATTTTATTTTATATAAGTTATAATTTTATATAATAATATAAATAATGTAATCTGAAACTCACTCTTATTCAATAAAATAAAAAATAATTAAAAAAGTTAAAATCTCTGTCATATGTTTAATTTCCAGGGTGATAACATCTTGATATAATCCGATTGTAAAATTACTACAGATAACTCTGTACTATATAATACATATATACAATGCATTTTTCTATCCTAAAGATAATCCATTTATAAAATTAAAAAAAAAAAATTATAAATTTTTATACCGACCTTATACCATAAACAACAAACTATTATAAATCTACACTAAATATATGTAGAAGTGGCACGAATATATTGAATAAAATATAAGGTAAAAATTTAAAAGTTTTTTCTTAATATTGACTTATTTTATGTTTTATAGTAAGTTTACAGTTCGTTTACAGTGCATTGTTTTATCTCTCAATATTGACAAATAAAGTAAATATTGAAAATAAAGTCGATTATTTGACAGATATATTTTTTATCAAATATGTATCTGTCAAACAATATCAATATCTTAACTTTCTACTGTAAATATTTAAATAACAAATGTTATTATTAAGTACCTCCACTCTGCAATTCATAGTTCATAGCATGGTTGGAGTCATAAAATCCTCGGAGTTAATAATATAAGCCTGCTTTGAGTAGAGCATAGCATTGAGTTCACTCAAAGCGTTCAGATATAAAGTAAAAAAAAACACAATTGAGAATAAACTGTCACTATTATCAATTGACGTTTTAAATTGCATTTGAAAGTATTCATTTTTGAAAACTTTGTTTTATTTGTTTTCAATTAATTAATATAAATGCATTTAAATATAAAAAATAGATCATTATATTATGCTCTATCGTACTCGACAGTTTTAAACAACGAGTTTTATATGCACTGAAAGAAAAAAATAGCACCGATTTTTTTGACAGTTAATTTTCTGCTCTGAGGTGAAAAAAAACCGCCAAATGATTATAAAGTTTTGGGTGTTCTTCCGCAGAGGGGACCAAAAATATCGAGATGACATTATCACATAACAGTACCTTAAATCTCGAAGTTTTCGAATATATATATCATTAGTACCGATGGCGCCATCTAGTGGTCGAAAAATGCTTTACAAAATTTTCTTAAATATTGAGTCTTATATAACTGTAATAATTTAATTACTATATATTGTCTAAGATCAAAAATATGATTTTTTACGTAAAATACTACAAAAAATTAAAAAAATTTTGTAATGCATTTTTCAACCACTAGATGGCGCCATCGGTACTAATGACATATAAGGTACTGTTATGTGATGACGTCATCTCGATATTTTGGGTCCCCTCTAAAGAAGAATACCCAAAACTTTATAATCATTAGGCGGTTTTTTTCACCTCAGAGCAAGAATTAACTGTCAAAAAAATCGGTCCTATTTTTTTCTTTCAGTGCATTCTAAACTCGTTGTTTAAAATTTTCGAGTACGACAGAACATAATATAATGATCTATATTTTATATTTAAAATTTGTATTAATTAACTATAAGTAATTAAAAATTAAAACTATAAGTTTTTAAAAATTAATACTTTCACTTAATATTGCGCTTCATAATTTAGTTGATATTGAGCTTTGTGAACAAGATTTACAACAATAATGTTGTTGAGAATTTTGTTATTTGTATGAAAATAAAATAAAATAAAAAAAAATATTTTTTTCAATATATACTTTTATTAAAGTAGTACTAGCCCCCGAAAATGCAGAAAATAAAAAATTGAAGGTAGATCTTGGGAATTTGTTACTATGTTAATATAAAAGTAAACTGCTGGTATAAGAAACAGTTCTTTTAATGTTTCAAAACTTTTAAGCTTAAAATGTTGAAAATTGTCATTAACCAAAAATTTATGGTAGATCTTTTGCATTTAAAAGTGTTTTAGTATAAAAGTAAATTGCTGTATTAAGACTATCTGAAAGAAGAACTGTCACCATTTCAGCAATTTACTTTTATACTAAAACACTTTTAAATGCAAAAGATTTGCCATCAATTTTTGGTATATATATATATATGTATAAATATATATATTTTTTAAATAGTAATAAGCTTATTAAAATTAAATGTGGGTTCAATAACTGTTTATTAAACAAAAATATACTTGATATGTAGAATCAATGATCAGTACTAATTTTTAAAGTCTCAAATTACTCCATTACTCCAAATTCTGCAAATTGCATCATAAAAGCAATTATATCTATAATTTCAAATAAATCGACTGTTTCTATATTCATATACAAATTTACTAACTTTTGCATTAACTATCAAAAAGTTTTAAAACATTATTTTCTAAGTTATTTTAACTAAGCTTCAGTTACGTTAATTGTCATTTTGACTAAGGGTGCGTTTATGTTGGAGCTGCGATAAGTGATAAGAGCGTCGATAAGAGCATAGCGTAGAAAACTAAATACATAATTTAAATAGAGGTGTTTATGTTGGAGCATCGCTTTGATCATCGATAAGCGATAAGAGCATAGAAAACTCTTTATTCAGTTTTCTACGCTCTTATCGATGATAAAAATTTTTAAATAAATGTTTTGCTCTCGTTTTTGTTATTGTAATTATTTAAATAAATGTTATTTTCGTTTGTTTATTTTTTCTTAATACAAACTCTCATGGTGCAAATATACATTTAATAATGTAATAAAATAAAATTTTTTTTTTTATTGTTAATAAAATATTTTTTGTTTTATTTTTTTTTGTATAATTTTTTTTTTTTAATTTTTTATAATTATAAAATAACTTTTTAAAATATATAATTTAATTTTTTTTTCAATTTAATATTTTTTTATTATTAGTTCCACCTTTCAATAAATAAACAATTATAATTATGCTTTATTATATTTAATTCTTGAAAGTTTTTTTAATTTAATTTTTTTATTATTTTTTTTTTATTTTAAGAATATTACCAGATAAATTTAAAACAACCATACAAAATATTATTTTTTTAATCTAAAACAACCATAAATAATATTATTTTTTTATTTTACATCGCTTATATCGAAGCTCTAATATAAACACTGCATAAGAGCATAGCTTTTTCTATGCTCTTATCGATGCTCTTATCGACGCTCTTATCACTTATCGCAGCTCCAACATAAACGCACCCTAAGACATTGATTATTCGAAAGCCGCGCTTTTGTGTAAGATAATCATTATTTATGTGGTAATACCTTAATAACTAAGGCAGTACGGTTTTTAATGCAAACCGAGGGAATGCTTTAATTTTTAATTACACTGCATTTGATTGGAAGGTGCATATAAATTTCTAATATAATTCAAAAAAGGAAATATTTGAAGAGCTTCTCAAAAAAAATCAAGGAATCTGAAGAAAATATCTTTTAACATTTAACATAAAATAGTTTGAAAAATATTTTAAATAAAATATAGTAAAGTTATAAATAATATACAATTATTATACAAGTACAATGTTGCTCATATTTTTCTGAAACATTTATGGCTTTCTTGTATTTTTGTGCACAATTTAAAAAAAAGGTAATTAAAGCATTGCAAACATTGGACTCAAATATATCCAGTTCAAATCCAAATAATTCAAGAATCTAAAAATCTAATGCAATAATTTCCAAATATTTTTAATATAACTTGTTTATTATTGCTAGAAATGGTTTAAGAAAATCCAAATGTTTATCAACTTTAAAAATTTATCATATGTTTACAAATTTGTTAGTAAACAAAATATTTACAAAATGTATAAAAATTTCCCAGTATTTTTACAAATTTTTAAATAAAAAGGATTATTTTCAAATAATATTTTTTCCAGTTGTGTATATACATTATTGTCTGAAACATTGTTACTGATATACATATTTATGATACATTTTAACTTAAATGTTTTTAGGAGATATTGTATTTTGTTCTTGTCTAGTTCATGTATCTAAATATTGTGTCATGAATTAATAAAATCTTTAAATTTGTATTTCATAAACATAATGATTTATTGCGACAAGAGATATTTTGAAATGGTATTTTTATTTCAAAATATTTTCGTAAATGCCATGTTGAAATGCAAAATTATGTAGAATCAATATTAGTTTTTTAGCCAGTCGTTCACATTACAAATGCTATAGTTTTTAGAGTAAATAAAGTATATATTCTATTTAAATTCAATGAGCATCGTCGAATACATATATATAAGTAATTAACCACTATATAATTTTACCAAGATGGCTTTTTAGAACTGATTCAATAAATTCCACATACAATTATCATAAGATAGTATACTACGCCTTATAAAATGTAGAAATGTCTTAGATTTTTAATAAATACAGTTCTATTTCGTTTATATTGTAATAATTTTGTATTTGAATTATATGGTATTCTATATATGTGAGTTATATTATTGAATTAAATTATTTGTTTATATTATTATATAATTATATTTTTTATTAAAGATATATAATTATTGTGAATGATAGCTTAGTAGAGTCGGAAACCAGATAAATGTTTTTTTCACTTTCACTGGGACTGGAATCCGAGCCTTACGCATGGAAGGTCGGAATTTAAATATTCTAAAGCTTAAAATTTTCTTGGTATAATTAAACTCTAAAGGAAGATAGTTTTGGAATAATATTTGGAGTATTTAATCTTTTTATAATGTGTTTAGTATCACTTCCCACAAAAAGTTTTTTTTTGGAAAGCTTGAGAGCCAACCATTAAAACTATGCGGTATTTCTTTGAGTAATGCGCGATTTTAACACACCAAAACCCCACACTTTTTGAGTCAACTTTTAGGAGGAAACTCACAATAGCCAGGAGGTTATGGAAGGATTTGGGATTATGGTGGAAGTTTTTTGGGATTTCTGGATCTTGAGGGATGGGGAAAATTGTATGAGATATTTAGAAGAAAGATGTTAATGTTCTTCTTAAATTTAGCTCATGTTTAGAAGTGTACTATGGACATTGAGTCTTATTACTTACTAAAAAAAACATGCTGTGTTTACTACAAAACGAACCGCTATAATACGAAAAGCATAATGTAAAATTTCTTTCAAAGCAATATACTTTCAATATATTTATTTTATTTATTTATTTATTAAGTATTTCAAAGTGCATACAATGTCTGCTAATTGACGGATCCTTTTCCTTTTGGATCTTTTATATTTAACTTTAAATAGTTGGTCACCATGGGGATTTGTAAGGAAAAAACTTTCAATATAATTATAAATTTTTTTTATAATGTATAAATTTATCTAACGTTACTTATTTAAGGTAAAGTTACTCGTAATCGTGTTAATAATTTTCAAGAAGGTTTTTAATTGAAGATTCTAATAATATATACAAAATTATATTATCTATCAGTTAGACGTTCATTTTTTTCCAGTTTAAATTTTTGAATGCGTCATCCGCAAAAGCTAATATAATTTTTTTTAAATTATTTAATAGATTTGTTCTTAGTATTTTAGGTTTGCGAAATATTCCCAAAAACACTGGTGAAGTACTCGTTTGGAATTACTCGATTTTCTTAAAAAGTTTATCAATTCAAGATATTTAACTAATAAATGAAATTTAAAAACGTTCCGCTATGCCGTTTAGACTATGGAATTCACGTGCGTATAAAACAGACAGACAAACAGATGGACAAATCTCGTGTTCCAGGTTTTTGGTGCGAAATTAATACCTACCAACTATATTTTCATATATAGCGTTTGGTAACAATTCAATAGGTACAAGTTTTATAATTTTTAACAAGGAAGATGGAATGAGTTTGATCTATACTCTGGTTAAAAATTTATGCTTGTTTCTGAATGCAACAAGATGCAATGCATATATAAAAAATTAAATAGTAAAATAATTGGGCCAAACACGGGGTTTATCCCTATTTTTTTTTTGTTTTACTGTAAACAAACGTTTTTTTTTAACTCAAAAAATTTCATATGCTATGAATTATTTAAATTCAATCTATTTTTTGTTGACACTGTATATAGTATATAACACCTAAACTATCTATTATTTTGCAACATCCGCATGCATTTTATTTGTAACTTGTTGCAATCAAAAATTCAATTGGAAAAATTTAATTGAAGATAAACAATAGAAAATTTTTTATTTTTGATTGAAAACAAAGAAAAAAAAAATAGAAAGAGACAAAAAATATTGTTAGAAAATTATTCATATGTGAAGAAGAGTAAACATAATACAAAGAAAATTAAAATCTTTTGATTTATTTATATGTAAATTGATTTATATCTTTTTGTTTTTAATCTTCAAATAGAACTGCTGAAATAATAGAAAAATATTAAAGATAACGTTTTATTAATTTAAATGGAACAGAAGGACCAGTAAATGATGATTTTGATGTAAATTTCCTTGTTCCTAAAGCTTTCATCATTTTACAATGTCAAAAACAATTTAAGTTACGAACGGTTAAAAATTAAAGAAACAAAGAACTAAGCAAAATTTTTATTAAACAGAATGAGTTGAGGGGCTTGGAAGAGTGGGTAGTAAAATTTTGAGATTTTGGGATTTAAAAAATTTTAAAGTTTTTTTTTTGGGTCCTGGTATGTGACGCTCTTTTTTTTTTGGATTTTTAAGCGCGAACTGCTCAACTGTAAGGTTAATGTGTCTATCTATACCATAGATACATGTTGAAACAGGGGGTCATATTTTATTCGTGTTATTAGAATTGGTCTTGTTGAATTCCACATACAATTTAAACATGAGACAGTACAAGGTTTATAACATGCAGAAACGTCTTAGATTTTCAATAGACACAATTCTATTTTTTTTTTTTTCTATTGCAATAATTTTGTATTTCAATTATATGGTATTCTATATCTGTGAGTTATATTATTCAATTAAATTATTTGTTTATATTTTGCATTTGCTTGTATTGTTGTATTAATGTATTTTTACTAGAAATATATAATTATTGATAAAGCCATTAACTTGAATCCAGTGGCGAATGGTAGCTGAGTCGAGTCAAAAACCAGAAAAGTGTTTTAACTTTTACTGGGATTCGAACCCGAGCCTTTCGCATGAAAGATGGGCACTCTAACCGCTGTGCAACCCAGCCTTTTTGCTGTATATTCCATATAGAAATTTGAGATATATTGCAATGGTTCTTCGATTAGCTATTACACGCCTTCCTTGACCTATTAAGTACTAAGATATTCTGTCAGGCCTCTTCTTTTTTCCAAAAATTTAAGGTGAACAAAGAATAAAGAGGAGATACCCATCGTTGCAGTAACATAAATAATTATAATTAATTTATGAATAAAAAAAAAGAGTTATATAATAATTGATTAGAAATAGATAAATATACTGTTCTACTTTAAGGTGTTATCGAATATTTTATAACTTAACGCATTTCCAACATAACCGTAGCAGCAATATAAACGCAGACTTTGGTCACACGGAGACTGTAGGCAATTAATTTTCAGAAAAAATTTTTAAACATACTGACATTTTCATATAAGTGGCAATATAGAAGAGCGACAAAAGAACGAAATATTATAAGGGTATTTCTCCGGAAAAATCACTCACAAATCTCTGTTCAAAGGACTTATATTTCTTTAGCTTAGGTACAAACCAATTCTTAAAATTCATAGCTTTATAAAACATTAGGGCTGTTCACGTACTTTTATTTGCAAAAATTTGCAAATGTGACATCAAAAGTTGTAGTTGCAGAAAACTCCTCTTTACAAATATTTACAAAAACTTTTCAAGATTTAAATAAAAACATTCACAAATGACAGCAGATCCAAAAAAAAAAACCTAATGATACTTTGAAAAAGCTGAATTGCAATTATCAGCATTTAATTTATATTAAAAGTAAAAATTTTAATTGTAAGAATGTGAAGTCAAAAATTCTCAGAGACTCTAGGTGAGTTTGGATAAAAATTTTTATAAAAATTATTTTTAACTTTAAATAACCATACTTTGAAATAATATAAGAGACAAAAAAGCAATATTGAACCCTTTTATGATGGTCAAGTATCAATTAGTTGGTAGTTAAAAACTTTAACAACTCTTAAAAAACTTAGTATTGTGAAATATATTTGATAGCATATTGATAAATTATTTTCTATTGTGAATTTGATTAAATATGACATTTGTAAAATTTTAATATAAGATTAGAGAATTATCGAATCCTTTGGAAGAAGAATGTAACCAAAAGTTTTGGAGCAGATACTTTGACAATTTCTTAATTTTCATCCATGATTTCTTTTGTTCTTAAAAAAATTTAATGTTTACTTAAAAGTTAAATATAAATATTTCCATTATTTTACTTTATTTACCCTAGATTTTTAATGCTAAAAAATTTTCAAATCTAACAACTAAAAATTTTTCATTGATTTATTAAATGACAACGGACAACTAAATTGTATTTCACAATAGTAATTTTGAGTTGATGGTTGATAGTTGATAAATGAATTGACAATTTTTTCAACATTGAAGTAGTGGGAAAGAAATTAATTGATACTTTTCAACTATCAAGTTGATAGTTGACTGTCATAATAGAGGCCATTTTATGGTGTAGTATTAAATACCTATAATATTCGTACAAATATTATTAGGATCATTACTTCGTTTATTTTTCAATTCGCTGAATTCTACAAAAATTGTACAATGGAATGTATAGTTCTGATTTTTAAAAATTTAATTTATCAATGGCGATCTTACTTAAACTTAATTACTTAAAAAAAATCCAATTTAATATTTTGTATCATGTGTTTATTCGATTAAATCTTAAAGCCCAGGGGTTGGCCTGTCAATGCGTAACATGTTAGAAGGGCACATGGAAAGCTGATAAGAGTAGGATTGAAACATCTGTTTTGATTTTCTAAAAATTTAATTTATCAATGGAGATGTTACTTAAACTATTACTTAAAAAAACGACTGGGTGGCACAGTAGTTAAGTTCTGAACTTTTATGTGAAAGGCCCGGGCTCCAATATCAGGTTTCAGGGCTCAAAAAAACTTTTCTGGTTTTCGACTCTACTCGGCTACCATTTGACATTGAGTTCAAATTAATTACTTAACCAATAATTGATAATTATATATCTATAATAAAGAATATATTAATATAACAATATAAACAAATGTAAAATATAGACAAATTATTTAATTGAATAATATAACTCACAGATATAGAATACCATATACCTCAAATGCAAAATATTACAATATAAACAAAAAATAGAATTGTATCTATTGGCAATCTAAAACGTTTCTCCGTGCTATAAGGCCTAGTACTATAACATGTTCAAATTATATGTGGAATTCATTAAAATTAATTCTAATAACACGAATTATGTTTATTCGATTAAATCTTAAAGTCCAGAAGCAGGCCTGTCAGTGCGTAATATGTTAGAAGTGCACATGAGAAACTGATAAGATAGGAATTTTTGCAAATAAAAAGCTTAGACCTATATCTAATTTTTTTTTTTACACCCTAGTCAAACTCAAGGGAAACGAATTCATTTACACTTAGCTAAAAAATAGATATGTAAGCTAAGCTCGGCTATAGGGCTAAGGAGTTCGAAGGAAAATAGGATAGAAGAGGAGAGTTGGATGGTAGATTACAAAACGAACTTATTTAAGTTCTTTTTAAAACATCGAAAATTGTATAAAGGTCCATTCCTTTCAGAGGGAAACACATTGGATAGAAGCATGTTCCATATTCTAACAGTTCTCACAATAAATGAGTGCAAAAGAAAAATCTAATTTTAAATGAAACGTCAAATCTGCTTCATAATGAATTAAATTAAATTCTTTTATCACATAGTCCTATTTTCTGAAATATATAAAAGCCTTACATTCAAAAAACTGAATATTAAAATTCTACTAAATATATTTAAACATTATCATTCCATAATATTAATAAATTTAATTAAAAACAAAAATCTTTAATATTGACCTTCATAAAAAAAAATTTTCCTTATTAAATTTTTTTAGAGACTCATAAATTATCAGAATCATCTGTTAAATTCATTAATAGAATGTCGCATATACATACATTTTATTTAACCAACCTGTTGCTAAATTCAAAACTTTAATTTTTTTAAATACAGAAATACACGAAATGTCTACGATGTAATAACCTTCGGAAAATTATATGAATATTTTTTAACATTTACTCTTTTTTCATTTAACATTTAAAATTAAATAACATTCTACTATATTATTACAAAATGGCATTAACCTTTATTCTCTCAATTATGGTAAAAAAAAATATTTACTGATATTAATCTGTAATATTTTGTAATTTATTTCACCAATCATTTTCAATCTTCATTCCAATCTGGTCTTCAACACTGTTTAACTGTCAATTCACCAATATATACTCTAAACGAAAGTATAATTTCGCCCCAACATTTGAATATATTCCATTTTCATCAACATTTTTACATACATATGTTTTTTTTTCAAAATGGAGAAACAATTTTTCTAAAATTCTCTATTCAAATTTCAAATATTTTCATAATTGTTGAAATATGCGCAATGAAGTTTTATAAAAGAAAATTCTTCAATAAATTGTTATTGTAACGAATTGTAAACGAAATTTAACGAACCAGCTGGTACCTCAAAAAAAAAGAAATTTATTTGAAACATGCGTCCTAACACTGAATATACAAAAAATTTAAAACAACAACAAATATGTCATTTTTTACAACAAAACAAAATAACGTTATTGTTGATGTAATATGTTGTTGTAAATTATTTTAAACTTGATTACATACTCTTATACATATATACATCTTATAAAGAATTTTTATTATACAGTCATGTATTACAACATATCTATATATATATATATATTTATACAATATAAAATATTATGTTTTGTATATATCGAAGTCGTTGATATTTGATTGTGGAAATTTTAAATTGTTGTTGATTTTTTAATTGTTTTAAAATTATTGCATACCTTTAGGAGCGATAATAAAATTAAAAAATAAACTTATCATTTATTTTTTCAAGGCTTATTTTTATTTTAAGTATTTAGTGGTTTTTTTTTAAATGTGAAGGGTATAAGGCAGCCTATACATTTTTGGCAACTTGATTTTGATTGATTTGATGATTATTTCCTAATAATAAATGTCAGGAAACTATATTCGAATAGTATAAAAGGATTTTGATCCTATGATTAGTTTGTTAAGTTCAAAAAATTTATATATAAAATTTATAAAGATTAAAAAGTTAAGAACTACAAAATAATGGAAGAAAAAAATCATCTGGCAGGTGTTATTTTTTAATAATATTATTAAATTTAATTAGTATTAGAATTCTCTTTTTTTAAAATTTATTCAATCGGAATATCAAAGGAAAATTTTGTATTAATTGTATATTGGATGATGAGTTTTGTTTTAGGGACACTAATTATCAACTTGAATTACCAATTAGTTTTTTTGTTATTTGTATTTTTTTTTTTTTAGAGCAACAGGTTCTGTTGGTAAACAATTATATAATGAAAAAAAAAAAAAACAATTATGAGTAGGATTTTCTTAATTAAATTTTTAATATTATAATAATAGAGGTAGGTAGCTTTAGGTTTCAAATAATGTTTATTTATGGAATAAGAACGTAAATTGCTTATTGCTTATTGCTTTGAGGGAAGAATAACAAATTGAAGAGAAAAAATTTCAATAGAATTAGTAGTTTTTTTTTATAATAAGAAAATTTTATGAATTATTGGTACTTTTTAGGTTTTGTGTTGTATTAGGGTAATGGGCTAATTATGGGTTGAACCTACCTACCTACCTTGATTCTATTGGTAATAAATATTTAAATAATTAAAATGAATAATTCACCGCATTATTTAGAAGATATATAACTTAAATAGATTGAATGCATCACTTGGAAATACATCTACGACTTGTTTATGTAGTTAAAAGTATCCCGTCTATAAAATCATCACTGATTTTTTAAAATTTTAGAATGTCGGGAATGCGAAGACATGTTTTATAAGAAACACTTTGTTGTTAGGATAACGGAGCTTTTTTGTAAATCAAAGTTTCAATAATTGCAAAAAAAAATGCTAAATAAATCCCAATAAAGAGCAGGTGTTGTTGGTAAGAAAGAAATAAGTCAACAATAACTCATCTTTTCACTTTCCAAAAAATTTTACTTCATATACAAAATCCTTTTACGGATTTCATAAAAATTATAAATGTATTCCCCGGTATTATAATCTAAGTTATGAGATCCCTGGGACTTTTCGCTTATTTTTTGAGTCATAATCATTTGAAGCACTTTTGACTTTACGACTTCTGCCATATTGTCTAATATAGAAGTAAAAGATAGTATTCTACTTCTTATAATTCGTATCCAATGTTAAATGTCGTTGTGTTAATTTTATGTTAAGGTCGCTACAATGTTAGCATATTCCATTCTATTCGTCGCCTTATGAACTAAGTCTCAAATTGTGCACAAACCAGTCCACGGCCTAATATTTCCCAGCCATAATAGTTGCTTTCTGCCTACTCCTTATCTTCCTTCTATTCGGCTTCGACAATAAGCTGTAGTAATTCATATTTTTCCCCTCGAATTATATGGCTAAAATAGGCTACTTTTCGTTTTGTAATTATTAAAAGTAACTCCCTTTCTTTCAGCAGCCTCTGCAGAACTTCCAAATTGAATACGTGATATGTTCAAGATGTCTTTCAAAGAAGTTTGTAGGTCAACGTCTTCAATGCCTAAAATTTGTTTATCATAGCTACATTTACTGTCCAGGCCTCTATATCATATCATAAAATTAATCAGACGTCACCTTTAAAGAATCGCAATCTTCAGCTAGTTTTGATGTCACGATTTTCTTAAATATTTTCTGTACTTATAAAAAGTATTTCTAGCGATTTCTATACTGCAATCAATTTTCTTATTAGAATTCCAGTCTTTATATAACTAGGAGTCAAAATATTTTAAACTGCTTACGTTCTATCGCGCTGTTATCTGCAATGATGTTTGCGTTATTGTAGGCTACATTTTTTCTGCTAATTATCATAAATTTTGTTTTTACAGTACTGATATTGAGACCAAATTCCTTACTCTCTTAATTAACCTTACTCATTAGGTAGGTATTAACTTTTAAATACAATAAGTTAACTTCTTCCCCAACAGAGAAATAAAATCAAAGGTGAATTTAATTATACTTGTCACTTTTTATCAGTTCATAAACTGTGGCTTCGGATATTATTTGCCAAGCTGTAACAAACCTTAAATAACACGATGAGTTTCAGAAATTTATTCAACAAATTACTAATTTCTTTAAATTGCAGCTCTATGAATTCCTTTTCTCTATAATTCTTTCCCCGACTTCACATTAAAGTTTTATTAAATTATGAAAACTATTCTATTAATTTTCATCTCAATGACCCCAATTTCTATTTCAATCCAGAAACAATTCTTTTATTTTAATGAAATTATAGTTCGGATAAATATTGAATTTTTTTTTTTTTTTTTTGAAAGAACAAATAAAATTTTTCACTCAAAGTACCAAAGAAAAAATATGTTTTCTTTTTAATAAAACAAAGATTTCATAGGAAAAAAACTTAGCAATTCTTATTCTTAATTCAGTCTTTATCTGATTGATAACTCTTTACTTTTCTAAGAAAAATTTAAAAACTAAAAAAACAAGAAGAACAATACACAAAAAAAAAAAAAAAATAATTTATAGGATAAAAAATAAAGAAAAAAAAAAAAAAAAATTTAATTCGCCGCAATTGAAATTAAAAATTTATTTAAAAAAAAAAAAACACAAACTTGTTCCTTTCTCTTTTTAATTTTTTCTATTTTTCTTTCTTTTTTTTTTGTATGGCTTTTTCAAAACCTTTTTCCACTCTTATGATTTTTAATAATCGTTTTTATTTCTTATTTATTTTATTTTCTTCATGTTTTTGTTGTTTTTTTTTTTTTGTTTTTTTTTTCGATTTTGTTTTTTTTTGAGAAGCCAGTACAAACATTTCATACCCTTATCTTGGGCATATCTCTATCATTTTCATCACTATCATTATAATCATCATCATCATAATTATCAACACTATCATTCTAATCATTATTATCATAATAATCATTGTAATCATAGTCATTATAGTTGTTAAGATTTTCTTATTATTATTTTACTTCAAATTTCTTATACATATATATCTATCTCTTTCACTCTTTCAATTTTTCATTTTATTTCTTTAACCAACCATGGAACAATTTGGTAATTTTTTATATATGTGTGTGTGTGTGTGTGTGTGTGTGCGTTATTATACATAGTATAGTATAATTCCATCAGGACTCTTGATTTCTGTCTTTGATCATTTCTGAATAAGAAAGAAATTAAAACGCACAAAAAACAACAACAAGAAGACGAAAAAAGACAGAAAACAGAAAAAAAAACAAAAAAAAAAAAAAACTGATGAAATAGATAAAATATTGTGTAGAACAGAAATCGTACTATAAAAAATAATACGAAAAACAAAAAAATCAAGAGAAGAATATTTTCTTAGAAAAAGTGAACTTCAAAAGAAAACCAAATAAAAAAAAAAAAGTAAAAATCAAAAATTTGTTTTTATATTTTATTATTATTGTTAGTATTATTGTATATAGTAAGTGACTTTAACAAAAGAAACAAGTAAGAAAGAGATAGAGGATTAAAAAAAGTTTTTTTTTTTAAAGCTGTGTCTGGAAAATCTGATTAAAATAAAATTTTTTTTTCTATCTCAAAGGAATACGAAAATGAAACCTCATAACCTCAATTACTGGTAAAATAAAATGTCGTGTTAACTTTTATAGGATTTTTTTATGAGACACCCATCGCTAGATGAATTTCACCGTTAATTGGTGGGTATGTATAATAAAATAGTGTTTTTTTTTTGGTTTGGTTTTTAATTTGATCAGAATAATTTTACATATGCTGCAATAAAATATGCATATCTTGACAGTGTTGTGATGCTACTTTTTACTTAAAAAGATAAGATTTTAAGGTTTTCTGAATATATTCGAGAGCTTAAAGAATTAATCAATAGGATAATTAATGAATACAGAAAAGAAGAATTAAAAGTCATAAACTAAATAGAGGAATTTAAAAATTTTTGTCCTATACACAGAACCGAATCTCCCAAATTTCTGTTTCTCTCTTTTTATTCACCTCAAACCTCAGGAACGTAAAAGAGGCATAATATAGAGAACACTTTTGAACCAAATTTTTGGCTCTAGGGAGGTGCACGGAAGTTATCTGAGTCGCCTACGTCTACAATTTCAAAAGTTCTACTTATTCCAAGGTACGTTCTCAAGGCTAGAATTTTTCCAATCTCCATCTTTCATTAGTAGTCTATAATGTATATTTCACTAAGATGACCTCAATAGATTTTAAATGATCAAATTGATAGAATGTTAAACCGACTGTGATACTGGTAAAAAATATTTTCATATGTAATGTGGCAGTAATCAACACAATTATAAAGTTTATATCCCTCTATAGCTTGTAATTATTAAATGTGCGTTTCAAAGGGTAGGTAACATATATTGTTGGGATTTCTTATGAGATCATGAACATTTCATGTTGTAATGCTATTTAAATTACTCCAGAATATCTTACACAAATAGGCTGAATATTTTTGCCGAACATAATAAAAGATGCTGAAGTTGTGGGCACTATCAATAGAACCACAATGAATGACAAATCCACCACCACTTCCTTCTGGTGAAGCGAATCACTATACCCTAAGGAAAGAAGTATGGATCCTAGAATGATCCAAGTCAAGAGGAAGACCTAGAACAACATAGACAACAACAGTATACTGGATGAATTTAGTAGACACGAAATTTATGTATAACAAATGGAAAATGTCTGCAGATAGCATACGGATTGTAATGAATTTTTTTGCAGTTGCAGGGAAATGAAGCAGCTAATAAAACCTACTTCATTCTAAAAACCAACTATTTCCCTTAATTTTCGTGTAAAATTTGATAAAACCTTGCATTGTAGCCTTCGTTCTTTTATACATATAGAAAGAGTATATTTATAACAAAATGTACACAATCTTCTGCCAGAAATAATTATGTTTTAAATTTAATCAAGGACTACTAAATTATGCTATTCAAAAACTAACAGAAAAATATTTATAAAACAATAAAAATATCTTTTCATCTTTAAAGCTCCTAAAAGATGGAAAGCAATTGACATATAAGTGCCATCTTATAGAGAAAGATTCAAAATTTTCAATAAGGGTACTTTTTAAAGAATTGTGAGTACATTATTTTTTTTCAATTTCAATACATTTTTATTTTTATACTCTGTCTATATGTACTAGAAAAACCTCTGTGCAATTGCACAAAGAATCATTGTAGGATCGCTGAGTTTAATTTTATTTAAAATACATTAATTTTGCATTTTGTTCCGTTTTCCTCACAACCTCGCGGTAGGATTCTACGTTGTTATAAAACGAGGAAAAGTGTTGTAGAGTAGACTGCGTCAACTCTGGGATACTCGTATGACTGTAACATATACATTATATCATCCGGTTAATTAATTTTGGCAAAATTTCAAACATACAGCTTTATTAAGTGTAGTGTAATGCTCATATAAAAGAAGGAGTTGTATGGCACCTACTCGAACCCTCTACAGTTGACCAACCAAATTTTGCAGAAACTTTGCCCATTATACTAAACTATTTTTGCCAAAAATTTCAGACACGCAGCTGTAATAGATACAGAGTATTACTCATATAAAAAAAGAAGTTATATGGCAGCTACCCGAACACATGGACCAAAATGGCTTGATTTAAATAGCGATGACGGCTATTGCAAAAAAACGAATTTGCGAAAATTTCAAGATCTTAGCTCCTTTAGTTTTTGAGTTATCGTGCGGGTGGACGGACGGACAGACGGACGAACATACATCGCTAAATTGATTTATTTTTCGATTCTGATCCGATCCATACACTTGAGTCTATATCTACCCCCCCTCCTTCTTTGCGTCACAAACGTAATGGCAAATTTATTATACCCTTTGACTATATAGTCATACGGGTATAAGCATACTGAAAAAATTCTGAAAAAATCATGTTGACAACATATAAAAGTGTTACAAAAGAACTTCTTTATAAACTAAATTTCCTGATAAAATCTAAAATTTTTTAATCAGCAGAACTAGTTGCTCATTGCAATATACACTTGGTCATGAGCAAAGCAAGGTTTTAAAAGAAAACGGCCTACCTTTTTAAATGTTTGACCTTGTTTAATAAATTAAATAAAACAAAATTTATAATTAAATCTTACCCTTTTATAAATTACAAAAATATTAAGCATAATAATAAATTGTTAAAACCAGAAAACCAGTACGGATGGATAGATGATATTATTAGAACTTTCATTCAAAATAAATGTTTTAAATACAAACTGAGAAAATCATATTGACAACATTTTAATTTAGAAAATATTCAAAAACAATCAAAGTAGGCTTTGATTTTTGGTTAAAAAATAAAAAACATAATTTTTAATTCGGACATACATTTGTACTAATAATTAAAATTGTTTTGAATTTTTTTAAATATTTTTTTTGGACTTCTTTTGTTTTTTTTTTTTAATCATCAACCATATCATGATGATCAACTATGTTTAGAAAAACGAATTAACGAATTATGATGACATTTCATTATTATCATTTTAATTATTGAATAAATGTAGATTAGAATAAAGTTTCCTTAAAAATTTCCTTAAAAAATTCAAAAAAACCCTTCTTGTGTAATTGATAGAAGATTGTAGCAGATAATTTGCGGATTTTCAATTAAATTTATTTATCTGCTAGTCAATCACCAACATTCATAGTCTCTACATATTATCACAGAATTTCATATTTTAACGCTATTAAATTAAATTATTAAAAATTACTTGAAATTGAAAGTTGTTTTTTCAACTTTTCACTCAAATCACCCTTTTTTTTTTTAAATTAATATGTTTGCATAAAAATTTTGTTTTCAACATTTTTTTTTATTTTAAAATCATTTCTGTTCTTCTGTTTTGTTGAATTTTATTTTAAAATTTTCAAATCAATTCTTAATGTTTTTAAATCTATTATATATGTTTAAAGGTACACTTCATGTATATATATCCACTGGTATATATATACATTCCTACACTAAAAGCATATATTTATATCCTTTTAAAAAATTTTGATTTCAATGTTGTTGGATGTTTTTTTTTTTTATTCACCTTCATTCCGTCAATCCATTTTTTTGTTTTGTTTTTTTTATTTGATTTTCTTCTTCTTCACACATTTTCACCTCATCAAAAATTAATTGAGGTGAAATGTAAAAAAAAAAAAAAAAAACAACAACAAAAATAAAAAAAATCAAAGTTGAACACTTTAAAAATAATAAATAACAAAATAAAATAATAAAATAATTTATATAGGAAGAATGTTAAAAAAAAAAAAAAACAAAAACAAAAAAATAAGTTTTATGTAACAGACTCAGACAGAATAAAAAAAAAAAAACAAAAAAAAAAAAATTGTTTTGAAGTATTGGGAATTCAAAGTACAAAAAAATCTGAATGAAGATTATAAATCTGGTCGTCAAAAAAATCTCTGATGTAGATATTATGTTCCCATCAAATATCATATGTTTTTGTATAATAAATATATATATATATTATATACATATATAGCAAATCACCGTGCAATTTTTTAAGTACATTTAAATTTAACTTTGACTTTGTCATAACAACAGGAAAAACAACAATAAAAATAAAAAATAGGGATATAATTTCAATTTTATTTTATTTTTAGTATTTATATATATATATATATATATATACATACATCTTCAATTGTCTTCAGAGTTGTTTTTTTATGATTTTATTATTTACAATTTTTTAATACGGATTGGTACTTCAAAAAAAAAAAAAAAAAAATCCGTTGTGAATAACGGTAAACTGAAAAAATGCAAAAATTTTATTCTAAATAACGGGCACAGAAAAAAAAAATACAATAAAAATCTGATGTCAAATATATATATATATATATAAGAAATGAAGGTTTTTAGTTTATTTGTTCCATTCTTATCTTTTTTTTTCCCACCACACTTATCTTCTTGTTTTTATACCCATATGAAAATGATTCAAAGGGTATTCCAAATTATCCATACCGTTTGTGACGCTGTAAAAGAGGAGGAAAAGAGTAGAGATATAATAAAAAGATATGGTAGTTGCCATACAACTTCTTTTTTATATGAACATAACTCTATATTTAATAAAGCCAAGTTGTTGAAGTTTTGACCCAAGTAATTGAGTTTTATGAAAAACGTCTACACACCAAAGAGATTCGAATAGTTGCAAGAAATTCAAATAGTTGCTATAAAATTTTTGTTTTCCGAAGAGGTAAAAACTTTTAAAAGGTGCTGGGAAAACTAAACCCCTCGATAGAGTAAGATTTTTATTCATTAAACCCCCCTCCGCTTCTTACCCAGAATAATTCAAAAACTCCCAACCTACTTGTGCACTATGGCTGAAACGCTGGGATTTAATGTCCATCAAGGATTGAATGGAAACCTCAGAAGGAATAAATTGACTTCGCTCTTCAATTTTTCTAAAACATACGTATTAGGAAACACAAAAGGTGGTAAAGCGTTCCACAACCTGGAGGTGCGTTTATAAAAGAGTTCATATGTTTTAGAGTTCTAATTTGAAAAGCTCTATTGTGTATGAAAGAGATTGAGCTGCTAAGCGTGGTTGAAGTCGAAAGGGTTTAAATTTTGGCACAATATATTTAATTTCTTCAGAACTATTACCAAGTAATTATTTATAGACAAGCAAGCAACTCCAACATTTCGGCGGCGATTTATAGAATTTAAGTGTTCTGTGACGTCATTTTCATTGATGATAAGAAACTTATATTTTCTTTGATACTTAACCCAGAGTCTCTTTAACAGGATGATATAATGTTAATATTACGTTCATGCGGGTTTCCTAGAGTTGACACCGTATATCCTACACTCTTCCTCATTACTTTTATTTTTGAATCTGTTTGTTGCTTGTTTGTTCATCTAAATTTTATCACTATTTCTATACATATACATATTTTTGTGTCTCATACATATTTTGTTTATTTATTTATTTTCCTACCATTTCATTTCTTATATTTGGTTATTATTATTTTTTGTTGTTGTTTTTATTATTATTATTATTTTTTATTTTTGTATTTTAGTTTCTTGTGACTTCTTGTGAATTTTTGACTTTTATACGCGTTTAAATTCCATTTGGTGCAGATGTACAAACAACATTTTATTTCTTTTATTTCTTCATATTTTATTAAAATCACTTTTCTTTTTATTTAATTTTTTTTTTATTTAAGTTTTTGTGTACATTTTGTATTCTTATTATTTTTTTGTTATTTACGTTTTTAGCATTTTGGTTTCTAATCTTAAGTACGTTTCTATCGTTTCACTATAAGTTTAGTGGCTGTCGCTCCTACACAAATGCATTTAAACTGGTTTTTAAGGATCTTAACCTTTGATCATATGTTTAGCTGCCTAGTTCAATAGAACCATTGCATACAGTATTGTTAAACTTATTTCAAATAATTACGCCTTCATTTTAAATGTAGTCACTTTAAAAGAATGGATCAAATTCAGTATTTTATTGTAAAATTGGTAGAAATTGGATTTTGCAGTGAGTAATGATACAAATATATTATAAAATATCTTAATAAGAGTATATATCGAAAGTACTGCATGATATTTTGGAGTCAAAAGTGTTTTGATTGCAAAGATTTGTTAAGAATATAATCCTACGACTTGTATAGGCTTTCAACACACACTCCTTCAATTGCTAAGCTGTGTATTCAATCAATATGTCATCGAGGCCTTGTATAGTAAAGGCTTTCAACACACCCTCCTTCTATTGCTTACCTATGTATTCAATCAAAATGTAATCGAGGCCTTGCTATTGATAGAAAATTGTATAGAAGAAAAAAAAATAAAGAAAATTGCATACTTATAGGAGAATATTTATATGATTAATTACAAAAGCTAAGAAACCAGATTTAATTATAAGAATTATTTTTAATACTATC
The DNA here is from genome assembly GCA_963082915.1 of Dolichopus griseipennis. Taxonomy (NCBI): domain Eukaryota; kingdom Metazoa; phylum Arthropoda; class Insecta; order Diptera; family Dolichopodidae; genus Dolichopus; species Dolichopus griseipennis. Next base: position 318,671,461 of record OY720441.1, on the reverse strand, counting down.
TTAAATACTTGTCTCATGTACGAATATGAATTCTAGAAATTTTTGAAAAATTTGTGCTATTTGTTCTTCAACTTGGAGTAAATTTAAAATCCCACTTCTTATTTAACTTTCTTTTGATAAACTAGCCATCGCTCTTTTATATATAGAAATAATTTTTCAAGCTTTTCAATTACGTTTTTTTTCCTAAGTCATTTAATAAGTTAACGATTTGTAAATACTTAATAACAAAGACAGTTCTTGTAGTATAATATAAATTGCATGTAGGATACATTATAGGATACATTAACCTTCTCTAAGTTGAAGCACTATACTTTTACTTTTTACCACTATAATTTCAATAACGGAAAAAAGGCCATCTTATTCTGTATATATGCGTATGTTTCTTTATATTAAAACGGAAAAACTTAACTACCTTTTAAGAATGAGTTTGACGTAAATAATAAAAATGAAAAAAAAATAAAAAAATAAAAACTAACATAAAACCAAGAAAATAAAAATTGGTCGGTAGATAAAAAGTATGTAATTTGTTTTGGTACGGCCTTTATATGTAAGGATTCTTAAAGAAATATTGTTGCATTGTACCTTTTTCATAAATATTTGTTTGCATGTATATGTGAATGTTCATATAATATTTTTTTTTCTTCCTTTTTTGTATTTTTGACTTAAAGAATATTTTATAATTTTCTTGTATAATATTAGAGCCCTTAAAATAATGTAAATAAAAGACCAAAGAAAGTTAAAACAAAAAATTTATTTTTTTAAAAATTCATATACATATATTTAGATATTCTTGTTTGTGTAAATATTATAGAAGTGTGTTGGTATAAAGTCAATCCCATTGTATGAAATATGTTATTAAAGAGAGGTTTAATTTTTTTTTGCCTTTATTTCTACTAACTTTGCAGTGAGTCCCAAAGTTAAACGTAACTGATTTAATATATTATTCATTGCTGAAAAATATAAAATAAAACAAATAATGTAAAAACCAACGGTTTTTAAAAAAAGCGCTTTTCCAAAACTACACAATTTTGTTTCATACTATGTTTTGGGTGAAAAACAATGTAAAAATAAATTTGTAATATTATAATTTTTTTATTTCATTAAGGGTCGGTTCCACCGGTTATAGATGCTAATAAATTGCTATCTATTAGATATCTGATATATAAAAGAACCAGATAAAATGGTTTTGGTTCCTTAGTCAGATAAGTTCATCTACTGGACGTTATTCGCACAAAATTGCATATTTTAAGGAGGAAAATATACTAAAAATTATTAGAAAAATTTTTATTGTCAAAATATCAAATTTAAATTTTATATTTTTAAAAATACCTTATCCATATTATCACTTTTCCATATTTATAAACAAAAAATTTAATTTGAGAAAATTGAGAACATTTTTGTTTTTCGAATAGCGATATCTGAAAGTGGTGTAACTGGAATTTTTTGATTTATCTATTAGTTAAGTTCTGAAAAGTTTATAATAAAATAAGCTGTGAAATTGGCCCTAACTCATCATTAATTTAAAATTTTTTTTTTATTTATTTTAAGCGGATTGGTGGGAATCTTCAAAATATACAAACTGCCCCATAACAGAAGTGTATGCCTCCCTTATTAAAACTAGGTTTTGTGTACTTTCCCTTAGGAAATCTGTGCTTTCTAAAGGTGTTTTTCTTAGGATCTAAAGGTGTTTTTCTTTTAAGTCTTCCTCTATTAATATGATTATTTATTAAATGAGCAGCTTGAATATTTATGCCCTTCTTTATTATGCTTTATGCTTTATGGCATTAATTTAAAATAATACCGAAATATTTAGAATACAAGCCCAATACATGAAAGAACTTATTAACATCGAAAAATAATGTAAGCGTTTAACCTTCATGATATTTAAAATTTGTTAATTTTCAAGACTAGTAGCCCTTGATTCGGGGAATTATTTTATCTTTTCCAGATTAATAATTTTTCTGAGTAAATTAATCAGCTAATTCACAAATATAAACCCCTCATCCTAACTCCTTCTCACTCTTCAAAATTTTCAAGTTAAAGGAATTAATATGCATCAAAACTTTAGATATTTTCTTAGAATTTTATTATACTAGGAAAATTGGTTAAACATTAAGGACTCTATTCAATTTAAAGCACCCTCTTTCAAATTAAGAAGAACCTTTCACACAAGTTGAAATTTAATGTTGGAGCTTTAATTTTTGCATACTGCTTTAAAAACAATTCAGGCAGGTATTCAACTTACACGAGTTTAAAAATAACTAAATTTTAGACCCCTGACACCTGCTAAACAGTGGGCGTCACAAAAATGTTTTTTTAAAAGATTCATACCTATTTTTAAAATCTAACGTCTCCTAAAATTTCTAACGTAAGTCGTATAAAAGATATTATGAGGAGTCAAAACTCAGGAGTTGGCAAAATGAGGAGTTGGCAACCCTATACATTTATTTTACATATTTAACATTTAACTGTCTTTATCATTTTCAGATAAAAATATATCTTTTAAAACTCTGCTTATAGTTGAAGGACTCAAGCTCCATAACGAATGGGGCTACAAACAAAAGTTGTTCCATGATGTGATATCTAGCCTTAGTTTAAAATCCATTTCTATATTCCAATTGGGAGGAAGTTTTGTCAGCACACAACGGATGGACGGTCGGAGAGTCGAACTGATTAAATTAAAATTATATCGGCACATGTTTCGCAAAATATTTTTAAAATATTCTAAAAAAAGAAAAAAAAAATTAATAACAAAAAACAACAAAGATAATAAAAGATCAACAGAATAAAAATGAAATCTTTGTAAGGACATGAAGGACGTTTTCTAAATTTTCATTTGAAGAAAACGAACTTTCTTGTTGTATGTATGGATACACTGGTATAGTAGTATATTTGATACCATTTTCATTAGACTGCAATATTATATTTTTTTTTCTCCTTCTAACTTTAATTTTTTTTTAAGTATGAAAAAGATGAAATATATTTTACACTATACATATTATATATTTAACTATTTATATATTAAAATAAATTAAGAAATAAAGTTTTTTTAGAGGTTTAAATTTTAAATATATATATTAAATAAGTAAATAAATATTAAAAAAAAAAAATTAAAGCAGAAGGCTCACAAAACTAAATTTACCTTTAATTCTAATTTTGTTAATCAGTAAGAAATGTTTCTTTCAAAAAAATTATGATCCAAAAATATTAAAGAATCTTGTGAAATCTGATTCTATTTTTAAAAATAAAATTTAAAAAAAAAATTTTAACTACATTTTAAATAATAAATATGACATTACTAATATGAAAATATTATTAGTACAATTGCCATCCTTTGGTAAATCTGGTCTTTAGTAAGTTTTTAGAAATTATTGCGTTTAAATAAATTATTAGTAGGCATTTGGTATGATTATTATTATTAAAAACATGACATAATATAATTTTTTTGGGTTAAACTTCAATTTGCACAGGTTTTCTAAAAAAATCATAAAAAGGGATTTATCATGGTCTTGCGCTGAGATGATTTAATCGAATAGTGCTGAGCGTTTTTAATTTGGTTAAAAAATATTTTAAGACTAATATTTTTGGGTTGGGTATGAAATCCCAAATGCTAAATCCCAAATACAAAATACCAAATTCAAAATCCGAAAATCCCAAAATTCAAAATCCCAAAATTCCAAAATCCCAAACAACAATCGTTATCATAATTCGTCTTGTAACCAACTATAAAATTTCTCCTAGATATTTTTTTTATATTAATATAAATTTTCAATAATAAAGAACTTCCAATAGTCCCCGCCATATAAAAAACCCCTGGTAAACAAATAATTGAAACCCTGATTTTCTAACCAACTCTAAAATCTCTACTACCTCAGAATATCCCATAAATATATATATATATAAATATTCTGAAAAAAGCGATAACACTACTTTTAAATTCAACTCTAAATTTCTTCCTAATTCAGAATCTTGCATAAACTGTTATGAATAAACACATATATATATATACATTCTGTAAAAGACGCATAACTATGACTTTGTAAGCAACTTTAAAATCCTTAGTGGTCAAAATCTCACATATACATACACAAACATATATAAATATTCTAGAAAAGGATATAACATTGATTTTATAACTACCTAAAAGTTGGGATTTTGCAATTTGGGATTTTAAAATTTGGGATTTTGTAATTTGGAATTTAGAAATTTAGAATTTTGTAATTTGAAATTTTGAAATTTGGTAATTTGGAATTTGAGATTTTTATTTAACTTGGAATTTCGTGGCGCTCCCATATTTTTGATTCAAAGCAATTCTTCGCAAAAACATACTTATATTTATAAAAATTTCGAAACTGAAACGGGTTAATAAATCCACAACCTGCTGTAACAATCAACTCTGCAAATGTGGATTATGTTGTAAAATATATATGTAAAATTTTGTAAAAATATAAGAGAGTCCAACAAGTCTGCCGTAAATTACTTTTTCCCAGAGAAATATATTATTTGCAAACAAAACGTCAATAACGCAAAAGTAGTTTATCCAAAAAGTCGTTGTGCCAAAATGGGTTAACAAGTTAAAAAAAAAGTCTAGATAAGCATTTCTGTGATTGTTAATGTTAGTTGAATGTACGATGTAGTGTTTACTGGATTTACAGTGTTGTTGGCTGGATATACAGCTTACCCTTGGCGGGTGTAATGCAAGGTTAAATGTTTCCGGATGTAGATTATAGATTTATCGGATGCAGGTACCACAAGGGCGCAAGATTAAATAATGATCGAAGACACGCCGTACTTTAAATAGTTTTAATGTGATGTTAGTTAGTTAATTAGTTCTAATAGTATAACATAAAAGGTTTTATTAAGTTTTAATTAAAATTTAGAAAATCTTTATTATACTTTAAAATTTGTAATTTATTAATTTTAATATTTTTATTCGAAACAGTTCAAAGCTACTCGAATAACACTTAACACTTAGATAATTTAACTAAATTTTTTGTGTCTTCTATTACCTATACAACTTTTATCACTATCCTTAAATCATTATTTGAAATAAATTATTAAGATTAAAACCACTAATAAATCAAATAAATTTATATCTGATGGGTAAATATTTAAATTAATTAAAAGTTTTAATCAAAAATGTTTTTTTTTTTATTATATTTATAATTTAGAAATTTATTTAAAATGATTTTTCCAAAATTATCCCATTAATCATTTATAAATTTATTGATTACATTAACAATTTTAATTTTTGTAATTCAATAAGATTTAATTTAAAATTGTTTTTTTATTGAAAGTTGGGTTTGAATTAGAAATTGGCCGGTTTTTTTGGAGTCGACATCAATAGTTCGAAAATGAAAATCTCTTAATATCAAAATCTTGAAAATCAAAAACTCGAAAATCAAAATTTCGAAATATTAAAATCTCAAATACAAAATCGCAAAATCTAAAATTTTCGAGTTTTTTATTATTGAGTTTTTGTAACCGACCCCTTATTTTGCATATAGTAAAAATCCAATTAATTTACTTAAACTTATTCCTTAATTTAAAGCATTTTCTTCTCACAATTAGCTCACATTTATGGATGCTGTGTAATATTTAAAGTGGAAGATTTTGTAAAATCGAGTTTATGGATTATGGATATATTTTGTTCATTTACAATTTTTATAAACGTTCCATTAACTTATTAATTAATACTTAATACTAAGTTTCGCTTCATACAAATTTGTTAATAAAGATGCTTCCACAGCCCTTACTATGATAAAAAATGTTATAATATATAATAAGTGGACAATTAAGTCTTTCAAAATACAGGTTTATTATTAATTCCATGAAACCAATAACTTGAACATCACTACTAACAAAAATTTTTAGGCTACGAACAAAAAGTTTTGGCGATTCTCAATTCCTTCGTAGACAATTAAACCTGCAATGGCAACTCTGACGTTTGAGTTCATTGCTGCAAGTAAATATAATAATTTTTGTTTTCAATTTTGTGGTACCTAATAATTTTTGAACATTATTTTGAGATAGAAAAAAGTATTTTAAATATATAAATAAAATATGTCAATAAATATAAAAATATTTAAAAAATGTAAGGTTATGTAATTTAAATGTAAGGTTATTTTAAACTTCTTATTTATACGTATAGAAGTGAACTGATCACTTAATAATAAGATATGCTAAGAAGGAATATTTCTTTCGTAGAATTTTGCACTTTTCGTAACGTGAAGTCGGAATTGAGAATAGCTTTTTCTCAGATTATCTCCGACGAAGTTGTGGAAGGGAATTTAGAATAGGGGTGTATATAAATTAACTAGGAATAACGCTTGTCATATGACAGGTTCAAGTGAAAAAACGTATGTTTTTTTCTGTTAAAATTTTATATTAAATTTTAATACTTTCATGACATATTCTCACTAATTAATCAAAATCAGTAAAATTCCAGAATCTTAATTTACTATAAAAAGGGTCTGAATCATCTGAATATTTTGGATGCATACGCCGAACATGCTTTTAATCAAATGCTGATTGGATAAGCCATACAAAATAACGGAATAAACTCTTAAAATTGTTCTCAGAGTTAAAATTTAAAAGATTGAAAATCCTTCTTTTTTAATTTAAAAAATAATTAACAGGTTCTATTAATATATGAAATTTGTGATACCAAAATAATATATTTGAAAATTCAGATTCAATTTTTCAATTACCCCTTCAAAAAAGGGGTTGCAATGCAATAACAGCTATATTGTAAGAACTAATATCACAAAAGGCGTTTTTTTTTAAGTCTGAGCCGAACTGTCAAAAATAAAGTTTTTTCTTTAGCTTTGAACGCTCAGAGTGTGCTCTACGTGCTCAGTGAAAATATTCGAGCACGGCTGAGCAAAATAAAATACAAAGACATTTTGACGTTTGTTTAAGATTTTACTTGTAAAATAAAAGTGAAATATTTTTTTTTAATTTTAAGTTATCCATTTTTAATTTAATTATAATAATTTTATTTAATTTTGTAACAATTAAAACGTAAGTAAAACAAAAATTACATTATTTTCAAATCGTGTTTTTCTATTAAATCTGAACGTTCTAGGCGTACATGTTCATGCAATGCTCAGAGCGTGCTAATTTTGTTTGTAACGTGCTCTGATCTATGCTCCGACTTAAAAAAAATACGCCCAAAGAGAATGCAAAATTAAATTTGACTGAAGCCGAATGAATTTTGAATTAATTATATATAAAATTTTTGGCATTTGATAATTAATCAAATAATTTCATTTTGATAATGACGTTTCTTAACAGGGTAGTTAAAAGAAACACAATCATGTGAAAAGCGAAAATTTAAGAATGTAAACAATTCCACTAATTTTTTTCTTCCACTAACTGAAACCCAATTTTGATTTTTTCAATTTATTTATTTTAAAAGTAAATAAAAAACTTTTATTTATACTAAACGTAAACATAAATACTTTTTAAAAATCCTCACAAATAATAATTTTGCAAATATATTGGTAAAAACTTTAGCTCTATTCAATATTCAGAACTAAAAAATAACTGTTTTAGTTTTTCAATAAAGTTAGAAACTACTCGTATATTCTTCAAAATTAAATCATACAATTATATGACATATATGAACCATATTTGTTTCCTTTCACTTTTCTTTCATTTATGCATGTCCTTCTTTTCGGGTTTCTGACTTTTGTATTTGTCTTTTTATTACAAATTCTTCTTTTATTTCTTATCATTTTTTTTTTTATTATTACATTTCATTTTCTTTCGCTTATAGTTTTGTTTTTATGATTTTTTCTTGCTTCTTTTTGTTTTTTTTTTGTAATACAGTTGTAACATGTACAGTTTTGAGGGCAAGTGTTACCCAAATTACAAACTTTTATGACATTATATTATATAAATATGTACATATATATTACACATAAATTTTTTTTTTATCTTTAGGTTTCTTTTATACGAATGTTTGTGGATTATATTTTTATTTTTTTTTATTTTTTTGTTTTCCAATTTTTTTTGTCTCTTTCTTGCTTTGTTTTCAATTTGTTCTTTTTTTACCGTTATTTTACTTTCCTATATTTTGTTATTTCATTTAATAACTGAATTTTGAGTGTATGAAAGTTTAAAGAATCCAAAAATAAAAAGAAAAAAAAAACAGAAAGTAATGGTATTTTGGTACAAGAATTCTAACAAGAATTTATAACGAAATATTTGACCCCTCCCCTTCTCCATTTCAAAAAAAAAAAAATGTGTTATTTGTTCCTCTCTATCATCTTCATTTTATAGGGATCCCTTTTTTTTTAATATAGAAAATTTTACTTACTTTTGAATATGATATTATAATGTTATATGTACAGTAATATGTATGTGTATAGATATAGGTATACCGTTATATTACTGATACTTACTTCAAAATTTTTTTTTTTTTTTGTATTTTTATTTTAGTTTTATGCATTTACCGTTATTATACCCGTATGGCTATATAGGCAAAGGGTATAATAAATTTGCCATTACGTTTGTGACGCAGAGAAGGAGGGGGGGGGGGGGGGGGGTAGATATAGACTCAAGTGTATGGATCGGATCAGAATCGAAAAATAAATAGATTTAGCTATGTATGTCCGCCCGTTCGTCATCACGATAACTCAAAAAATAAAGGAGCTAGGATTATGAAATTTTCACAAACTCGTTTTTATGCAAAAACCGGAATCGCTATTTAAATCCAGCCATTTTGGTTCATGGGTTCGAGTAACTGCCATACAACTCCTTCTTTTATATGAGTTTTACAGTACACCAAATGAAGGTGGGTGTCTGAAATTTTGCTAAAAATAGTTTAGTGTAATGGCCAAAGTTACTGCAAAATTTGGTTGGTCTGCTGCAAAGGGTTCGAGTAGCTGCCATACAACTCCTTCTTTTATATGAGCATTACTCTACACCTAATAAAGCTGAATGTTTGAAATTTTGCCAAAATTAATTAACCGGATGATATAATGTATATGTTACGGTCATGCGGGTATCCCAGAGTTGACACAGTCTACTCTACTACACTCTTCCTCGTTTTGGTTTAAATATGTACCATTTACATTTGAGTTTTGTGTTCTAATATACAGTTAGAATATTGTTTTTTTTTTTCGGAATTCGATTTGGAATGATTTGCCTTTCATTTTCAAATTTTTATTTTTGTCAACTTAAATTTTACCGTTACATTAGAAAAAAAAAATAATAAGAAAATAAAAAAAAAAACTTTATAAGAATATAGAACGTGGGACAATCTTTCAACATTGAAACGTGTTCTGTTATAATTTTGACCTTTTTGCTTTTTTTTTTTTTTTTTGGGATGTCACGTCGGTTAATAGAGAGATGAACAGAAGAGTTTAAAGGAACTTATATATTTGTATATTAGTATATAAAAAAAAAAAAATAACGGGTTTCTTTTATGACTTTCTTTGTCGTTTAACGTTTGTTTTTTTCTTGTTTTACAGGTATTGTTTTGATCCGTTATTTTGATTTTGTTTTTTTTTGGTTAAATGGACTTTTGGGAAATGAAATACAACTAGAATAGTTGATTTCTTTATATTGTGTTTGATTGTGTGTATTCTTGTACACTTTAACCCGATATTTACTGTTTTTATTATTTTTGTTTTATTATTATACATTTTTTTAAAAAATAGACATGTTTGACTTTGAAAATCAAAAATTATGACAATTTTGTTATGGAATGAAATATATAGAGCTGTGGGTATGTTCACTATGTAGGTATGTACATATATGAAAAACGGATATGATTGTAAGACAAGTACATGTAAATGGCCTTCATTTTTATTTTTTTCATACATGTGAATCTTTTTAATATATATTATGTAGGTATGTGTGTATAAATTTATAAGTGTTTGTACAAATGAATGTGTGTTTTGGGTACAAGAATTGTTTTTAAAGGTTTTTATTTTTTTATTATCATATTATATGTGATTTTTGAATTTTTTTTTTTTTTCATTTTTATTGAATTATTTTTTTTTTTTGTATAGCCAGAGATTGAAGGAATCAGGTGTACAAATGCGGCTTTTGATGTATCATATTGGTTTAAGTAAAAATCACTGGCGACAAAAAAAAAAATAAAAAAAGAAAGAAAAAAAATATTTTTGAAAAAATAAAAAAGTTTGTATATTTTCATTTGGGGAAAAATTGTATTTCAGTTTACAATAACAGGATATTTAATCTGAACTCATTGGGTAATAAAATTTTGGTATTAGATCGATTGATATTAAAATAGATTTAGAAGATAAATAGATTTTAGCAAGATACTAGGCAAAATGATTTTAACAATTATATTAAATGATATTAAAGGAATACGAGGTAACAGGTACGAATATATATGAAGTATACGAGGAAATAGGATTTTTTTTAGTTTAATTTTTAATGGTTGTATAATTTTATGAATGAGGTAAGTTTTATTGTGGTTTTAAAGTTACTCTTGTTAACGGTTAATTTCAATTAGATTTCAATTTAATTTCAATTAAAATTTATTTTTTTTTTAAGTGGTTCTAAATGTTTTATAATACAATTAAAGGAACAGAACCTTTCTTTAAAAACATTATTTTCTACATTATTTTCAAAAACCTATATTTTCTACACCGGATTCGCAAAAATTCTTTCACATATCTATGCTTGAAGTCAAACTAAACATTTTTAAAACGGGTCCCATCCTAAGCTTTCATTTAAAATGAGAGTTGTCTTATTTGGTTCATGTCGCACAGTTATAATAAGAGGTGCCATTCAAAGTTTTCCTCTTTTTTTTTTTTTTTTTTTTTACGAGGGAATGGAACGCTCGAAAGCCACCCATTGAAACTATGCGGTGTTTCTTTGGGTAGTGTATGATTTTAACACACCAAAACCACACCCTTTTTGAACCAAACTTTAGGAGGGAACCTGTAATACAAATGTACAGTTTGGTTACAGGGATGAGGATATGGAAGGATTTAGGATTATGGTGGAAATTATTTGATTGGGAAAATTAAATATTTTGGATGGGGAAAATTGGATGGGATATTTAGAAGAAAGATGTTAATGTTCTTCTTAAATTTGTTCAAATCGTACATGTATACATTATCAACTTTGGGGAACACATTTGATGGAATATGGTTCCATAAACGAGAAGAGCGCATGACAAACGAATTTCCATAAGCCGTGTTACGCCATCTAGCTAGTTCAACTGTGTAGGGATGAGCATCTGCTGCCCTCCTTGTTTCCCTTTGGAAAATCTTGAATGGAGGCATAAGTTGTTTGATTTCTTTAGAACAGGTGTTAGTCCCTACAAGATATCTATAAAACAAGGTCAGTGACCCAACAGTGCGACGATGGCTGAGTGGAGTGAGCGTTGAGGTAACACTGGGATCATTTATAAGACGAATAGCTCTGTTTTGCACTTTATCGAGATATCCCAGCGCCGTAATGGGAGCACCAGCCCAAATATGTGCATTATACTCCATTTTCGGCCTAATATAAGTTTTATAGATATTGAGGAGATCAGAGGATGAGAAGTAAGTTTTGCATCGATACAAGAAACCCAAACATTTAGCAGCGTCCTTAGCTACTCCAAAAATATGATTTGACCAAGTCAATTTTTGGTTTAGCTCAATCCCCAAAATGTTTAGGTCTTCCGTATGCTGCAAAGCCTCTCCTTGAAAAGAAAGGTTTGGAATAGTTGTTGCTATTTTTCGCGAGACTAGACAGCATTGGGTTTTTTTGGTGTTGAAGTCAACTCTGTTGATTTCACCCCATTTTTGGATTTTAATTAAATCTTTGTTTAATTCACTTATAGTGAAATTTTTTGCTGTTGAGTTAATCTGATGATTAATGCTACAGCGGCTATGAAATTCATAGGAAGCAACAAGGGTACTGTCGTCTGCGAAGCTATGGATTGGATTGGAGGTTATTGATAGTAGGTCATTTATAAATATTAGAAAAAGGCTGGGGGATAAAACAGATCCCTGAGGGACACCAGCATTTATTTTAAAATCTTTGGATGAATATCCATCGATAAGAACACGAATCGTGCGATTCGAAAGGAAATCTCCAATCCATTTAACGAAAACCCTACCTAGACCTAAAGCCTTGCATTTTGCCAATAAAGCATCATGCCAAACTCGATCGAAAGCTTTAGAAATATCCAAAGCCACAACATCAGACTCACCAGAATGGTGAAGACTGATATTGAGCTTTTCGCACAGGTAAGTCATGAGATCACCAGTTGAACGACGGGCTCTGAACCCGTATTGTCGATCATGAAGCAAACCTTTACGATCTAGATATTTCAAAAGCTTTTTTTTTTTTTTTTTTTTTACGAGGGAATGGAACGCTCGAAAGCCACCCATTGAAATTTTGCGGTATTTCGTTGGGTAGTGTGCGATTTTAACGCACCAAAACCACACCCTTTTTGAACCAAACTTTAGGAAGGAACCTGTGATACAAATGTACAGTTTGGTTACAGGGATGGGATATGAAAGGATTTTGGGATTGTCGGAGGATATTTGGGAATTTTGGATTATGGTGGATGGGGAAAATTTGGAGGGATATTTAGGAGAAATATGTTAATATTCTTCTTAAATTTATTTAGGTCGTACACATACGAATTACCAACTTTAGGAAACACATTGGACGGAATGTGATTCCATAATCTCGACATGCGCATAACAAACGAATTTCCATAGGCCGTGTTTCGCCATCTTAACAATTCGACGCAGTAGGGATGAGCATCTGTTGCACTCCTTGTTTCACGTTGGAAAACTTTGAGTGGAGGCATTAATTGTTTTATTTCCTTAGAACAGGTGTTCGTCCCCACTAGGTATCTATAAAACAGGGTAAGTGACCAGACTGTACGCCGATGGCTAAGTGGAGTGAGCGTTGAGGTAACACTGGGATCATTTATAAGACGAATAGCTCTGTTTTGCACTTTATCAAGATATCCCAGCGCTGATTGGGGTGCACCAGCCCAGATATGTGCATTATACTCCATTTTTGGTCTAATATATGTTTTATAGATATTGAGGAGATCTAATGGAGAGAAGTAAGTTTTACAGCGATACAAAAAACCCAAACACTTAGCTGCATCTTTAGCTATACCAAAAATGTGATTTGACCAAGTCAATTTCTGGTTTAACTCGATGCCCAAAATATTTAAATCTGTTGAGTGCTGCAAAACTTCTCCCTGAAAAATCAAGTTGGGAATGGAAGTTGCTATTTTTCGCGAGATGAGACAGCATTGGGTTTTCTTCGTGTTGAATTGAACACGATTATTTTCACCCCATTTGTGAATTTTTGCTAAATCGTTATTTAGCTCACTGACAGTGAAATTTTTTGCTGTTGTATTAACCTGATGATTAATGTTACAGCGGCTATGAAATTCATAGGAAGTTACAAGGGTGCTGTCATCTGCGAAACTGTGAATTGGATTGGAAGTTAAAGATAGAAGATCATTAATGAATATTAAAAAGAGGGTGGGAGAAAGAACAGAACCTTGAGGGACACCAGCGTTCAGTTCAAATTTGTCAGATGATAAACCATCGACCAGAACTCGAATCGTACGATTCGAAAGGAAATCTCCAATCCATTTGAGAAAGACTCTACCTAACCCTATAGCTCTGCATTTTGCTAACAAAGCAGCATGCCATACACGGTCGAAAGCTTTAGAAATATCCAGTGCTACCACATCAGATTCACCAGAGTGGTGAAGACTGATATTGAGCTTTTCACAAAGATAAGTCATGAGATCACCAGTTGAACGACGGGCTCTGAACCCGTATTGTCGATCATGAAGCAAACCTTTATGATCCAGATATTTCAAAAGCTTTTGGTTTATAATTTTTTCCATTACTTTGGAAAGGACCGAAGTTATAGCTATAGGGCGGTAGTTAGAGGGATCGCTTTTGTTACCTTTTTTTGGAATTGGAAAAACGTGCGCAATCTTCCATTGGGCAGGATGAATACCCGAAGTAAAGGATAAATAGAAGAGGTTGCGTAGAGGTTTTGAAATGGTAGAGTAGGTTTTTTTAAGAACCATCGTTGTGATTCCATCGGGACCGGCTGATTTGTTCGTATCTAGATTCTTCAAGATTTTCATCACTGCTCGCGTCCTAAAGTAAATTCTACCAAAGGAGCAGCCAACTTCTGGAATATTTGGTGGTCTTTGAGTTGACTGTGGCAGTGTTGAGTTAAAGGAAAATTGTTTGCCAAACAAGTTCGCCTTTTCTTTTGAATCTGACACAATTGAGTTGTTTTTACCAATAAGCGGAGGGAAGGAGGACCCACTAGTGTCCTCCTTTAGATTTTTTGCAAACGTCCAAAACGATTTGCTATTCTTAGGCATATGTAGGAATTTTCGTTTCAACCCTCGGTTGAATAAGAATTTTTGCTTATTGATAACTCTCTTGCATCTGTTTCGAACCACGATATAGTTGGCCCTGTCGGACTCCAACCCGCTGTTCCGGTATTGCTTAAAAGCCTCCTCTTTTTTACGAATGGCTTCTTTGCAAGTGCGATTAAACCATGATTTGGATTCTCGTTTAATACTTTTCATGGAGTGAGGAATATACAACCTCATTCCAAGTAAAATTGTTTCACTAATCGCATTTGCAGCGAAGTTGACATTTTTAGCGCGGAAGCACAATGACCAGTCGAATGCTTTGAAAAAATTGTTTAATCCCTCCCAGTTAGCACGACTATATTGCCATACTAATTTTTTGGGAGGAATCCTTCGGCTGGCTAATGTGCTTACCGGGAAGCTTGTGGTTACCAGGCAGTGGTCGGAGCCCCCCAGGGGACAACCAACTGAAACTACATATTTTTCAGGGTGAGTGGTTAAAAACAGATCCAAGAGGTGACCCTCTTGATCAGCTCGGTCGGGGACCCTAGTGGGATTTTGGACAAGTTGAGAAAGATGGAACAGTGTGGAAAATAATTCAACTTGTTTCCCAATTGAGTTTTGACTCAAAGAAGAGTTGCTTGAAAAATGAAGCCAGTCTTTGTTGTGTACATTGAAATCCCCTGCCAGAACAATTTCGGTTTGTGGACATGATTCCAAAATTTCATTGATCTGGTTTGAAAGATTGTCAATTTCCACAGCAGTTTCTTGTTCATTTGAATTGGGTGATCTGTATAAAAAACAGAAATGTATTACATGCTTCTCAACGATAATTTTAACCCAAATATAATGGAAGGTTGGGCTAGAAGGTTTATATTTATCTAGGGTGTTGAAAGCAATGTCATTTTTAATGTAAATCGCGATTCCTCTTTTGGGTACGAAGTGTGAAACAAGTGAGTAGCCAATAATATTAAAATTATCGTTTTGTCCACTGACTTGTGTTTCACCAAGGGCTAAAATTGCTGGTTTTGTGGAGTTAAGATGACATTCTACGGCATGAAAATTAGCTTGTAGGCCACGAATATTACAAAAATGAACTCGAAAATTGGCAATTTTTAATAACAATTAGTAAAAATTGAGAAAAGAGAACAAAAAAAAAAAAAAAAAAAACAAAAATCAATATAAATAAAACGTATAAAATTTAAAATTTAATTATATTATTATTTAGGTTAAAAATTGTATGTGTACGATTCATACAACCCGAACAAGTTATCACCGTTTATAAAAACAAAAGTATTGCTAACAATATTTACAAAATACCATCAACAATACCCCTATTTTATTCTGCTATGAGTGAGCAATCGGTTTATAACACCATTCAACAGTTTTTAACTAGACCTTATTGAACTTAGTTACAACCAAAAAACTCACACACAGCAAAATCTACGTGCAAGTAAAAATACGCACGTATATGTAAATAATTAAATTTAAATTAAATAATTAAGTTAGTTGAAAAGAAATGAACTGAAATTTCAGTACTTCCCTTTCTTTTATGATTAAAAATATAAAAAAAAAAAAAAAATGATTAAAAATGAGTAAATTTACGTATACCATCAAAAATTAAAACAATACAATTTAAAAATAAAAACAATACGGTGACATACTATTGATGGTATTAATTAATGAGCGAATTTAGAATATTATCATCCGAGGGAGAGGGAATGAAATGGATATATTTTAATTGATTTGTTTACAACTAGTAGATGATAGATGAAGAGTAATCTTCAATAAAAAAAAAAAAACAGTATTAAATTTAATGTAAACAAAACCAAATCACGTGCCGGTATAAAATTGAATGTAAAATTAAAATTGAAAATTAAAAACAAAATTTGAAAATTAGAATAATATTAGAAAAAATTTTATTTTTAACACAAAAATAATAAAATAGATTTATATCAAATTAAATTAAAATTAAAATTAGTGCTGTGAAATAGTGAGTTAAGTAAAAAATTTTTAAATTGTATAAAACAAAAATAAAAATAAAAAATAGAAATTATATATATAAGTAAAGAAAAAATATACTTAACTTGCCGCCATTGGAGATGCAGCCATATTAGCAAATTCACAACACTTATTTATTTTCTTCTAAAGTTATATTTAATTTTAAAACAAAATAAAAAAACTTAATTTATTTTTTATTCTTTTTTTTTTTTCAAACACAAAAAAATATAAATAAAAAAGAAGTGAAATTAAAAAAACAAATATTTTGTGCTAAATTTTTTTTCTTTTTATTAAAACCGTGATAACCTGTTGAAGGTTGAAGAGAGTTGTTGAAAAGCTTATAATTTATAACTTTTTCCATTACTTTGGATAGGACCGAAGTAATAGCAATAGGTCGGTAGTTAGAGGGATCGCTTTTATCGCCTTTTTTAGGAATTGGAAAAACATGAGCAACCTTCCATTGGGTAGGATGAATACCCGAAGTGAAGGAAAGATGGAAAAGGTTGCGCAGAGGTTTTGAAATGGAAGTATATGTGTTTTTGAGGACGGTAGTTGTAATACCGTCCGGACCGGCTGATTTTCTTGTATCAAGATTCTTCAAGATTTTCATCACTGCTCGCGTCCTAAAGTATATTCTACCAAAGGAGCAGCCAACTTCTGGAATAGATGGAGGTCTTTGAGTTGACTGAGGCAGTGATGAGTTAGAAGCGAACTGTTTGCCAAACAAATTCGCTTTTTCTTTTGAATCCGATACGATGTGGTTGTTTATATCAACAAGTGGAGGAAAAGAAGACCCGCTATTGTCCTCTTTTAGATTTTTTGCAAAAGTCCAAAAGGATTTGCTATTCTTTGGCATGTGTATGAGTTTTCGTTTCAACTTTTGGTTGAACAAGAATTTTTGCTTGTTGATAACTCTCTTACATCTGTTCCGAACCACTATATAGTTGGTCCTGTGAGCCTCTAAACCACTGTCCCGGTACTTTTTGAAGGCCTCCTCTTTTTTTAGAATGGCTTCTTTACAAATGCGATTAAACCAAGTTTTGGGTTTCCGTTTGATAGATTTCATGGAGTGAGGTATAAATAATCTCATTCCAAGTAGAATAGTTTCACTAATCGCATTTGCAGCAAAGTCAACATTCCTACCACGGAAGCACAGTGACCAATCAAAGGTTTTGTAAAAATTGTTCAGACCTTCCCAGTTGGCATGGTTATAACGCCATACCAGTTTTTTGGGAAGGGACCTTTGATTGGACACTGAGCCTGCCCGGAAGCTTGTATTGACCAAACAGTGATCAGAGCCCCCCAGGGGGCAACCAACTGAAACCACATACTTTTCAGGGTGTGTGGTTAGAAACAGATCCAAGAGGTGACCTTCTTGATCAGCACGGTCAGGGATTTTAGTGGGATTTTTGACAAGTTGAGAAAGGTGGAATAGAGTAGAAAATAATTCAACTTGTTTCCCAATCGAGTTTTGACTCGGAGAAGAGGTACTGAAGAGGAAAAAAAAAGAAAATAAAATTTACAAAAAAACTTAAAGTTTAAAATTTAAAAGTCTTATTTCGAGTGAGAAAATGGTTTGCTCCTCGTTAAGAAAACAATAAAGGGAGTTAAAAAACTTCAAGGTAAACATTTTCTTGAAATATGAGCCCGCTGGAAAATAAATCTCCAATATATTAAAATTCTTCATTCTAGAGAAATGGGTTCGGGTATCAGAATAGGGACAGTTGTTTCAACTCCTAGAATCCCAAATACGTTTCCATTGCTTCCTAATGCCAACTCTTCTATTTTGAACATGTGCCAGTTCTTCTTTTTTTACGCACCTGTTATAAACCTGCAGAATTTATTTAGTCAACCATTTTCTAAATTATGAACCCGCTGGAAAATAAGTCTCTAATGTATTAAAATTCTTCATTCTAGAGAAATGGGTTCGTGTGTACTGCATAAGGACGGTGGGTTCAACTCCTAAAATCCCAGATACGCTTCCATTGTCTCCTGATGTCAACTCTTCTATTTTGAACCTGTGTCAACTCTTCTTATTTTGTGCACCTGTTATAAAACTGCAGAATTTAGTTCGTCAAACTTTTCCATAAAATATGAGCCCGCTGGAAAATAAGTCTCCAATGTATTAAAATTCTTCATTCTAGAGAAATGGGTTCAGGTATACTGCACAAGGACGGTGGTTTGAACTCCTAGAATCTCAAATGCGTTTCCATTGCTTCCTAATGTCCCCTCTTCTATTTTGAACCTGTGCCAACTCTTCTGTTTTAGTGCACCTGTTATAAAACTGCAGAATTTATTTCGGCAACTCGAACCTACTCGTTCTTAAAATTAAGAAGAATGATAAAGTTTATGGCCAAAACTACTGTAAAATTTAGTGTGACTTGTTATACAGGTTCGACTCTAAAAATCAGAATCGACAGACTCTAGTCCATTAATTTCCTCATTTTATTTTAAATACAGAATTAGATTCAAGAATTAGACTTTTGAGTTTCCATGCCCAAGAAATTCGATAAGTTAACGTAACTTTTAAATAAAATTATTATAATTTAACATATTAATACAAAAATAAAAAGTTCTTACAACCTACACCTGATTTTAACTCCTAATTCTTATCAAATTTGTAGTTTCCCCAACTATAAATTTTTAAAAAGTTTCAAAACAATTTCTAAACATATATAATTTACAAAATATTTAACACAACCTACTCCATACTTTAATAATTTGACTTTCAATGAGAGAAAAATTCCAGTTTTATTTCATGAGAAAAAAATTAATTTTTTTTTTTTTTTCATTTCCGCTCCCACATTTTATTTCCCAAACGTATATACGTTAACGTATTCGAAATTATAAATGTAAATTTAAGCGTATGAATTTTATTAAAAAATTCTCAGAAATTAAATTTCAATTTATCCGAACCATAAGACTGGAAAAATATGTCCGTAATATTGGAAAAACCCAATAGTGAAAAAAAAAAAAAAAAAATTAAAAATGAAAGAACCAATTATATAATATATATATATATATATATTTATATATTAAAATAAAAACGTTCAATCTGAAAAGAATTTTCGCAATAATAATTCGCCATCATATATAATAAAAAAAATATATATATAGGTATGTATATAATATAATAATTTTATTTTTTATATTTTTATATTAATATTCATTTAATTGAAGGATTTAATGTTTGTTTCATGCAATCCAATTCAATCATGTTTTTTTGTTTTTTTTTTTAACAAAAGTTGTTACAATATCGCCATAAAAATAAATTTAAATCTTTTTTTTGTATATTTGTTTAAAAATTTTAAATATTTTTGTAGATTTTTTATTTTAATATTAAAAATAAAATTGAATAATTCAAATTGTATTTTAATAACAAGAGTATTGAGAGTAAGAGTATTGGAAATAATAGTTTCCAAATTAAAAGAGCTTTATGAAAGAGTCGACTGGTTCAAAAGTAACTCGAAATCTGATAAGATTTTTTTTAAGTACTTACTGTTCCAATTTTAGGCTAATTAGGCTTGGCTTACCAAAGGTACATATTGGAACAGAAGGTATATATTATATTCTTATTATTAGAATTGATATTAATAAATTCACATCCATTTTTAACACGAGATGTTACTAGACCTTATATAGAAATATCTTTAATATTTTAAATACTATTTGTTATTAATTCTAATAATTATGAATTATTAGGTATTTGTATCTGCGAATTATATTAGTCAATTAAATTATTTTTTCAAATTTGGAGCGTTCCATAATCTCGGTTTAGTAAATCGTTTTTTTTATTATTTCGTTTTTCTACAAATAAGATTTTCTAAAATTAAGTTTTCTAAAAAAGAGATTTTCTAAACGAGGGATTTTCTAAAAATAAGATTTTCTAAAACGAGATTTTCTAAAAACGAGATTTTCTAAACGAGATTTACTAAACCGAGATTTCATATTTATTATATTAGTAGCCAAATATCAAGGAAAACAAGTATTATAATATTCAACTCATGTATTAAATCCACTGTATCATATGGCAATGAGTCATGACTACTAGCGTACTTTATCAAAAGTAAGTTACAAGTTTTTATAAATAAAAGCATGAGAATTATAGGCAGATTTTTTTGGCCGAATAGAATTAGCAACAAAGATCTATTGGACTTAGCGAACAAGGACCATTTGTAAAGCAAATAACCAGAAGAAGGTAAAAGTGTATCGGGCAAGCATTAAGAAATAGTGACAGAACTATAATTTCACTAAAATTTCACTTACCACAGGGAGGATCTAGAGTGAGAGGTGAATCCAGAATGAAATGGAAACGCATTGTCCTACAATACAAGAAATAAATAGATGTTATAATCATGAAGAAAGTGTTAATTAAAAAAGATTGAAGACCTTAAGAGGAAGCCCTATAATATTAATGTATTTTTTAATAAAAATATAGAATTATTAACGTCATTAACTTTAATTTTGACTTCAAACCCAAACCTCTGGAATCAGCGTTCTAACCTCTGTACCACATAATAAAAGATCAGCACTTTAGCAAATGTGCCAACCTGCAATTTTAATCTGCTTATTTTCATTTGTTAATTATCTATTAATTGATTTGAAAAAATGTGGGGAATGTTATGTTTTAGTTTCAGATATTTTGGGTTTTGGGGCCAAATTCAAAATATCCTAGAATTCCATTCCGTATTTTGATTTGATGCTAAATAATTAGAAAAATATCAATTAAAGCTTTGTAAATCTAAAATTAAACTCACTTAAAAATTATTCATATACCATTATAAACTTTAAACTCATTATATTACAACACTCTTCGATTATTGTTATAATATTTATGTTTCCAACATAAATCATTAAAATGTATCTAAAGAATATAAAAATTACACTATTCTTTACTAATTTTACAAATAAATCTAATAAAGCTGAAAAAAAAATTTTGGTAATAAAATAAAAACTTTTAAGACTATCCTATTACTACCGTTTGTTGAACCATCTTCTTAGCCATATCTGCTACCTCGGTTTTCCTAGTTGTAGGAGATGTGAAGAAGTAAAAAAAATATCACTTCTGTATTCACTTTAAATCGCTTATTAGTACATTAAATTTTCAGAATAAAAAATTTAATATATTATTTGAAAAAATAAAAAGAAGTTAAATTTTCTATTCAAATTTCTATTAAGTCATTACTCTTTGGTTTTTATGGAAGAGAAATGGTTGTATTGAAAACTGGTGAACAAAATTATACTCTCCAGTTAAATAAAGAATTAATTCCATTGAGAATTTGTTGTTTAAGTATAAAATGGGTAGAGTTGTTATCATTAAAAATCATGGAAAGCTAGCTTGAAGAAGAAAAATTTAAGATTAAACGGGAAAGATGCATAACATTGTAACTCATAAGGCAACTGATTTTTTTTTATAATTAAGAACATTCCATAGGTTAAAAGAGGTTTGAATGATAAATGCTGGGCAACATCAACTATCAGATTGAGCTTAACTAGATTTTAAACGATCATGAACAGTGGTCGTGAAGAATTTATAAAGTTAGCTGATAACCGTGCCTCGATCTCGATAAATCTAACCGTATCATTCGAAGGTTGAAGAAATGCTGCAGAAGTAGCATTCCAAGAGTTTGCACTTTCTTCATCCTTTTTTCTCCAGGAGACCTACCCAATGTATATGAAACTTTTTTGATCTAAGATGCAATCAAAGTAAACTCGATGCATTGGTCGATATATTCTATCTTGTAGATGCAGGTATTTTCAAACACATTGTCTACTTGAAGTGATGATTGAGACTGAGTAATTGTGAGAATTGATTAAATGTGAAATATTCCTTATAATCAAATGTTCGGGCCCCCGATAGAACCGTAATATGTAAACGGTAATCCGTTCGGGTTTATTTTCAACATTACCCATGAAACCTCGTCTAACTTCCAGTAGCTTTCTTTATAAACCGGCTGTAATTTTTGTATGAAGGAATTTTTTCAAAGAGTTTCATAGAGTATAAATAGAGAGAGAAAAACAAGTTTATTTAGGAATAACACTGACAAAACGAAATTTGTTCCTTAAATCAGTTAAAGTCTCTGGAACTCGAATTACCTAAAGAGTCTGAAATTACATCGATTTAATTAAATAGATATAGCACAGCCAGCACAAACCAGGATTAATACAAAATTGTACAAATTTTTATTGAACAAATTCTTCAGAATTAAGGAACAACTGCATTTCGTTTTGCTCCCTTTTGTTTCTTCAGTTGATACGAAAAATACGTTATCATAAAACATTTTAACAACAATTTCAGTTTTGTTTTTGTACTACAGTTTATTTTATGTATCGTCTTAATGTCATTTTTTCCTTAATAAGAATGGCTGGAAAGAGACGGAAACAATAAGAAAAGGTCAAGAAGACAGATAAGAAAAAATAAAACCAACAAACAATGAAAAATTAATTCTTCAAAAACACTATGATCGAATTATAATTTTAAAAAATATTATATACAAGATAGTACATTCTGTATAGTATATATATATAAATGCATTTTTATTTCCTAGACATTATACTGTTGCATAAAAATGACTTTTTTATAAAGTCTACCGTTAAAAGAGTAAAAACCTTTAGAAATAATTTATGCCATTCACAAGAATTTTCAAGGTTCAAGTGAATAGCACTCCTCCCTATGCTTTTGACTTCAATAAATCTACAAACGAAAATAAGTCAACAAAAATAAAGTATCATAATTAGTTTTTAAGGAATTAACAAAATTACTTTATAAGAATGAATTACTTAGAAAAAATTTTTTTTTTTTTTAATTCTATCGAAAACATTCTCTTAGTTGAAGGAGCCTTACCTAAAAAACATTTGGCGTTATATTGATAAATTATATTCTGTTGGGTCATATTATATAATTAGGTAATTGTTGTCAGGATTTGATTTCTGGAATCGAAGAGAACTAAATTAAATTATTTTACAATTGCGTTTTAGGTAGATTTAATGTAGAAGATTCAAAAATCTCTATAATGAACTAAAGAATATCTACTTATTCTACTGCCTGTCTACACATTTATGCCATCAATATATTTTCAATGGATTCACCTAGAGAATGCCAGGGTAGTGCCATACTTATTATACATTCTTCCTTGTTCCTTAGTGCATGGCTAATCAACCTCCATTTTTTTCTGATGGTTTCCTTCATTATTGGTTCATTGTTTACCTACAAGTGCGCAATTCTAATTCATTTTGGCCAGAATATTCGGTATATTATTCTGGGATGTTTATTTATGAAGACTTGTAATTTATTCTTAATGGAACCAGTGCTTAGCCAAAATGAGCAACCATGATTCGAAGCCATTACATATGTGTAGATTTTATGGGATGAAGAATACTGAAGGCTGTTCTAGCTTTGCGGAATTTGTTTTGTACATCTTCGTTTTAAATGTTCACAAGATGCACACAAGCTGCTTCCTACCAATATTCCTCTAGCCATTTTCTTTCCTCACCTAAATTACTCTAGAATCACAAAACTAAATTTTATTTGTATGAAACCAGGATATACCGTTAGGCATCAAATAATCTCCGATTCTTTATTAGGCACTTCTTATTTTACAAGTTTGTCTACGTGTGGGACTTTAAGAGTGTTGACCTGATTTGCTACTGCTTTGATTCTCAGAAAAACTGACCACATACAATTGTTAACTTTAATTTGTAACTTTAATAACTGCACATAACACCCACTGTTTTTGGTAACAGAAATCCTATATAGCTATAAATAATAAAAATATAAAAAAAAATTTGTTATGTCTCGACTATAATGAATTATTTCCAAAAAAATTATAATAAATAAAAAAAAAATGTAAGACGAAGACGAACAACTATAGAATAATGCATCCTAAAATTATTATTCAACTGAAAACCAACGCGTTCCAACTATAATTTTTGATACAAAAAAAAAACTTTTTTTATTCTAAGTATCGAATTTTCATAAACTGGTAATTTTTTTTTTCACTTTATTATTTATTGTTTCTTTCTAGCATTGCCATATGTTTAAAATATTCTTCACTTCAATGTAAAATAAAATTCTTTAGTATATTATATTGTTGTTAAGTAATAAACAAGCAAAACTATATCCACTAAATATACGTGGATAGTTCCATGTATTTTTTCCAGGATGATGAAATTAGCATAGTTGCAAACTTTGCAAGGGTACAACAGGCTATAAAATCCCTACGTGTATAAGTGTATAGACAAAGTGTTTTTGAGGACCTGTGGAAAGCAGGATCAGTTTCAACAAGATCAATGGAAAGCTTCAGAAACCAGCCATCATATTCATTTAGGCAGTGTGTAACTTTAATATATCAAAACTACGGCCCTTTTTGAACAAAGCGTGGCACCTGTTAAACAAATGTACAATTTGGTTTCGACGATGAAGATGTGGAGTGTTTTGAGGATTTGGGTTTAGAAAATTCACGGTTATTGGATTAGGGGAATGGGGAAAATTTTATTGGATGTTTAGAAGATGTTTTTAATGTTCTTTTTAATTTGATTTAACTAAATTACACGTATACATTATCAAATTTGGTAAAAAAATTTGGTGGAATATTGTTCCATATACGTGATGAGCGAATGGTAAACGAATTTCTATAAGACGTGTTGCGTCTTCTAATTAGTTGAACTGTTTAGAGGTGAGCATCTATTGACCTTCTTGTTTCTCGCTGAAAAACTGTTAGTAGAAGAATAAATTGTTTTATTTCTATTGGAATAGCAGTTGATCCCTACAAGACAAGGGAAGTGAAATGTGAAATACAGTGAAATCTCTACGCTGAAGAACTAAACAAAACCTGATAAATAAACCATTTTCTAGTAATCACTTGAATCTAATTAATCAATTTTTATTCGATTGAACCTTTAATTGAACTAAAACTCAAATTTAAGCACTACTTAATTTTAAAACATATTTAGCCAAAGAGTAGACCGAGACAGTAATTTTATTATTTTTAATTAAATTCCAAAAAAGGAGTCGTGTTAACAAAACCATAAGCCAATGTATCCATAAAAAATAAATTATACTATAAATTATACTATATCAGTCAACACTTTTACATAGGTTTTGTTTCATTCTTTTATTCAATTATTAGCGTAATTTTCAATATTATTATATTGCAATAAGGCTTTCTTAGCCCTTTTCTGGGAATTTAATGAATGTAGGAGTTTTATATAAAGTTGAATGTTTTATAAAGAAATTATAATGCTTCCCACCCACTACTACTGTTTTCAATTCTGCTTACTGTGCCAGAATCAATACAAAAAATGACTTATAATGCTGATATTATTTAAAAATTTAACAATTAATTAAAACTGTAATTTTAAAGTTTGAAAAAAATTTTTTATAAAAATGCAATAGAAATCCTATTTTACCAATTGTCAAATTATAATTATGATACATTTATTAGTAATAAAACTCTTGATAATGATACGTAACTTATGCTAATCTTATATGATCTATCATCCTGATCATATACTTGTTTAAAAAAATATTATAGACTTAAGAAACTCTCGAAATTTCCCTGCGCCAATTAAATATTTAAAGTCATTTTTTTATATAATTTGCTACAGATATTATCGGTGCAGCGATTTTTTGATTCCCTAAATCCTAAGCATTTATATCTGCACATCAGATTTGCAACTAATAACATTTTCAGATGTAAACAAGTTTTAAAATCCTGGATTTATATTTTAATAATAGATGAAGAAAAGATTAACATTTGAAGTGTTCGTTAAGAATTACGTGCCTGCCTTCAAATATGTTCATTCACTTCTGCCCTTCAATAATACTGACACTGAAAAAATGTTTATATCTATACAGCATCATTCTGTATCTAGTACCAGTATTATTCTGCATGATTTTTATAATTTTTATTTTTTAAATCAAAGGATTGCTTTATTATTATGTGCCGGTCGTTTTTTTAAATTATGTTTTTTTTTTAAAAGCTGCTAAAAGACAACATGGTACTAAACTAGAATTTAAATTGCTATAAAGTTTTAAATTCCAGACTCTTCATTGTATCCAAATATATTATAACATTTATTTTTTTATGTAATTTAAAATAAAGGAAATATTAAAAACTCAAGAGGACAATTCATGTTTTTGTGACATAAAGTTAACAGAATAGAAAAAATGGACTTGAGAGAAATAAGATAACGAGCATCAAAACTTGTATTTAAAATTATTAGTGTAGTAGACCCTGTCAACTCGGGGATACCTATATGACCGTAATATAGGCTTTATATCATTCGGGTTATTACTTTTGGTAAGTTTTTAATATAAGTTGTATGGCAGCTACAAACCAGTAGAGCAAACTGGCTAGACTTCAAACTGACTGAACGGCTATTCCTTAAAAAAAAGTTTTTCGGAAAATTTGAGAATACTAGCTCCTTTATTTATTGAGTTCTAGTGCAGAAGAATGGACAGGCGGACGGACATACACAGCTAGATCGATTAAACTTTCGATTCTGATCCGATCCATTCCTTTGAGTCTTTATCTACCCTCCTCCTTGACAAACGGAATGGCAAATTAAGTATACTCTTCTGATCTATAGTCATACAGGTATAAAAATAGTAAAGGTTGTGAATTGAACGTTTTAAAAATTGTGAAAAACAGTACTAAGTACAATAAATAATGCTTAGGCAACAATTTAAATCAGTTGCTATTGTAATTTTTATAGAAACATTTGACTTTAAATTATTCAATTTGATATATTCCTCATCTGAGCCTCTAATGCTTCAATTTATACCATTATTGTGTTTTTTTTTTAATTTTTTCATATATTATTATTATTTTCAGTTTGGGATTAAACAACCACCAGCATATAGTAATGTACTAAGCTTTTGGTTTTGACCCCAATTAGAGCCAGGGATTTCATAAAATCATTGTATTTTAAATGTAATTTTTCTTAAGCTACGTTACGTCTTGTACATGGGCGTTAAGACTTTAATTTTTTTCATAATAGCTGATACTTTCTTATACAAAGTGCAATTTAAAATAAACTGGCTGTGGGGCATCAAAACGTAATGTCCCAAAACACAACTAGACTCGTAGTAAACAGAAAGTTCAATTTGAAAAAGCCGATTTGGACTGGATAACAGTTTTTTAAATTGGAATGCAGGAGTATTTCGTATTCAATTTTACTGGTATCCCATTAATCGCTGCTTAAAATTTTTAAGGCATATTCCGATTTTTATCCCATAGGCCTCATTATAAAAGTGCCTTCTCGCCAGAAGCTGAGGTAGAAAGCATGCAACTTAGTAGAAAGGGTCTTGTACATCATGCATATGAATGCGTTCTCAGAATGCACTATGAGATCTTAATGGCTGAATCAATCTAGCGCCATTGGATACTTTTCGATATTTCAGTTAGAACTAATAAGTTTTTGTTAGGCTTAAGGTAACTTGGTCTGTTGAACTTTAATGTTATTGGACCAAAAAAATTAATGATCTAATATTAAATATTAAAACTTAATCTATAAATTTTCAGAAATTTGATAATATACTTTTATAATCCAAATAGTGAGTAGACTAATTTTAACAAATTACAAAAACTGAGATTAAGTCTTTGATTAATCAATCACTTTAAAATGTCAAAGTAGTTGATAGTGTTACTTTGACAATTAATAGTGCAGATCAATATTACTAAAAGCAATCTTATATTGATCACATATTTCAATTTTTATAAATATTTTTTAAATATCTTTCTTCAAAATAAAAATTTAAAGATCCAAATCCATTAAAATTAACATTCTTTACATTAAATTTAGAACAGAAAAATATGGAATTGGAACAACATTAAAATAGAAGATATAAGAGTGCTTGCCAAAAAAAAAAAAAATAAAGTCAAAAAGGAACTTTTTAAAAATTTTGGTAAATTACTTAAATTAATATTTAAACCATGTCCTTTATTTATTTTTAAATAAATAACTTTAAAAATGTTCATTTTTATTAAATAAACTTTTTCAATCTAGAATATGTCTGCTTATCCATAAATATTTTTGCACTTTTACTTAAATTGAGTTTTTAAGCAAAATTATATTAAGTCTTAATGAATATTAGTGATTAATCTATTCTTACTTTAAGCAAGGCTCCGATCCATTCTTTTTTCTTCTTTGAATCTACGAAATATTTACATTGAAATAGGATCTAATAGTATCTTATTTACATTTCCAGTTCCGGTATCAATGTACTCAGATATAACTAGATCGTCTCATAACACACTTCTTTTTATAGCGTTGATCACAGCTAGGTATTTATCGATCTTTTAGAAGATTTAAGTGGGATGAACTATCTAAAGATGGTAAAATTTCTTAAGTGGCCAATCAAGTGCTGCTGTTTAGTTTAGCTGTTTTAGTACTCCGGCTCCCTTCTTACCTGTTTCCTTCCTCTCACCATAGAAGGTGTTAGTATTGAAACTTTCCCTTCTACACTGTGGATCACAGCAGGTAGCACATGCGTCTTGTGGAAAAGCTAGCTGGAATAAACTAACTACGTGTTGTAGAATACCATGCTGCGAATACATTGTAGTACCAAAACGAGAGCTCCCAGTTTGGTTATTTATCCCGATTCCCATCTTACCTCTTATATGCCTTTTCACCTCAAGAAGATGTTAATCTTTAGACTTTCCCTTTTATACTGTTCATCGCAGCTAGAAAGAACTGGGGTAGAATATCATGCAGCGAGAACCATGGGATGCCACCATCTAACGCTGCTGGTTCGTTTATTTATCCGGCTCTCTTCACGTAGGATAAAGTGCCTGTATCATCACAAGAAGTAACAAAAGACAAATTAAGAAACCTTAAAATTTTTTTAAAATAAACACACACGATTTAAAAGTAAATAAAAGCTTAATAAGATTTAGACCTTCATTACAGTAGATGTCCTTCAAATACATTTTAGGTTCAAATCATGATTTTAAATTCTAACTTAAAATTTGATTTTTTAAACTTAGAATGTCCCTCATAATTTTTTCTAGAACACAAAATATATTATTCATTTTGATTACATATGTACATGTATGTATAAATGTACAATGTTATATAACTTACACACTTTAATATAATTGTAATAAATTTTTTATTAACTTTATATTGTCCTTCACGTATTCTTAAGGGCAACAAACATTTTCTTATATATGGGACTTGTCAAACAAATACTTATGTATATAAAACATAACTTTATACGTTCCATTTAAATTTTTGTACAAGGTGGCGCAAAACTACCGATATGGTTTGAATGTTTAACAACTTTTTAAATTTATTTATATTTTTTATTTTTATTTCACAATTTTGTGAAGAAAACTTGCGGAATTGGAAATGGAACAGTACACAACAGAACAGCAATCAACAATTGCTCAATTTTAATTTGAAAATCTAATGTGGAATTCAATTTTGGAATTTTAATTTGATAATGAGCGATGAAGCCCATTTCCAATTGAAAGGTTTCGTAAACAAGCAAAATTGCAGGATATCGGCTACGGAGAATCCAAGAACAGTTCATTAGCGACAATAACACCCACTTAAGTGTACTGTTTCGTGGTACTGTTTTGTGCGGTGTATTGTCTGAAAGGATCATTGGTCCATATTTCTTCGAAAATGTACGTGGCACCTCAGTTTTGATTACTGGTGCTGAATATCGAACGATGCTGGACAATTTTTTGAGGCCAGCTGTAGAAAACCATCCACAATTGTGGTTCCAACATTGTGAAGCCACAGCCCACACTGCAAGGGCACAAATGCTCTGTTACGGAACCTCTTTGGCGAGCGTATTATTTGGCGCAGAAGCGATTTCAATTGGTTCCCATAACACCAATTTTATGAAAAGTTATGAAAAATGTACTGGAGAGAACACGAATGTGCAAAGCCAGAAATTATCACCATTTGCGGGATATATTTTTTCTACTTAAGCTAAAAATATTCCCCATTAATATACTGTATAACAAAAAAATAATAATAGTAATTAACCATTAAATAAAAAAGTTATTAAACATTCAAACCATATCGGTCGTTTTGCGCCAACCTTTATATAAATATATATGTATGTTATATAAAAAAAAATAAATAAATAAATATTATATAATGTACATGAAAGTTGTTTTTTGGGTAATAACAAATTCATAGATACCAAAATAAAATAAAAATATTTTAAAGTGAAAGTTCCAGTTCAGCTTTTTATTATATATGTATATAATGTTATATACATACTTATTTACCACTACAAAAACAAAATGAGATTTTCTTTAAGAGGGTCAAACTAATAAAAAAATCATGAACTGAAAAAAAATCTAGTTATCTTAATCTTTAAATATTAATTTAATTTTTTTTTTTATTTTAATAAAATTTAAAACTAATGGTTGTCCCTTTTTTAAGAATTTTACCAAATAATGCCATCATATAGTATTACTATTTTTATTTAACTTTATATTACTATTATTAACTGTGATTACTTAAATTTCTATTTTTCTTAAAATCATCAAATTTAATTTCTAAAAATATTATTTGCTTGTATAGTTTTTTTTTCAAAAATTATTCCTTTCCGTTTACAAATTGCAATAAAAGAGTAAAGAAAGCAATAGAAGAAAGTTGATGGAACTTGTTTAAGAAGGAAACGGAAATACAAAATTGTCTGGTCAATGAAAATATTGTTGTTGTTTTTTTTTCTATTTTTTTTTTTCTTTTCACAGATCTTTTGATCAAAACCTTTTTTTGTAAAACATATTGTGTAATACAATATGTTTTGTGAAATGATAAGTAAGTTGTTTCTGAAGGAGTTGCTTTTGATATTTTGGGAAGTTAAAATGTTTGTTGTAAGTTTTTTTGTCGAATTGGTTTGCATAAAGTACAATATTGTTTCGAAATAAACTATCTATTGTTAGAAATAATCCCGCAATGTTAACTCAATGCAAGCATCGGAGTATGGTTTGATCACTAACGACACTAACATTGTTTTACCTGAAAGAGACGATTAACTATTCTAAAGAAATAAAAAAATATTAGTACAGCACTTTAAATTTTTCAAAGCAGTACAAGGAGTGCAACTTTAGGGAAATTCTTTTATTGTGCTCACTTCGCGTACAGGAAGTTTATATTCTATCTTCTGTATTCTCCAGAATGGGTAAATTACATTTGTACAACAAAATACACTTTGTGTAGAATATTAAAAACATTCTTTATAGTATTATCCCTAATTTTCCCTTTTTTCTACATATTCTATAAATTCGCAGTTCGAATTTCCAAAATTCCTTTCCGAGTCTACTTCCATGTAATTGTTATGGAATATGTTAATTGTTCATTCTACATATTCCATACTTTCCAATATCGATTTTCAAACCTTCTCTTTCGAAGTCCATGTTCCGAGTTTAAGTTCATGGCATGGTTTTGATACCTAATTGTTCATTCAACACATTCTATAATACCGAATTCACATTTCCAAAGCTTCTCTTTCCAAGTTCACGTTCACGAAATGATTTTGACTGTTAAAGTTCAATTCAATTCCAAAGCAGCAGTTCCCTTTCCTTTAACGGAAACGCCAAGGATATTGTAAAGAGAAGGACTTTGGCAAGGCAAGGCAAATGTGCGGCGACGACCATGCGGCTGACTGAAATATAGAACATTGCTTGAAATTACTTGTTCAAATTATTCGAATTTTACAATCGGCTCTAATTATCTAAATGGAATAATATAATAATATAATACTTCTACGCAATGAAAAATACTTACCGCTAAATATCGTGAATTCGTCTTTAGTTCTCTACCCAATTGTGAAGTAAGGCCTACTACACCATATTGACCTAGGCTTTATATCCCACGCTATTTTTATTTTGAAAAATCTCACTTCGCTTTCCACTTTGTTATCCAGGGTTAAACAGATCTAAAATTGTAAAAATTAAATAAGAAGTTAAAATTAAAAATAAATACAAAAAAAATATTTAATTAATTTTATATTTTAATTTATTTTATATTTGAATTTATTAATAATTAATTCAAAAAAATTGCTGCAACACAGTTGTCAACCTTTGTAAAACGATTTCTTCTAAATAAAATTTAAAATTAGCAATATAAACTGGGAGAAACTGAAATATATTCATTCATTTCTAAAATCTTTCATAACAACCAGAGCACGTTTTGGTATTTACCCCTTAATAATATATAAAATAACTTAACAAATCAACAGTTTTTTTCCCCATACCATCATAACTTCCTGGTTGTCTTTAAACTTTTCAATTTAATATTAACATTAAGCCTAAATTTATATATGTACATATATACTCGTATAATTAAAAGTATATTAAGTCAATAATAAATATTGCCTTCATCAGAAGAGCAACACTTAAATTCATTAACAAAATGAAAAAAAAATATACAAACAAATAAAAAAATTAAATTTCATTTTCCGAGACATTCAAATGAACCGGATTTTGATTGAAAGTAACTGGGAAACATTACCAATTCAAATTATTCCCCACATTTAATATTCCAAAAAAATTGAAACTAATGTTGACCAGATTCCCGCCTCTTCATAATTTTATACATGTTTGTTTTTTTTTTTTTTTTTGTACGGAAACGTCCATTCCATTAGTTTTGAAAAAACAAACAAATTTTGCCCTTAAGTAATTCACAAAGGTCATCATATTTTGGGGTTTTATATATATTTCTTCCTTTTAAATTAATAATTTTCAATTCTGCTTCCCTTTTTTTGTTTTTTTTTTTTTTTTATTCTTTTGTTTCGCTCTTCCTGTGTTTACTCTACATTCCATACCTTCCCTTTTTTTCATATTTCATGTAATACAATGGATATGTGGTAGATCATATGGAGATGTGGCGGAAAATTTTTGACGACTTGGCACAAAAATTAACAGAAAAATAAACAAAGAATCAAAAATTAAAAAAAAAAAACTTGTTAATAACGTATGTACACATTTTATATTGTTACCTGTTTTTATTTTGAAGAACGGAAGTGAGGTTACAATTATAAATTTTTATACCAATTTAATTGTCCAGCTCTGAAGTTGCCTTATTGAAATCCAATACGCTTCTTTTTAATTTTAAGAACATATCCCCTGTACTTATTGAAAGGTTGTTTCCTTATCCAATTAGATCACGTCAGCTGTTCATGAAAGTTATAAGAGCAGGGATAACAATGGATCTTTATAAGTGCACTTTTTTTCGAATTTCGGAAATTACAATATTTCGAATTTATTTCAGCTACTGTACTTTCAATAGCTTCTTAAATAATTTAGCATGTTTCATTTGATTATTATTTAATAATTAAACAGCGGAATATATGTGAAATGTATAACTTATTATGATCGAAATTTAAGTTAATATGGTTTTTAAATATATATATATATCTTAAAATATATATATACATCACTGAATTTATTAGAAATTTAAAAATTTCAAGTATATAATATTTCATCCTACAAGTATGCAATTTATGTAAAAACAAAATTCACAGTACTTTAAACAAGTCAGGCCTTGGTGGCGTTGTTAATACTTAACTTGTTAATCAAGGTAGTCGAAACCTGAAGCTGTAATAAAAGTTTTTTCGGTAACTTGCAGAATATTTGATACTTGATACTTGTAATATTTGATGCAGAAATAAATTAGGAAATATATATTGCATGTTCAAATTATTTAGATTCAGAAAATTTAAGGATAACTCTTTGGACTGAGAAGTTCCATAAAGCTTCAAGTAGTCCTGTACCCTGAACAGTAATTGAAACATAGAAGAAGAGTTTAATCTAGAAAAGTTTTTGGTAGAAGACCTAACTCAAATTATTATAAATACAATAAAAATTGTTTCTGTAAAATAATAAAATAAAAGTTATTGCGAATAAAACCTTTAAAAAAAATTGAGTTACTTAGGATAACACTTTATCCAAACTTTTAAAATTTACATTTTTATAAATAGTATATT
Organism: Dolichopus griseipennis; assembly: GCA_963082915.1. Taxonomy (NCBI): domain Eukaryota; kingdom Metazoa; phylum Arthropoda; class Insecta; order Diptera; family Dolichopodidae; genus Dolichopus; species Dolichopus griseipennis. Next base: position 318,637,151 of record OY720441.1, on the reverse strand, counting down.
CAAACGCTCATCACAACCCTGTTCATCACAATGAATTCTAATTAAATGCTTTTAGTTATACATTGACATAAAGACTTACACAAAATCGACAATATGGTAATGAACTGTGCTTGATATAAATTTTCCTTATTTATAGGTAAGGGGTTTTTTATAGTTGAATATTATAAAAAAAATACTTAAAATGACCTATTAAAATTTTTAAATACATGAAAAGTTATTCTTATTATTTTATCCCACCTAGAGCTAACATCCCGTAAATTTGACCCAGAGATTAGCATAAGTAAAACCAAAGTTATGTATATACAGCTTGCATATAACAGCAGCATACGAATGAAATCAGACGAACGAGGCATTGAATTTACAACAAGTTTCTGTTCTCAAGAGAGTATTATCTCGCTTACAGGTGGCCCTGATGAAGATATATAAAACAGAATCGAATCTATATTAACATATAGCTATGAATCAGAATTGCTTACTAAGTTTATTAAGAATAAACAACAAGTTTTCATAAATAAATAAAACAAAATAACATGCCGAATATTCTGGCCGAACAGAATAAGAAATACAACTTTGGGGGCAAGACTGAACCAATAGTGAAGCAAATCTCCAATCATTTAGGCGAGATTCAGGTTGAGAGGTAGATTAAAACAACAGTGACAAGATTGATGCTGGAAAAACCTTCAAGTTAAAGTCCTATGCTCTCAAGTGGAGAACCAGAATGAAATAAAATTTTGATTCACATTACTTCTCATATAAGTGCTTCTCAGCCCTCTGCTATTTAATTATTTGATACAAAAATAGGATTAAGCTATATTCTAATTTAAAAAATGATCTAAACAATTTTATTTTAAGACGCCATCATAATTTTCAGTTCCAAAAAAATACCCCGAATTCAATTTCTTTAATTCCTCTGCATATTCCGATAGCCTTATTAGCAATCATAAAGATATTTTAACTCCAAACGTTTAATTTGCTAATCAGGCTAAATTCAAAACATTAAGAAACAATTGACTTTTGATTACTGTGGGCAAAGACTGTCTTTACCAAATTCTTTTTTTCACTGAATTAATTTATTTCACCTTCCAACCAACCTTTTGAAAAAGAAAAGCTCCATCTTTATCATCTACATTCATTTGTCATCCAATAAATTATTTTCTATAAAATTAAACTCAAAATTCCATTACATATAAATTTCTACTTTAAAAATCAAGTCTCCGGAAGGACTCATTACTGTTAATAAAACTTTAATAATTATTAGCTAAAAAAAATCATAATTGCCGATGTTACATTTTACCCCTTCATGGAATCACAGTTTTTTTTTTTTAGTAATAATCTCATCCCTTAAAGTCTTTAAAAAAGTTGAGGACATGTACAATATAATTGTATTAAAATGTATGTACGTAAAGTACATTAGTGAATTGTCCTAATAATAATTTAAAATATATGCATTCTTTATCTGCCTTTTACAGATAAGTTATACAATAATAAAATAGATATATAGGGTCGAATGAAATGAATGAGTGAATATGGTTGATAAAATATAGATATATATGATATAAAATCAAATTTCCTAAACAAAATACTTAATTAGCAAAATTTATATATGGACTTTTATTAACAGAAGAAGCGTTTGAATATGGGGTGAAATGTTAATAGTCACCCCTTTTATATACTATTTATTATTTAAATAATTACAGAGGAACACATATATTCAAACAAATATTATATGGTAATATTTCATTTTAAAGTAACGCATTTAATTTAATTTTAAACAAACTACTATTTTATGAAATAGTTCGTATGTCAGTTTGTATCATGCCTTCGTCTGTCATATAGATATGGAAAGAAGTGTCTTCTTCAAATAACACCAAAGGTTGCTAGTCTACCGGGATATTAACATCGAGGTAAGAGAGGTATGGTATTGAATCATGGACTTTAAAAGTAGCAAACATATGTTAAATCCAGACATTGGACGGAAGCTGAAATACAATAGAAAGACAGAATCATACATTCAGGCATTCTAAACAGGACAAGAGCTGCTTATTTTGGTTATTCTATCTGCTGGCACTACTTCTATTTTCTGCCATAGATCAAACAAGCCGAAATTGTTACGAAATATTAGAAATATTCGTCAATTAAAAGGACGATGGGAAATTCAGATCCTGTAGCATTTAATAGGAAAAGCATGCCTATGCTGTTGCCGAAATTCTTTAAATCAATAAAATTCAATCATTCAAGCTTGCCTCCAGTAGGAAGCGTGAATCTTTGTATTTGATGCCAGAATTGGCAGGAATCCTTCATTTTATACCTCTACGTATCGTTAATCTTTTTATGCGAAGGTTATGTATAATCAATTTAGTAAGCTTATAAAAGAATTTTTTCCCGTTTAGAACAATCAAATGTATTTAGGATTTTAAAAATCACTATTTAGGAATATGAGGCTTTGTAATTTTAGGAGCTGTAATTCTATCAATTAATGAGATAAGGATGCAACTCTCGAGAACACCTTGAATGGTAATTCACTTCATTATAGCAATTCTAACAACAAAAGAATTTCTTTAACCAATTTGTACACTTGGATGATCTCTTATAGTACTCCTTTGCATTTACTTTTAATTAAACCGGTCATATTAAACTACCACAATCAAAATAACGGTATTTCCTGCGCGTAAAATCTTTAAATGCATGCATGTACGCAAAAACAAAGTTTTTTTTTTTTTTATTAACATATGTGTAAGAGCATAAAATATGAGCATATTATAATTATGTGTTGATATATATAAAGTTTTTTTTTTTCATTTAAGGTGGGGAGATTATTAAGCCGTATACGTGAATTGGTATAAGTGTACGTGTACGTGTACGTATACAACGTAATAATCAAATTATTAAGAGGAAAACATGAAAGAAATGAAAATAAATAATAAAAATAAAGAAAAACAAAAAAATTTAAAAGAAAAATAAATTATAAATTAACAAGAGACAAAATATTTTGATCTAGTCTAGTCAGGTTCTTTTAGTTGTTGTTGTTTTTTGCTTCAAAATTTTTAGAATTAACATTTCAATGAAAAATATAAACATCCATAGATACTTTAAATTTAAAACCTGTATAATTTTTCCTTTTTAATAAATGAAAAATAATTTTCATATATCCTTTGTATCCTGATTTTCCATTTTCCAAACAAAAAAAAAGGCTACAAAAAACGGAAATTTAAATAAATTATCAAAGTTTTTTTTTTTTTTTTTTTTTTTTCGATCTGAATGCAATATTTTTTATTATATAATATACAATTTGATTTATTTATATAAGTATATATGTATATTAAAATTTATATATCTGTATTAATATAATTAATAATTATGTAAGCAACAATTACAAAAGAATTTTTTTTGTGAATGTTTTATCTAATATTAAAAGTAAGACTAAGAATTTGATACTAATATAATTTCTGATTAATTAACACGTATTTTGATTCAAGATTTAACAATTTTTTGGGGTTAGACTTTTATGAAATGCCCATGGCTTAGTTTTGAAAAATATTAACAGTTTTAAAGGAAAAATATAATAATAAGTTTATAAATTTTTATTATTAGACCTTAATTAGTTGAAACGTCTGTCTACACAGTTACATCATTTGGATTTGAACTTTGAGATTTAAGAACTACTGGGTTTTTTCCATATCCTGGACTTTTAAAACTAAATCTGTAGATTAACGTTTATTCATAGCACAAAGCATAATAATCATGTACTAAAATATCTTTTGTATGCACACTTTCTAGAGGACACAAATTGTAAATGGTCTTAGATGAAATTCAATCAGAAGAAATAAATATGTCAAAATCACTAAAGAGACAACGAGTAGGAGTAGGGGTGAAAAATAACCCAAGCAATACACATGAGAAAAATAGTCATGGATATATTAAAATTGTTGCTCTGTTTGTAACGCATTGGTCAAGCCATGATGGTTAGAAAGTCCAGTGTATGGATCCCATCAGCATCAAAAAGTAAATCAAAAAGGCTGTGCGTCTATTCCTCTGTCCATCCTGTATAATTCGTGCTGAAAGGGCTAAGAAAATTATACACAGTAAATGAAATAATTAGGCGACCATTTAAAAAATTTGTAGACTTCACTTTCTTTAAGTTTTAAAATGTTAAATCAAATTTGGTTATTTGTTGAGGCAAATCTGAGTGAAGCTGCACAAACAGACTGTATTTTATGTTAATATGTTTCTAATTGTTTTTGCTTTTATTTTAAAATATAATATCATCCCCAAATATATGTAAACTGAAAATTTTAATTATTTTTCAAGAGAAACCAATTGTTGACATTGTTCCTTTTAAAAAAAGGTTTCAGGCAGAAGAATGAAGCATATACCAAAATCTTAGTAAGGTATAAATTATTATGAGGTAACTAAAACCATCACTTACCTCCACAATTTTAATTGAATCTCCAAAATTTGGATAGTTATTAAACTATATTATTTTCAGGTTTTGAAGATTATTTGTATAGTATAATTCTGCTGCATCAATGAAATTCTTATTTATCAGTATAGTTAAGATATATTTTGGTATCAGTTGTTGAATAATTAAAAAATCATATTAAAAATGCTAAATAATACAAATGTTTATTCTTAAAAACGGTGTTCAATAAAAGACACCAAATATCTCATTTTTCACCCCTTTTAATTTGAAATAAAACCCCCTCAACCCTCAAGTCTGTTACTCACCACATACTTCACTTAAATAAGTTCATATAATAAGATGCACCTGACAGGTGTTTACCCAGTGTAATAACTAAAAGGAAAGAAATACAAAAGGAAAGAATTCAACTTAAACAAAAATCAAACGAGGAAGAGTGTAGTAGAGTAAACTGTGTAAACTCTAGGATACCCGTCCTGCCATAAAATGGACTTATTTCATCCGTCAAATTTCCTTTGAATAAATTTAAAATACACCTGAAAATGAAATAGACTTTCAATTATGTGCAAAAGAAAATATAAGTTAAAGGCCAGCTCTTCGAACCACTTCCACTACACCAACTTTATTTTATTCAGACGTTGGCCATTACAGTTATCTACTATTGATATAGAGTTGTCTACATTGACATAAAAGAAGAAATTGTATGACAGCTACTCGAACCCAATACAACAGACAAACAAAATTTTGCAACAAACTTTTGCCACAAAACTAAACTCTTTTTGGCTAAATTTCAGACACCGAGTCTCGTTAGGTATAGAGTAATGCTCATATAAAAGAAGAAGTTGTATGACAGCTACCAGAACCCACTTCGGTAGACCAAACGAATTTTGCACAAACTTTAGCCATAAACTAAAACACGTTTAAATTTCAAAAGTCAAACTTTACTAAGTACGTGTTATATTTTTATGTAAAAAAGCAAGTCACATGGTAGGTACTGGATTTTTTTTAAGCTACCGCGCGGATGGACGATCGGACGGATCGATCGATTTACTTTTCCATTCTGATCCGTTCTATACCCTTCAGTCTATATCTACTCTCTTCCCTCCAATCTTCTCGGTGTCGCAAACGTAGTGACAAATTTAGTACACCGTTTTAACTTACAGTCATACGATTACAATCAGTAAACTTAAATATGACATTTTAAGGTCAATGAATAGGAACTTAACATTCATTCAATTCCATAATAATTTTTACAGGAAATATAGTAGTAAAATTACAAAACAAAAAGCTAATTTTGCCAGACATAAAAAAATATAGCTATAAAAAATAACAAACGATGTTTTTAATTTTATTTAAAAACTCAAAGAAACTAAAAATAAGTGAAATAATATAACATATAATTTCTGAATTTATTTTCAAAGACACAAATATAATTTTTTATAATAAATCCAAACTATAGTATAACGTTTCTGCCATTCTATTTTTTAATAATTTTTATTATTTTTTTAGCTGCAAATTAGTAGCTATCTAGTATTTCTGTTAACGAATTTAATGTCCCTTATTTCATAATAATTGAGGGGAACAACCAAAATAATTCTTTATTCAACTAAGCACTAGATATCATAGTGGGCAGTGAGATTGCTACGGAACCATTGTTTAATTCAAAAAACTTAAAAATTCAATACTAAATTTTCTGAGGATTCGACGTACTATAGATAGTTCTAGTACATTAATTGAAAACACTTTAAATAATTAATTTCTTTTGTATTTCGCCTTATAGCTCACAGATATAACATTAATTCTGACAAAGTAAGAACAACCTCCATAGTCCACTGTTTCTGAAGGTTAAAGGTTAATAAAATAATTAATTAGGGAGTATCTACATAAAACGATACACATATTAGTATGTGCAATATGGCTTAATGAAACAATACCAAAAAAATGGCGAACAAGTCTACTGAAGCCAATACATAAGAAGGGAGATAGAACGAATTGCAATAACTATAGGGGTATTATGTTACTAAATTCGGCGTACAAAATACTATCAAATATATTATATGAAAAAATTGAACCGTATGCTGAAGAAATACTTGGTGAATATCAATGCGGATTCCGTAAACAACGATCTACTATCGACCAAATATATTTACTAAAACAAAACATGGAGAAATGCTATGAATTTGGGCAAGATCTACATATTTTATTTATTGACTATAAACAGGCCTTCGATAGCATAAATAGAAACAAAATAACATATTCACTGATTCAATTAGGTGTGCCCCGCAAATTAGTAAATCTGACAATGGAAACTATGTTCAAATCGCGAGCAAAAGTTCTGATACAAAATACTGCTTCGGTGGAATTTGAGATAAAATCGGGAGTTCGGTAAGGCGACGCGCTGTCAGCGCTGCTGTTCAACATGGTCTTAGAGCAAGCAGTAGGCAAAATTGAGAAGAGTGGTAACATTTTCACAAAATCTTTCCAAATTATAGCCTACGCTGATGATATTGCAATTGTAGCTAAGAACTATAGGACATTGGTAGAAATATTTGTGACATTAGAAGAAAATACAAGAGAAGTAGGTCTGGAAATTAACGAAAACAAAACAAAATATATGAGAATGTCCAATAGATCAAATCAGAGAAACCCGCAAAATATTACCATCAACGATTTTAATTTTGAAGGTGTCGCAAACTTTAATTATCTTGGTGTACTAATAAAAAATGACAACAGTATGCACTCGTGCATACAAGAGAGAATAAACGCAGGAAACAGAAGCTATTATATTAATAAAAAACTATTGCAGTCAAGAATCCTTACAAGGCAAACAAAACTTGTAATTTATAAAACAATAATAAAGCCAATAGTAACATATGGATGTGAATGCTGGACGCTTACACTGAGAGATGAAGAACAGCTACGTATATTTGAAAGAAAAATTATCCGAAAAATCTTTGGCCCAATAAGATTAGAAAACGGAGAATATCAAAGAAGAAGTAATGAAAACATCAATAACATAATTAATGGCGAAGATATTGTAAAGTTTGTAAAGGCACAGCGGCTACGATGGGCAGGGCATATAATAAGAATGAATGAAAATCGCCCTCAACAAAGAATTTTCAAAACCAGACCACTATACAGTTCTGCGCAGGATCGATCTACCTGGAGGAGTATTACGAAGAAGGCTAAGGCTCACCCCGAGCTGTAACGCTAAATGAAGAAGAAAGAAAAAGAAAATAATTAATTCCTTTTGCATTTCACCTTATAACTCACAGATATAACATTAATTCTTTTTTAACATATTTTCTTTTATATTATAATTTTTCTTTTTTCCTTTCTTATTATTATTATTTTTATTATTAAACTTCCGTCAATTTATTTTGAAAATTTTGCATCATAGACTGAACCAATGAATATAAAAAAAATAGTTTCTATACTTAGCAATATAGTTAGATATATAGATATTATATAGTTCTACAAGGTGTTCTGGAAAATCGTCTAAAAATTTGTAAAAGATTTCACCTTCAAAATGCATTTTAATTTTTAAGGTTGGTACAAGTTAATTAAACTTTGGTTCGACATTAAGTTTTTTTGTCAAAATTTTGTTACATACTACTTTAAAAATAACAAATTCACTACGAGTTAGATGAAGGTTATATTTTGTTTGGTTAAACATTTCGTCACTTCAATAGAAATTAGTTACCTGCCTTTTCTTAACATTTCTTCATCCGGTAAAGCTTTATAGTAATAAGGTGTGCAGTTATTAAAACCAATTCTATAGTTGTCCCCGTGTTCTGAAGAAGTTGGTAGTTGAGGTGTAGCGATAAATTGCTCCTTTGCCTTAATTAGCCCCTAACTGCGTCATTTTGACCCGACTACACTTACAGGACCTGCTGGTTTTATATCTATATATTTACAACTGCTGCAGTTGAAGGGATTTTTAATTTGGTTGCATAGTGCCTAGTCGACTAGTGGCCTGTGATAGTCGCATTAACCTGATAATGTCCATACACGTTTTGGAAATCTATTCATTTAATCTCCTTTTGTTGTAGATGGGACTTACTTTTTTGATATGGCGCAACTGTTTTGATGACTTCGTTTTTGTTGTGATTTTTCTGTATACAAAGAAGGAATCCATTACTTTACAGTTCCAATTGAACTCTTACCAACTCTTATAGGGAAATTGGTTTTCGGAATAACTCCATATTTAGCTTTCCTCATTTATCTCCTTTTTCAATGCTGAAGTTTTCAGCCGCCCCAAACATTCATTTGACACAACCTTATGTTAAAAATTCTCAATGAATTAGACTTAATAGTGTCTACCTAAAGAGAGCTTCAAAATAAAATTTAAGTGTTTCTCAATTTGACACCTTGTATAAAAAATTTTGATAGTGTATTTTCTATATAAACTGTTAAAAAAAAATTTCAATAAGTGAAACAAAGCTTTAAAAAATACTTTTATATAGAAAAAATAATATAGTGAAGTATGGAATGTTAAAAAAAAAAAACAAATAAATGAAAAGACACTATATATAATGAAAAGGATAGAATGATTTTTTTTGTTTTTTTTTTTATTTATATTTTTATTATTCTTTTAAGTGAGAATATGGCTTTTTTTCGCCATTTCAGTAACAGATTTTTTCCAATAAAGTTGTATGAAAGTAATTTGCATATCAATTGCCTTTTTATATAAAAACATTGAGTACATCGTACATACATACATACATATATATATACAAATTTACATATTTATTTTTTATAAATTTTTTTTATTTTTTACCTTCTTCTGAATGCAGACAAATTAGATCTTTGTTGCAGAAATTTTATTACTTTATACTGAATACTGATATGGTATACAAAAAATGTACATGAAAACTTAAAGCTCCGGTTATAATATAGAGTATCAAATCCAGTATATACAATCATGATGAATCCATATCTCTTTAGTGTTATATGTTCGGTAAAATGGTAATAAAAAATTATAGATACAAAAATAATAATTTTTTTTTGTTTTTTTTTGTTTTATTATTTTATTCAATACTAACTTTATATTATTTTTATTAATGTTCGTTGCTTAAAATAAAAACGAATTTATAAAAAAAAAAAAAAAAAATTTCCATATCTTTTTACACAATAGGAATGTATAAAAAAAAAAAATTTACATACATGTGTACCACATATATATAAGAAAAATGTATGTAAATTCCTATTAAACTTTTATATTTTGAAGGATTTCATTTTAAGTAACCGATTTTGTGTTTCTTTTCCCAAAAGACTATCTCTTACTTTTGTATAGTATAGTGTATAGTGATGCGATAACAAAAGCAGGATAAGGTGGATACAATTTTATCCGATGGAAATTGAATAAGACTCTGTCAACTATATAAAAAATAAAGAGTAGTGGGTGGCACAATTGTTAAAGTACAAACTTTCATACGAGAGGCTCGGGTTCGGGTGCAAAGAAAGTGCAAAGAAAATTTATCTGGGGTGAAGGAAAATCCAACACCCTTGCAAAGCGAAGGAAGGAGTCCCTCTGAACACCAGCTCTCCTGTGGGAGCTGATTGTGCAATCCGTGCAGTGAAGCAACAGGTTAATTCTTCGTATACATTAAAATCACGACAAACTAGCAAAGGAAGAAGGAGTCACTCGGAACACCAACTCTCACGGGAAAGTTGGTTGTTGAGTTCGTGCAGTGAAGGAACAGGTTTTTCCTTTGTATACATCAAAAACACAACAAAGATGGAGTAAACAAAACAATTCCACCATATCCCATTCCACTGCAAACTATTGTGGCCCACCTACAACAAAAGCAGTTTAAATGAATTGGTTACGTGTTTAGGAAACGTAAGGATATCACCATCTGCCATAAGATTCATATTAAAGTCATAACCGATCAATTAATATAATATGTCTCCCGCCTCCTTGCTCAGCCTGCTCTTAATGAACTCAAAACGATATTCCGTCATACAATTTCTGCAATGATCCTAAGTCATTTGTAGATCATAAAGCCTTTAATTTTTGGCAGGAACTCACTATTGTCACCTCTGGTATTCTAATAGGTGCTTCTAAAGTTGAATTTAGCATATTCAATCTGGGTCAGTGAATAAAACCTTTTTCAGTAGTTTGCAGGAAGGGATTACTGCTAGTGAATAACCAATATTTTTTGACATTGGTACATTTATTAGTTATCATTTATGCCATCGTTAATTTCATTCTTTATTCTTATTACAAGACTAAACCGAGTATTCTTTTTCCTACAAATTATGAAGCTGCTTCAGACTCTTCAACTATATAATCATATAAGGTCTCTAAAAATGAAATATAAAATTTTAGAAATGGCGAACATGGTTTTTTGCTTTAGAAAATAGGTTATTTCTACCCCAGCCATATATGAAAAAATAATAATGAATACAAGAGTTCAAATTTTAACCTTTTGCATATTGAACTAATAAGATATTTTTACAATATTGAAAGCCTATCAAATATAATCGACGATGTGAAGTTGTTCTATAATATTCTTCAATTTTATTCTCAATTTTATCTATTTAGTTTAAATTATTTTTTTAAATTTAATCTCCAGGAGTAGAAACTTATAAAGTCAAATGGCTTTAGATGCAAATGTGCCTATGATGTTACTGCTATAAAAAAATTAATTTACCACTGGAGCTCGTAGTAACTTAGAGCAAGAGACTATCCGTCCACACAAAATAGATTTTCATTTATCAACAACTCTAAATTGAGTTTTGGAAATTATTGTATGGTAATTTATATCTCTTAGGCCCTATTTTTATTACAATTAGATACATTAGAACTGACTGATCAGGATGGATTCACTTGTTTGGACTTGACGAAAAGCGAGGGTAAAGTTTAAGGCACAGTACCTAAGAAATTAAATTTAAGTGACGCTATTGAAGATTTCCACGTTTCTTGGAATGGTTTTGAACTAAATTTTCTAAAGATTAAACAGATATAATAGACATTCCACAGTTCCACAGTTTAATATATCTTTTCCTTCCACCTCTCAAAAAAGTCTAATATTTCTGTAGACTCCTTAAGAAAATTGAGTCGTGAAGGTGTCACAAATACTAAAATATTTTTGAAAATTTTTACAAACCATTTTATTACATTGTTACCATACACACATCACTTACAAAATAACATATAAGTAAAAAGTTATTGCTAAAAATTAATATTTTTTTTTTATTGCATAAAATTGTTTCTGTTTCTTCTGGGCTAGCTCTAGACTTTTTTATTTTAATATTTGGAAAAGCCATTAACGTGCTAATCACATATACAAATATTGAAGCATATAATAATAAAAAACATAATGAAAAACCAAGAATAAAACTTTAATATTCATTAAAAATATTTTTTTTTATTTTCCTGTGAATAAAAAAATTGGAAAAAAAAAAAAAAATTGTTGCACTCATCATCAGTTTTATTTTTATTGGAAAACAATTGAAAATTTTCCAAATTGAAAAGCAATGAAACGTTAAATTTAAATGCTTCTTAATTTAGAAAACTTGTAAATCTTGTAAATCTAAAAAAACGAAAGCATCATCCAATAATATTCCAAAATAATCTGAAGCTTATGTTACATATTAGGATGCTTAAGAACTAGTGAATTAATATAAAAACCAGCGGATCCTATAAGCTTCCTAAAATAGTTGCTTCATTTGAACCACGCCCTCCTCCTCTCTTGATTTTTTTACCTAACGAACCTGTACCTTCTTCCACGATGTTTTTCGAATCTTCGTTTTCCTTGGGAGCTCAATTCTATTTAATTTCATTTAAATATTTTAATTTATATTTATAACTCACAGATGATGATAGAGATATGTCTTATAAAAACAAAAACCAATTAATCGGCATCTTATTTATTCTTTATGTGCTAATTGCCTTGTGACTAGTATTACGCAAAAGGAAAGTAGCATGCAGTACCTTCACTTTTGTTGATTACTAATTATAGCAGCCGAACTATTTATTATCAATTAAAATGTTAAGATTAAAACACTGCGTCGTCTTCCTTTCTAAATATACAATTTCAAAGTTGAATTTCACAAGAATTGTGACAAATTTTCAAAAAATTCTTAGAAATATAATAAAAATTACAAAACAATTATTTGAATAATTATATTACAATAACTTCTTTTAATTAAAAATTTAATTTAAATGATATTATGTACTTGAACTTTAAATATACAATTTATTCCTTCGCAAAAAAAACTTAAAATAGAACTAATTTGAAATATTTTAATAATAAAAGGTCAAATACTTAAATTTAGTAATTAATTGTCAGCTTCATATTTTTTATAAGTTAAACTGAAAGCTAGTAATTTTATAAAAGCAAATTTTAAACTGTAAATCCTTTCAAATTGAATTAGCGTTTACTAGTAAAAGACTTGGTAGTGGCAAAACAGTACTAACTCGCTGTTTGGGGATTTTTGCTATGGGATCAAACCTATACATGTTGCTAAAATTCCTTAAAAATTTATCTGTTAACCCTAAATGTTCTGTAAGGAGAAACTGTAAAAAAAAACAGGTTTTCCGCAACAGCATCGAATTGGATCTGCTTAAGTCGTCAAATTCAATTTTTGGTTCCAAAATATTCTTTTAACCTTTAACTTAAGTATAGAAAGTTGAAGCTTAGTTCTTTAAGTTGTATAGAAATATCTTGTTCACATGTAATCAAATTGTTTATAAATGAAAAGATCGTGACTAGCTCTTTAGCTTTGGTTAAGGTTCATAGTTAAAGAACTTCTTCTCTGAGATGGTCTTTAAGCTCTTAAAATTAAAGTCATTTATATCATCATGTGGCATATAACTGAAAAGGATTAGGTCCTTTCTACAACTTTTGCTGGAAATTATGGTATCAGGACTAATGATTGGGACTGAGAAACTTTTTTAACTTTTTATTATAAAATTCATCTATATGTTACCAAATGTATACCTTGGAGAGCTCTATCGGCACAAGCGTACTCTTGAGATAGATTGTTAAGATAGAGTGTTTTGAAAGTATATTTCCGTGGAGTATCAATAAAAAGACATTGGAGAGCCCTATCAGCACAACCAGAATCTTGAGATAGATTGTTAAAATAGAGTGTGCCGAAAGCTTTTATAATATCTAAATCTCAACACTCTTAGTGAGTGTAATATCTTTTTTGAGTTCTACTCCATTGATGATAAATTGTAGTAGAAAGCATCATTAACCAATAATGTTAAGGACTGCTTAAGTCAAATCAATTTTTAATTTTCATATCCCAACAAAAATCCAAGCCTTGCCTAAGAATATTAAGAGTCTGACAATTAATTACTAAATAAAACTTAATATTTATTTGAAAACAATAAAAAAAAAAACCCTTTAACTATTCTATTTTCACTTGAGTTTTTCATTTCCACAATAAACGCGATACAAATTTTTTTTTTTTTAAATCACTTTTTAAAAAAATAATTGTTTTTCCTTTTTTTATTTATATTGATAATTTAACGTAAAAATTTTTTAATTAAATATTCACTTTCATTTTTTATCATTTTCTTTTTTTTCCTCCTGATTTTTTTTAATAAAATTTTTTTCTTGTTTTCCGTGAAAAAAAAAAAAAAAAAACAAAGTACTAAAGGGAAAATTATTAAAATACTATAAAATAAAACAAAATGCAATAGGCATTTTTCCAGAAAGAAAAACAGCAAATTTTTTTTTTTCAGGATAAATACGGGAAAATTTCAAGATCCCTTAGGGGTCAAGATTTTGAAATAATTTTTCTGATTTTTTTTTTGTTGTTTTTTTTTTTGCTACCGTTTCGTTTCCAACGTTCAACTTTCAATTCAACGCTATTATTTTTTTTTTTTTTTTTTTTTTAATATTAAAAAAGATTAAAAGTAATAATGAGGGATACAAAATAAAAACGTTTCAGCATGTCTACTTGAAAGTTAGAAACCCAAAAAAAAAAAAAAAAATTTTTTAACGAAGCGCAGCAAGAAAAAATCAAGCGTTCGTAAAGAGGCAAAAAGAATTCACAAATGTTCTTTAGCGAACACTAAACAAAATACAGGTACAATAGAGAAAACTGTTATTACAATTAATATTTCAACTGTTATTATAATTACAGTTATTCTCTAAACAGCAATATTTTATATTATCTACGGTTGTTAATTGTAGAAGCTTCTACGCCTTTTCTCCCGGTACTTCGAAGCGTACTTTTCTTATTGACTTCCAAATTTAAAAAAAAAAACTTCCGAAAAAAATTTGGGTTCTTCAAAAATTTGATCAATTCTTCTCTTAAATATTCTTCTATATGTAGATTAATATGAAAGTTCTTAAATTAGTAACGTTTGTAGCGTATAAATTTTTAAACTACTCAGCCGATTATCATGGAAATTTATATAAAAAAATGTTTGGGTACGGAAAAAGTTTCTTGGCTTAAAACTTTCCTCTAACGGATTGCAAGTTTTTTGTTCCATAATAAACGGTTCGACCGATTGATTTAAAATTTGGATATCTGTTGCTCTTTGACAATTGAGAAGACTTTTTTTATCAGACTTGGAGTTAATACGCTCATATGAGCACGACGATTGGACAAACAATTTTCTAGAAGCTATTAACTTTACATTTGGAAACATGTTGTTATTTAGCTATGGAATTGCTTCTATTAACAAAATTGGAATTAGTAATCGAATTTGAACAAAAAATTTTGGAATCGAATTATGATTTTTTTTTTTTCGTTCTATTTTGCGAACTACAGCTTTGACACAAATAAAGTCTAAAAAAATTTTTCGCAATAATACGACTTTTTCAAAAAAGAAACATCTTTTCTAAATTACAAAAGTTTTAACGGATTTACTTTAGATTTTGCATACGTGTTGCCTTTTAACAATAAAGTTGATTCTAATAACAAAATAAGAATTTGTTAACCCATGTTGGCCCAACGATTAGTTAAAAAAAATTTTTTGGAAGGGGGTTTTCATTTTTTCTAACTCTACTTTTCATTTGCTTAAAAGTATAATCCCAATGCTAAGTTTTAAATTTTAAATGGTTTTCGATGTTCTCTCTAATTATGTACAAAAGTCTAAATGTCGTTTAAAAATTATTGCACGTCATACTTAAGAAAGAATTTTAGTAAAAACAAGAATCTACAGTTTAATTTTTTTTTTACGAGACACTTGGAAAGATTCGAAATACACCTCTTGGAACTGTGCGTAGTTTCTATCAGTATTTTTCAAATTTTATCACACCAAAATCACAACTTTTGTTGAACCAAACCTTAGGATTGGACCTGTGATAGAAATTTACACCTTGGTTTCAGGAGGTTAAAAGATTTTTGGAAATCTGGTTTTGAAAATATGAGGTTCTGGGATTTTGGAGTATGAGGAAAATTAAATGAGATATTTAGAAGGAAGATATAAATTTTTTTCTTAAACTTTTTTAAAATTGTCCACACAAGCATTACCCACTTTATGGAACACATTTTATGAAATATGGTTCTATATGCGTCAAATAAAATTTTCATTGTTGCGCCCCCTAATATTTCATCAACTGTTGCCTTGAACATCCATCCTTCCAACGGGAAAGGATAATCTCGACTGAAGGCACCAGTTGTTTTATTCTTTAGAACAGGTGTTACTTCTTTCAAGACATCTATAAAAAAAGTATAACGGTACGACGATGACTGAGTTAAGCTTTCAATTACTTATACATATTATATCTTTCCCCCTTTTCATGATCTTCAAAACTCAGTCTGTAGAATATACAAATAATAGTCGATTACAATTTTAACAAACAACTGGACAGTAGAAATTAAAACAATCAATTTATTTCTGATTAGACTAGATCTTTACTAAACTGCAAAATTGAAAAACTGATAAAGTAAAAAAAAACCTTTAATTGGTGACGTTGTCTTGTCACCCAAACTCATTTAAGCTTTTCAAGTTATTTTACATTTTTTGTCATTTTATTTTTTTAAAAGACCAACAAAATTCACAAAAAAAAACAAAAAAAAGGGAAAAGGTAATATGATAAAAAAAAAATTAATAAAATTTAAGGGAAAAAATAACAAAATAGAGAGCAGAGTTCATTTTCTAAAGTGAGGTGAATATTCATTATTTATCACAAATTAAAAAGAGACAAAAAAAACAAACACAAAACAAAAAAAAAATGCTAAACAGAATCAAAAGAAAAAGTGTTTTTAATTCTTTACGTGATGTCACTGGGAAATAACCTAAAGTTTGGCAAATAGAAAGAAATTATATTCAAAAAATTTTTTTTCCAAAATCTTCCAACCATCATTTAAGAACGCCTCACAAAAACTTCAACATTTGCTAATAACATCTGGTTTCAGTGTATAAAGAAATTCTTCAACGGCTTCTTTCCATAAGAATCTCTTGAAAAATATTGAACTTCAATAATCCCTTTTCAAAATTCGGTAAATATGTTTTATACAAAAAAAATTAATTTAAAGCTTAGAATTGAGTGCAATCCTAGAAACATTAAGTCCTTTATATATTTTCAGGTAGTTAGAAAAAAATGAGCGAATCGCTTAAGTTAAAACAGTAATTTAATTAATTTCTGCAACT
This sequence comes from Dolichopus griseipennis, assembly GCA_963082915.1. NCBI lineage: Eukaryota > Metazoa > Arthropoda > Insecta > Diptera > Dolichopodidae > Dolichopus > Dolichopus griseipennis. Next base: position 318,620,166 of record OY720441.1, on the reverse strand, counting down.
CTGCAGCGCAGTTTTGGTCTTACTGCAGGATGATTAGAATACATTAGAATACATTAGAATATATACCACAAGACGACCAAAGCTGCGCTACGGAGCCGAGGAAACGAAGAAAATTAAAGCTTGTAAAAATTTGACAAACATGCTTGTCTTTTCCACAGGAACGTGTTGACTCAGTCGGGAAGGTGAAATGAAATGTCTTAGATCCCAAATAATACAATTCTATTTGTAATAAAATTTATAGATTATTTATTTTAGTTTCAAGCAAGCTATTTCTATATCCATGGTTAATTCGAACCAGCCGCTTGATTCGAGCACTTCGAATGGGACGTGAGCAATATGCCACCTAAGATTAAGAGAATTTACTACCTTAAGAGGATTTGCAGTTACCCAATATTGAACCAACTTTAAAAAGACTCTAATATTAATTACTATTGTTATTTTCACTCAAATATTATCATAAAATTTTGCTATAATCCGATAGAGTTTAGAATATTATAAAATATTTATATTTATTCATCTATATAGATAACGACATTATTTTTCCTTCTCTAAAATTTTATATATATATATATATCTATATAGATAAACTAATTTATATATACATATGTATGTAGACTTATTGGAAGAAGAAAGAAAAAAAAAAACCATTTAACGTTAAAAGATAAACAAAAATTTAAAATTCAAAAGAGGAGTTAATTGCTCCCACCCCAAAAAAATGAATATTCATGGACACGAAAGGACACATTTATTACTACTGGAAGCGATTGAGCTTCATTTTTTCTAATAATACATACAAATTATTACAAATTTATTTTTTAGATATTATATATAAAAAAAACAAGGTGAACCACTGTAGGTAATTTACGGAATAAATAAAAGAGAGCCGATTAGAAAAAAATAAAAACTGAGACAGTGGAAATCAGGAAGGTATCATCAATAGAAACATGTTCTCTGATTACATTGTAACTGATTAGTGATTACATTTGAAGTAAAAGTGTTTAAAAATTTGGTATATGTATTCTAGAACATCTGGGAAGCTCTTGAGTTAAAACACTATATTGAAAACGAGGAAGATTATAGTTGCCCTTGTCAACTTTTAGATACCCGTGCATACCCACTATTGTGTATAAAATAAACCGTAATTTACTTCCCTTATACATTTAACTCATTACTCCATAATTTTGACGTAAAAAAAAAAAAAAAAAATTAACAAAAAAAAAAAAAAATCACAAAACAAAAACAAAATTTTCATTCATTGTCCCATAACTTTAGCTTAAAAAAAAAAAAAAATAAACAAAAAAAAACAAAAAAAAAAAAACAAAAATTGCTCACCCAAAAATTCCGATGGTCCGAGTGATCTCCAACTTTGCCAACTAACTTGCCCTATTACATTACCTGCCCAATTTTAATTTTAACCTTGTAGCTTCATTAGATTCATAGTTATTGAATCGCAAACTTTGTATGGCAGCCCCCCAAAATGGGGCCGTAACATTTTGAAACTTCATATAAGTGCTCGATTCATTATATAAATAACCGTGTGTAATTTTTATCGTCGTAGTATAATTAGTTTTGAAGAAATCCATATTGGTGCAAATAAGTTGTATGGCAGCCCCCCGAAAATGGGGCCCTAACATTTTGAAAGTTCATATAAGTGCTCGATTCATTATATAACTAACCGTGGGTAATTTTCAGCCTCGTAGTATAATTAGTTTTAAAGAAATTCATATTGGTGCAAAGAAGTTGTTTGGCAGCCCCCCGAAAATGGGGCCCTAACATTTTGAAACTTTATATAAGTGCTCGATTCATTATATAACTAACCGTGTGTAATTTTCATCCGCGCAGTATAATTAGTTTTGAAGAAATTCATATTGGTGCAAAGAAGTTGTATGGCAGCCCCCCGAAAATGGGGCCCTAACATTTTGAAACTTCATATAAGTGCCGGAGTCATTATAAAACTAACTGTGTGTAATTTTCATCCACGTAGTATAATTAGTTTTGAAGAAATTCATATTGGTGCAAAAAAGTTGTATGGCAGCTCCCCGAAGCCTTGGTCCGATTTTAACCAAAAACAATAGGGAACCTAGAAATTGTCTAAAAATCACTTTGTGTGAATTTCAAGACTCTAGCCCTTTTAGTTTTTGAGTTATCGTGCTGACACACGGACGGACGGACGGACGGACGGACAGACACACATAGCTAGATCGACTAATTTTTCGATTCTGAGCCGATACGTACCCTTGACACTATATCTAGCTCGTCTAGATCGATGCGTTACAAACGGAGGAGCAAATCTAATATACCCGATGTCATATATGTATGCACGGGTATAATGAGTTAAAAAACTATGTTCGTATGGGGATAAACATCCGAATCTATACTGCTTCAGCGAAACCTATTGAGTGTTCACTCATTTGTTACATAGTAATTCATTGACTATTTGAAGAGTATTGACTGCTCAGAACAGCTCCCGACTATATCTACCCCTTTCCCATCTTTTTTCGAGCCAAGAGATTTTTCTCAGGGTCCTTCTTTTGATGAAGAGCTTCTACAGCACCCTGTACTTGAATAAACAGTAAAAAATTAATACCTTTATACAATATATTTTTTTTATATATAAAGGTAAAAAAAGTAAATTTGCTTGTAGAAAGCGTGGTTACAACAAAACAAAAATCAAACTTAAAAAAATAAAAAATGTTTTTCGAAAGATATTCCAGTTTATTCGGGGAAAAATTACTGTAAAACCTCACAAGAATTCAGCCAGCGCAAAAAAAAAAAACAGAAAATAAAAACTTTAAAAATGAAAAAATAAAAATTTAAAAATGCCTTATAATGAGAAATTTAGAATTTATGAAAAGTAATTTTAGCACTGATACAATATTTATAAAGAAGATTAGCACAGGCTTAAAGCATTGAATGACTGTTCAGTAATTTAAAAAATACAAAGTTAAATGTATCTTTAGGAATAAATTCACAAAAAAATGAAGCCTCGCTAATTTATTTGAATTATTCAAAAAAAGAAGAACTCTAAAAAATTAACAAGGAGTTTTATGTCAAGAAACGACTGAGCAGGTGGGGAACTGAAAAATTAGAATTTAAATGATCTTAAGAATAGCAGTAAACTGCGAAAAACTTAACGAATTGAAAGCAGAGGACGGAGATATTCGCATTTCGAGGCTCAACTTTTTACGATAATTGTTTTTTAGGAGTAGGAAGCTTCGGAAATTGAACAATGAAATATTAGCTTAGCTTAATGCTTGAATTTGAGTAAAGGTTTGTATAGGAAATAACAATTCCATGATTTAATCAATTAGATCTTCTTTTAGATATGATTTCTATTTATGTCTTTTTTCATCTTTTATGAACTATTGTAAAAGTCAACAAAAGTCTATGTTTTGAAAACTTTCATTTGTTAAAAAATTTAAATATTTGAATCTGCTTACCTCTTGGCTTAGATGATTTCGAATCCCGTGAAGCAAATCTAAGTCATAACAATTTACTTGGTAACAAAAGTTTTCTGAGCAATGTCCATTTTCAAAATATGAAAGTGTTTGGAAATTTTTGATCCATCAAATTTATGATCCATATTTGCGAACGAGCTTTGGTTCTTTTTTACGAGGGTTGATGGAACGCATCAAAAGCCATTCAGAATTACAGTACGGAGTTGATCTGGATAGTGCTGGACTTCAACCAACATAAAGCACCCCCCTTTTTAAAACTAAACTTAGGTTTGACATTAAATACATATGTATTGTTTGGTTTTGAAAATCAGAATTGGGAAAGGAAATTGGGGATAGAAATTTGGAAAATTGGGAATTCTGGATTAAGTTCGATAAACGAAAAAAATTTTGAGCGATATATGAAGATAACTTAATGTTCTTCTTAAACTTTGTAGGTTCGTACTTATTATATAAATTCCCAACCTCGGGAAACACTTTAAATTGTAATTGATTCAATAATCGCGACGTTCGTATAACAAACGAATTTGCATAAGCCGTGTTTCGCTATTGTACGAATTCAACGGGATATAATTGAGTATCGGACCCACTCCTTGTTTCATGTTGGAAAACTTTGAGGAGAATGTATTAAATTTTTAATCTCCTTGAAACTGGTGTCCGTACTTGATATCTATAAAGCAGATGACAAAGCACAATGAGCGTTGAGGTAATCGTTCTGGGATCGTTCATATTTTGCACTTTATCGACATTTTCTAGCTCTACTGAGGGAGACTTTTGGTATTCACTAGTTATAAATTTGATAACTTTATAAATTCAAAATTATATAATTAATTTTTTTAATTGGGTTCCTTCTTTAAATGATAGTTCTTAGTGGTTTTCTTTTAATTATTTATAGAATAAGTAAAATAAAAAAACCCCAATGACCATAAAAGAATATATTCAAAACCACATGAATATACTTCAGAACACTTTTATACATAAATATAAACCGAATAGTATTTTCAAATACTTTCACTAAAATTATATTTTAAAATAATAAAATTCAAAAGAAATTAATATACGCAGCAATACTCATACTTCATTGCTTTTTAAATCTTTTGGTATAAAAAACAATGGTGTTGACAGGTTTAAAAAATTTATGAACAAAATTTTCAATTTTTCTTAACGGTAATTCCTCGGTGTCTTAAGTATATGTAGATTATGTAATACACACTTAAGATTTGAATAATTTAACGGTTTTACGTTGAATATATTTTTTATTCAATTTATAAAAGTGTTTTTTTTAAAATTTTTAATATTAAAACAATTGAATATAATCAGCTTTTAAAGAATTCTAAACAATAAAAAACGAAAATGGTCGCGTGTCATTTTAAATAAAGCAAAGTTTTAATCACAAATCATAAGTGTTGTCATCAGCAAAAATTGTTTTTCAAAAATTTAAAGGGGTTCATTATACAATAGCACATTAAAAAACAAAATCATAGATTAATTTAGTTAATTATTATAAAATGCGTGATAATTTAATCAAATAAGGGATGAAAAAACAATTAGTAATAGTATGTCCTTATAATAAGAGAGTACTTCACTCCTCAAGGATTTGGATACTTAAAATTACTTTTTTTGTTTTTAAGTTTCTCATTAGTTTTTCTGTTGATTATTAATGTGTTAAAGGTAAAGCAAGGAGGAGTATAAAACAAATACATTACAATTCAGCGTAAGATTTTGTTGTATTTGTAATAGTTGAAACGATGATGGAAGGAATTCATAAACTTAAATAACTTAAGTACATGGTATGACTTATTATGGTCGAATTTAAATCGTATACGTATTTCAAAGGAGTAGAAATGGCGATCTAGAAGCTAGTAAGATGCCATGTGAAAGGTTGCAACCTTTTTCCAGGTAGCTATTATAAAATTTAATTTACCGGTACTTGCTTTAATTCAAATGTGATAAAGTTTTAATATTTGGTTTAACCTTGAGAAAAGGAAGAGGTTCCACAACCACAATATCAGCTATAAAGTGCATGGCGCACAGTTTTAATATATCAGCACATCGAACGAAATTTGGATAACTGAGCTATCAGAAGGTGTATTAGACATGTTTCTATGAGAAAATAAGCTATTCAAGGAGAAAAAGAATCAAAATATCGCAGCCCAACTAAAATTCATGCAAATAATGTTCTAACGGTGGAACGAATTCTCTTTGACATTTAGGAATGTTAAAATCAGCTCAGTTTGCTCAATTCCAATAAACTTTCCGAAACAAAACAATTACTTTGTGTTTCATTATTCAAAAGGCAGTGATCCCCAATAATCGCGTCCATTCTAGCGTCGCTTTGACGTTGCCTGGGAAAACATTTATTTAAATGAAACTTCACTAAACGGAAGAGTGACACTAGAGTAAAACAACTTTCCCTTTAGGTCGCGTTGACGTTAATTTAATCTTTGACCTATAGTCAAAGGGTATAATAAATTTTCCATTACATTTGTGACGCAGAGAAGGAAGGGGGATAGATATAGACTTAAGTGTATGGATCGGATCAGAATCGAAAAATAAATCGATTTAGCTATGTATGTCCACCGTCCGTCTGTCACCACGATAACTCAAAAATTAAAGGAGCTCGGATCTTGAAATTTTCGCAAATTCGTTTTTTTGCAATAGCCGTCATCGCTATTTAAATCCAGCCATTTTGGCCCATGGGTTCGGGTAGTTGCGGTTCAATTTCTTTTTTTATATAATATTACTCTGTACATATTACAGCTGCGTATCTGAAATTTTGTCAAAAGTAGTTTAGTTTTCTGCCCAAAGTTTCTGCAATATTTGATTGGTCTACTGCAGTGGGTTCGAGTAGCTGCCATACAACTTCTTATTTTATATGAAAATTACTCTACCCTAATGAAGCTGGGTGTCTGAAATTTTGCCAAAAATAGTTTAGTGCAATGGCCAAAGTTCCTGCAAAATTTGGTTGGTCTACTGCAAAGGGTTCGAGTAGCTGCCATACAACTTCTTAGTTTATATGGGCATTGCTCTATACCTATTAAAGTTGGGTGTCTGAAATTTTGCCAAAAATAGTTTTGTGTAATGGCCACAGTTACTGCAAAATTTGGTTGGTCTACTGCAGAGGGTTCGAGTAGCTGCCATACAACTCCTTCTTTTATATGAGCATTACACTACACCTAATAAAGCTTTGAAATTTTGCCAAAATTAATTAATATTTAAAATAATAATAATGATATAATATTTAAAATAATAATGTTTATATAACGGTCATACGGGTATCCCAGATTTGACACAGTCTAGTCTACCACACTCTTCCTCGTTTTATATGTTTTTTTTATAAATTTTTTCTTAATATTAGAAAACTTTAAGTTTACAACTAAATAATTCAGTTTGAAAACATTAACAAACTGACGCCAGCATTTGGTCTTGATCTAATTTAGAACGCGACGCTAGAAAGCAATACTAGATATGAAGCTACTTTTGGATCATTACTTTAAATTCTTCCTACTGTTATACCTATCACTTTTAGTTCTGAAACTAGCGGGTAATAACTTTGTGAAAATTAAAGTATTACCATACCTCTTCGATCCCTGTTTGCGATCCCTCAACTTTGTGAAAAGAATTATGTTCCTGGTTTTCTTTCTATTAGATCGAATAGCAACTCAACCACACTTATTCAGATAATTACGACGCTGAACGTAAAAATAATTTTCCTCAGACACCAATTTCAGCCTTTGTTCAATAAAACTGGACTCATTAAGGAACTTTTCGATCCTCTTCATAGTTTTAATACTTTCCATCTAATAAAGATACGAAAAACTACAACCAAAAAAAAAAACGATTCTTAACAATTAATCTTCCACCTAACACATTTTATTTTGGGACATTCTAGAATTAACTTTGACTCATCGCTTTTATGTATATATATTCTGTAAAATAAAACTAATCTAAAGCACTTTACACCTATAACAATGTACAAAAAAAAAAACCTATACATTAATAAATTTCCCTATAAAGTAAAATAAATTTATTAGATATAAAACAAAAAAAAAAAAGAATCTATAGATTTAACCTCATTTCTTTTATTCTCATACCTACATATATTGGGTATACATGAGTTAAAATATTACAAAGAACTCTTAAATAGAACTGAAAATATAGAACAGAAAAAGCAACCAAAAATCATAAAAGAAAAATAACAAAAAAAAAAAAAGGAAAACAGTAAATCTTTTACTTTGTAGCTATAAATATATTTTTTTTTTTTTTTTTTTTTTATAGCAGGAAAAGAAACATCAATAATTGATGGTAGAGAATAATGGTTAATGATATACCTTCAAAGATTATCTGGTAAAGGCAGAAGATAAAGGGGGAAAAAATGTTGTCCTAAAAAACAAAACCAAAAAATTGGATAAAAGAAGTCTTTGACTTTTGACTAATAAGAGAAACATGGATTTTTGCTTTCTTTTTTTTTTTTTTTTGTAAATTGGTTTTACAAGTTGAGGGTTTTTCACCTTTTGTCCTCATTTTTTCCTCTACTGAATTTTAAAAATCTCAAAAAAAAATTGTAGACGACCTCGTCATAAAAGATAATGAAATTACAAAATTTTCTTTTTTTTTTTTTCTTTTTTTGGTCTTTTTTACAAAAAAACCAACATATATTCAATGGTTTTATTGGTTTTTCTTTGTTTATATTCTTCCTTACATACAGTCTTATTAAGGAAATCTCATAAATAATTTTTACATTTTAAAATTAATAGGTTTTTTAGTTAAAACAATGAAAATATAATTAGGTTTAGGTTACCATGCTTCAAAATACACCTTCCTTTTACAAACAGTAAAATTAATTTGAGTAGAAATTCAAATTAAAAGTGTAGTAATAGGAATTTAAAAATAAATTGATTATTTAAGTTTTGAAGAAACACAATTTCAATTTTTACGTTGCCTTAATGACTTTTGTATTTCCATGTAAAAATATACATAAGCTTAAATCTAAAGGGTGCAATAATAAACTTTAACTTGCTTTAACCAATGATCACTACAATTGTTCAATGCATATTGACCTAAAATTAGAGGTGGGGTTCGGTTCGAATTTTTTTTTTTTTTTTTTTTTGCGAGGGAATGGAACGCTCGAAAGCCACCCATTGAAACTGTGCGGTATTTCGTTGGGTAGTGTGCGACTTTAACGCACCAAAACCACGCTCTTTTTGAACCAAACTTTAAGAAGGAACCTGTGATACAATGTACAGTTTGGTTACAGGGATGGGATATGAAAGGATTTTAGGATTGTCGGAAGTTATTTGGGAATTTTGGATTATGGTGGATGGGGAAAATTTGGAGGGATATTCAGGAGAAAGATGTTAATATTCTTCTTAAATTTATTTAAGTTGTACACATACGTTGAAGTTGTACACAATTACCAACTTTAGGAAACACATTGGACAGAATGTGATTCCATAATCTCGACATGCGCATAACAAACGAATTTCCATAAGCCGTATTTCGCCATCTTAACAATTCGACGCAGTAGGGATGAGCATCTGTTGCTCTCCTTGTTTCACGTTGGAAAACTTTGATTGGCATTAATTGTTTTATTTCCTTAGAACAGGTGTTCGTCCCCACTAGGTATCTATAAAACAGGGTAAGTGACCAGACTGTGAGCCGATGGCTAAGTGGAGTGAGCTTTGAGGTAACATTAGGATCATTTATAAGACGAATACCGATTAAAATTAAAATACTTTTATTTAACTTTCAATATGATTCAGCTTCCAACCAACCGCTGTTACAGGAAAATCATAATGTGAAACATATTTCTATATTTAAGTTAACTATTGCATATTGAATAATAATTTTTATCATAATTATAACGTTTAATAATTATAAATTTTTTTTATTATACATAAAAGTATAACGGCAGGGTGGTACAGAGGTTGAGTGTCGATCTTTCAAGCGGAAAGGCCAGGGTTCGAATTCTAGTGAAAGTGAAAAAAACTTTCGGGTATTCGACTCGAATCAGCTACCATTCGCCATCGGGTTCAAATTTAAAAAACAAAAATTAATAACTTTATCTAACGGTATTTAATTTTTTAAGATAGAGAATCTCTTTATTGTGTTAATAATTTCCAAAAAGATTTTTGAAAAGTTCTAATACATACACACAAAATTTTTTTTATCAATCAAAGGCTGATTGTTTTCCCGCTTGGATTTTGCAATGCGTCGTCAACAATGCGTCATCTTCAGAGCAAATCTAAAACTTTTATACATGCAAATTATGTAAAACTATATAAGAACTTTTTTTAAATTTAGATAAAGTTCACTAAAATTTGTCGGATCAAAAACTTTCTATGGGAAAATTGTAGCTCTTTATTTGTGTAATAAAAGTTTTTATACCAGTTTTGGTTTACGAAATATTTCTAAAAAACCTAGAAATTACTCTTCAGACCTTCCCCTTGGGGTTACACGATTTTCTCCAAAAGCTTATCATTTCAAAATATAACAATCAAAATTTTATTTGTATAAAATTTGGAAACATTCCGCTTAGACATTTAGGCTGAACAAGTGTTGAATTCGAATTTATAAAAATGACAGTTGTAGTTTAGAAAAATACAGTATATGAAAAAGTACAATCCATAATTAATCTGAAAGTAAAACTAGCGTGAAGTAAATTGTATAAGGCACGGGTTCTGGTGTATGCAAATTTAGATTATATCATATTTTGAGTCAGGACAATTTTGTCTATTTATCTTTTGAGTTCGAAATAAATGTTTTAAAAGCACTTGGTAAAAACGGAATTGTCTGTAACAATATTGTTATAATCCATTTTGCATATTTTGGATTTAGTTAATTATTTTTTATTACAAATTTACTTCTCTCATCCGCAAATCCGTTTTACAAGTTTACAAGTTTTAAGTAAATGATACCTTTAAACTCTCAATTCTCTCAAATTAAAATTTATAGTAAGGAATGTGGAATATTTATATGAAAGCAAGATTTCCTGAATTTCATATGTCCGAGGTACTGATTTTCAAAACTTGAAACGGAATTCAGAATATATAGCGTAAGGCTGAATTTTATTGAATTATAATTATAGATAGAATTTAATCAATTGGAGTCTTATTTAAGTTTAGAGCAGGGATATGTGATAAAAATTTCGATCACTTCATATTGTGCTATCTATGTGCTGACTTTTATCGTGTTTATGTTGTAGTTTTTTAAATAATTCATTTTCTGAATATCATTATTAAATTTTCGATTTTGATTATTTCAATTGACTAATGAATCATTTAATATTTTTAGTATCTTACAGCCATTTATTACTAAGTTATCCAGATAGTGATCTTCATTCCCTTGATTCTAAATTGAGAGTTGCATCAAAATCTCGCTATACTATTGCTCCTTCATTCATATAAATTTGTACTTGCATGTGAAAATTCATTAAATGTAAAGACTTTTAATAGAGAATATTATATATCAAAGGGTATGTGGAAATGAGATGAATTTTCGGAGTAAATTTAAGTACGTTGGTAACACTTGTCAATGGAATTAAGTTTGTTGGTTTGCACTTGTCGTACTCAAACAACCAGCTTCTAAACACATTTTTACAAATAATTTAAAACATATTTACATACTTATATAGAATAATGTATATTATATGTCCAATTACTTTCAATACTTTCTCTCTTCTCCTACTAACACTCCCTAATCACGCTCGTTTAGCTTCTTTGTCTGAACAGATAACTTTATATGTTAAAATAATACATATTATATTAATTATTCTTCATCACTAACGTTTCTCCAACTTGTTTCTTTAATATTTTATGTAGTCCTTTAATTTATTATTTTTTAAATAATTTACAAATAGGTTTGCAGAAATCACAAAATTCCCGAATACAATTAGGTTTGAATAAGATGTTAATTTAGATGAAATCATTCGTTTGAAAAGCCTTTTTTTGAAGTCACTCATTCCTCTGAGACATTTTCAAATCTAATTATTACTTCAATTATTTGTCAAATTGAGGTCCTTAAGTCTAAAACCATTTATTATTATTTTTCCTGCATTTTACTAACGTATATCTCATGTTTATCATATAACATCTATAGTCATATTACAGATCAGATCTGAATACCAAAGGTGATTTTTACTGCTGGTAAGATGGCATTAATTGGATATTTAAAACTAAGGCAATTTATTAAATACATTAAAAATTTGTAAATAAATTTATAAATTCCTATAGGAATTAAATAATATAATGTTGAGATTTTTTGTTATAGATAACAATTTTATGGTATTCCTTAAAAATTTTAGTTTTTTTTTAATATTAAATAAATTCTATATAATATTTAGATTTCACTAAATTCATAGTTGTCATCCTATTTTATTACAGACAGAATTCATTTAATATAAAAATGAATTTTCTTCATACTTTATAAATAAGGAAATATATGTACGACATTTAATATTAAAATATAATTATGTTTGTAGTACTTAAAATGAAAAACCCCAAAAAAAATTATTACATGAAGAATTGCAAAAACTATTATAACCGAGGAAGACTGTATATATCAACTCTGGGATACCCGCATGACCGTAACATATTCATTATATCATCCGGTTATTTACTTTTGGCAAAATTTCAAACATACAGCTTTATTAGGTGTAGTGTAATGCTCATATAAAATAAGAAGTTGTATGACAGCTACGTGAACCCATGGACCAAAATGGCTGAATTTAAATAGCGATGACGGCAATTGCATAAAAACGAATTTGTGAAAATTTCTAAGTCCTAGCTCCTTTGAGTTATCGTGCGGATGGACGGGTAAACGGACGGGCGGAGGGTCGGACATACATAGCCAAATCGATTTATTTTTCGATTCCGAACCGACCCATACACTTGAGTCTATATCTACTCCTCCGTCCTTCTCTGCGTCACAAACGTAATGGCAAATTTAGTATACACTTTTGACTAATAGACATGTGGGTATAAAGATTATGAAAGTAAGAAAGGTATTACAATTTTTATTTAATCGTTGCAATATTTCTTTTGGAAAATCAAAATTACCTTTCATTAAAGATTTTTTGTTTTTGATATTTAGATAAAATTGCACTATAAAAATTGTAGTTACTTTTTTTTTGATCAAGTACAGGACATTTTTTTAACACCTTAATATTATTTGTAATGTTTTGTACTCTTAAATAACTACAGGATGTATTGAAAATTTGTTTTTAAATACTAGTGTAAGCTTCTCGAAATTAAATAATTATTTTGAATTTTAATTAAGAAAGATATCTGTATTTAATATGAATACTTTACTAGGTAATCGCCTATTAAAAAGATTTGTTTCAATTATTTAAGTAAATCCATTAAAGTAACGGAATTACCAAAACAATTTTCACATATTTGCTAGGTAAAAGTAAATTTTTTTCAAATACAGTATTCACAAAAGTATTCAAAAAAAAAAATATTACAAATACCTTTTCTGATTGTGTTTGTCAAACTAACAGAAATGGTTACCGGATTTGATTACAATGTGAAATGCAGTATAATTTAATGTTTTAAATGTCCTTTTAAGATTTTGACTTTATATTGAAAATTTGTAGATAATATTTATTATACAAGTTCATTGACGGTTTTTTGATTACAATTAAACTAGTTTAATAAGCAAGTACTTTAAAGTACTTAAAGTAATTAAATATATGGTAAATAATGAAAAATTAAGTATATGTGTTGAATAATTAAAATTAGTTTTCTTTGAAGTTTTGGAAATCTGGCAAAGAGAATAGGCGATGCTTCATTAATTTTATTTTAATCAAGAATAACTAGTATCACAAAAACTTCCATTAATATAGTTAAATGAAATTTGACATATATGTATTTTGAAGTACTTTCGAAAATTTTATAGAATCGGAAAATTCATTAGAACCAATTAACAAATCTAAATACGATTAATTTTTTTTTTGTTTTTTGTATTTTACGTGGATTGGTGTGGAATCTTCGAAAGATACAAACTGAACCAAAGCAGAAGTTTATGCCCACACCCTTCCTTTATTTAAACAAGTCGAACTGACTTACCATTAATGCTATCTTTGGTTTAAATATAGGTTTTATGTACTTTCTCTATGAAAATCTGTACTTTATACATTATATTATCTAAATGTCTTTTTCTTTTAAGCCTTCTTGTAATAATCTGATTATTTATTAACTGAGCAGCTTCAATATTTATATGCTCTTCCAGAATCCAGAAGAGCTTTATACTTTATGGCATATCTATTTATTTCATCTAAAACTTTGAAAATTTTTGAATCACTAAGAATGTCACTTTTCAACATACCAAGGAAGCACTTACTATTTTACGTAGGACTTTATTCTGAAAAGTTTGTATTTTTTTTAATATGGGTTTGCTTGGCGCAACCCCAAAGTTGAATGGTTTAATTAGTTGGTTGTAAATTAACACTTTATTATATATTATTAATTTAGACTTACGCCATAGGAGTCAGTGCCAAATACGATTAATGAAAACTTGAATGTTTTGAATTAACTTAATGCGTAAAAAAGATTTTGTCAAAATTATTAAAGCTAGGTTAAACATTTTATGTCATATTAAATAACAAGTCAAAGAAGTTAAATAAATCAAACATCTCTTTATTATACTTCAACAAACCCTTGTCAATCATCATAATTAAAACATCAATTAAAAATAATTTAAATTATAAAAAAAATCAAAAAATTTAAATGTCAAAAGTGAAAAAATTTCAAATTAAAAAATTTTGTTCGACCCTGTCAAATAATAATTGTCAATGTTACTAAAATTTATAAAAATTGTAACAAAAATAACAAATAATAGTTGTACTAAAAATAGCACAATTATTTTTCTCTTACCATCATTTTCTCTTTTACCATAACAACTCATTAATGAGTTTTTTTTTTTTTTTTTTGTTTTTTTAAGTGTGTTTACCAACTTTTAATAAATAAAATGAAGAACCATTTAATATTCCATCATAATTAATATCATTATAATCATTATCATCATTTTTAATCATCATTTTAACCATCATTCATTTTCATCAAAATGTAATAGTGATAAAATAGATGAATATATACATATACATATATAAATATAAGTGAGACTATCAAAATCTCATTATTTTAGGAATGAAAGAAAAATTTAAGGTACAGGTAATAAAATTGTAACTATATAATATAAGTAAATTATATATATGTATGTACATACATTTATAACTGTAGATAAAAATATAGTTTTATAAACGCCATTATAGAAAATATGATAATTATAGGTAGGCAACAAAAAAAAAAACAATTCTTTTTGTTTTTGTTCTTGTTCTTGTTTTTCTTTCTCTTCATTTCAATATTGACATCGGTATTGTTTACTTTGTTGTTTTAGTGGTGAAAGAAAGAAAAAAAGATAGAAGAGTGAATGAAACAGAAAAAAAAGAGAGTTAAAAGAATGTTTGTGTAAAATCACTTGGTTTGGGATAGAAGATTTTTAATACTATATTTTTTCTATTCTTTGTTATAAAGGTTTCCTTTTTTAGCACATTTTCAAAAAATTTTGTAAAAATGTGCCTATATAGCTTCACTCTGTCCGTCCGTATGTTTACAAAAACTTTTACACCTTTTAAAATAGAGTAAAGAAATTTTAACCATTTATTTTAAAATTATAAAATATAATATTTATTTTAAAATTATAATAAAATTATTTTCAATTCTTACTCAAAATTATATTTATCAATACAGTTGGTTGGTTCCAGCAATTTCAATATCGAACTATAAATCGGAAGACTGACCTTGAATCTTAGTAAAAGTGAAGTAACTTTTCCTGTTTACTATGACGATTTTTAGAGGAATTTTCAAATGTTTTCCTAGTTTAACAACACAAAAGAATGAAAAAAAATTCGGTTACTTAAACTGTAAAGCTAGATTTTCAATCAAGAAGAGATTGAAACTATTCTGTTTTCCGAAAGGGATATATATTTGCTCTCTTATGACAATATGGCAATGTCAAAATCCACTTTCTGAGCAGATTTGAATATTTGAACTTGACTTAGAAAAGGATTTGGATATTTTATGTTTATACATTCAATTATAAATTAAATATTTAAACTAATTTATTTCTTTTTCTTTTATTAAATATTATCTGACCAGGGTTTGACCCCGAAACATGCTTCATTTAAAAGGTCAACGCTCTAACCACCACGTCATCAGTCGGACTAAAACTTATTATAAATGATCAAATTGAAATCCGGTATAAATTAAAAAATTTTAATGAAACAATTTTGAATGTGGACGAATTACGACTATCACACCTGCTTACTTTTAGGGGTTTATATTATAATATTGAATTTTAAAGAAAAATGGAAAGTGTAGTAAAGTAGACTGTGTCAACTCAAAATTTCAAATACACAACTTATTAGACTTTAAGTTGTTTTTAAAAGCAAATATAAGTTGAATGACAGCTCTTCAAACCCTTTCAACTAAACCGACCATATTTTATTCAGACGTTGGATATTCAAGTTAACTACTATTAACAAAATTTCAGACATCCAGCTTCATTAGGTATATAGCACGGCTCATATAACAAAAGAAGTTGTATGACAGTTATTCGAATCCGTGAAGTAAAGTGGCTGGATTTCAATGGCTATTACAAAAATTGCATAAGAACGAATTTTTTCAATAAAAATTCAGGATCGCAGCTTTTTTATTTTTTGAGTTCTACCCCATCTTCTCTTCTGTGTCACAAACGTAATGGCAAATTTATTATACGCAGTGACCTATGGTTATAAGGGTATAATGAGGGTTTGTTGGAAATTATCCCATTTTCTATTTTTGCAAAATGTAGACTGGATGACTAAAGGGAAAACATAAGATGAAAGTATGTGACACATCTTAAAAGTCCTCTCTAGAAATGAGTTTCCCTAACCAGTCACTGAATCATTTTGGAGTTTCAACAAATGAGCACAATGCAATGATGGTGTAATTGACTTCAGTTCAATAGAGCAAGTGATATAACCTATTATAAACATATTTATAAAACAGAGAAATAGATCCAGTATTTTGATGCGAGTGTAGCGTAGTTACTAATTTGACTGGATCAAAAGTATACCTAGACGTTGCTTTGGATTTTGTCGAGAAAGCTGAAATAAGTTTGAGGTGCACCGAACCATGTGAAAGTTGTACACCATTTTGTGTCGAATATAAACTTTTTAGATATTAGACATATACTTTGGAAAAAAATATGTTTTACAATGGCATAAGAAGACCAAATCACAAAAAACATATTACCTCTCTAATAATACCGAGTACAAAAATACTGTTATTCTTGAAACAGTTAAAAAAATTCATCTACTTCTTTTAAATATTTTTTTTTGGATTTTTGGTTTTGTCAATGATTTTATACTTTTGTATTTAGTTTAGATATCTTCTAAACCAAATAATTTACAGTTATTTTTAAGGAGTAATTTTAGGGTCCCATTTTATATTCTTATAGTATAAAATTTAAGATTTCAGATTTTCTCCAGATTTTAATAAGCTCTTTTGTTGATGATACTTTTGTTTGTTTGTTTATTTTTGTTTCAATTTTAATATTAATTATTTTTGTAAAAAAATTTTTGTTGTATTTTGTATATTTGTCAGATATTTTAAATATACAGTTAAGATTGTTGGTACTCCTCTTGGCCCTTCTAAATAAAAAAACAGAAACTAATTTTAATATTGTCCCGAAAAATAAAGTAAAATAACCAAAAAATTTTGTATTTTGGTTTTTTTTTTGTATTATAATGGAAAATTTTCTCTGTTTTTGTTTACTTTGACTTGAAATTAGTTTTTGATACCATTTCCTTTTCAAGTTTTTCTTTTTCTTTTTTTATTATGAAATTATTGTTATTTTTAAATTTATTTTTGTTATTGTTTTTCTTTTTCCAAAAAAAAAACAAAATTTTTTATTATAATTTTTGCATAATTTAAAAAAAAAAAAAAATTTAATAATTTAAATAGTTGTTATATGGTTAATTCAATTCATTTTAAAAATATTATGTAATTATATTGTATGTAATTTGGCACAATATAACAATTTGATCCGGATGGCCTAAATTTTATATAGTTTTTGGGACTGTTACAAAACAAATTTGAACAAATTTAATCAATGTTATAATGCTGTAAAAATTTAAATTTTGATAAAAAAAAAAATTAGATATTTTTCAGATGCATTTGCCAAAAATGTTATGTCAGTAAAATAATGTGAAACATGCATTAGATGCAGTAATTATATATTTTTAATCTTATATTTACTTCCGGTTGTAATAATTTGAACTATTTTCCAACACAAAAAAAATGTTAATAAACTAAAATAAATTAAATAAGGTCGATTTGGTTTTATTATCAAAAAAAAAGTGAAATTGTATCCGAAAAACTGAATAAACAAGAATCGCAATGCTTTCGATTCCGAATTCAAAATCTTGTGTTTGAAAATATGAAAATATTCTAGGAAAAAGGGAATAGCTTCCCTGATTCTTAAACAATATCAAATCCCTTCCTTATAGTTTTCTTCAAACATATTAAAGCAAGAACGCATTCAAAATAATGAAGACTGGGTTACTCAAGCATCACATTAAGGGCACCTATTCAGTCATTAACTATTTTGAACAATTTAGTAGAACTGAAAATGTGAAAAAGTTAAAAAAGCTTTGCAAAAAATTTCATCAGAGAACCACCAACCGCTATTACAGGAAAATCATAATATTAAACATCTTTCAAAAATTGTTTACTAGGTATTACGATGTAATAACTTTAATCAAAGCAATTACCTATTAATAACTCCAAATTTTTTTGTCCGTACCTTTTGACCTTTACCTAACACAATTTATTTATTTAAGATAAATAAACTCTGTTTTACAACAAGATTTTTGAAAGATTTCAATACATACCAAACATTTTTTTAGTTATCAGACGTTCATTTATTTTTCAATTTGAATATTGCAATACGTCCAAACACATCAAATAATTTTTGTAAATACATGCAAATAATATTTTGTAATAGGTTTTGTTGTACTATTTTTATTTTATTAAATATTCGCAAAAAAACCCTAAAAATTATCCTTGAATTGTGCCACTTGGAGTAACCTTATTTTCTCCAAAAGCTCATCAATTCTAAAAAAAAAAATACATATTTCGTTCAGCTGTTTAAGCTGTTTACGTGTGCACAGACAGACAGGTACACATAACGGACATCCTAAAAAATCAAAGGGTTCAAAAACAATACCTACCGCTTATTATATTTCATATAAGCGGTTAATAAAAAAACTCTATTTAAAAATATAAGATTATGGTATAAGATTCGCCTTACCAAAGGTTATATGACCTAAATTCCAACTTTTTTTACTCAAATACTAGCTGAAATTAATTTGGGAATATAAAAAAACATAAGTATTAAGTTTCTTTTACTTATAGAGGAACCCAAATAAACAACATTTTATAATTTGCAACTGAAAATAGTTTTTCAAAATCGTTCTATATTAAAAATCTTTAGCTTTTCTTATGTGTAAATTTGACAGTGACATTTAGCAGTTCCTTATTATAAAAGGTACCAACGTGACAATAATTTATAATATTACAGGATTAATTAAACTTTACAAAAGGAACGGCGTGATCCAATGCCTACTTTGCTTTCTTTATTTAAAGGAATAAACTTTGACAGCTCAAACGAATTTTTATATTTCTCATGGTACTTGAATATTAAATGCTCCAAGTAATCAAACGAGAAAATGTAACGAGTATGAGAAGAATAAATATTAATTCCTCCATTATAGCGTATTAAAAATAATATTTCTAAACTTTTTTTTTCAAAATTTTAACAAATACGAGTAATATGCATGTTTTGACAAATGTCAAAATGTGAACTCAACACATTGTCAAATTATACTTTGATAAAAATTTATAAAAGGAACTTCACAATAGTAAATAATTGTCTGATAATAATAATCCTTTGCCTATTCGACATTTGGACTTCTTATTAAACTATTTTAAAATACACTATAATTATTTTAAATTAGATATCCGTCTAGGGTTCGAACCCGAGACTTTTCGATTGAAAAGCCGCCACTTTACCACTTGGCTATCAGGTAGATATGTTCTAAATCACTCTTTCTTTAATATTTTTTATTTTAAAATTACCTATTAAGCTTTTTATTAGTTCATTTTCAATTATGACTATATCTTGTATTACTTCAATTTTACATGCAAATACAACTAATTAAAATTACTTTTTTCTTTCATATGATATAATAGAATTAAATTTAATTTAATTTTTTAGTTTATTTAAGATTTACTTGTTTAATTAAAATAAATTTAGCATATAAAATAATAAACTTTAGGTAAAACATTAACATACAAAACTATAGTATATATGACAATATATACGTATATAATTAAAAAATATTTTCCATTAAAATGATAATTGTATGTCATATTGTCTATCATATAATTCAGTATGTCCATTCTATTTACGTCTTAATTTATTTTTATGTTTGACTAATATAAACTAACATTTATGCATTATGCATTTTATACTTATAAACTAAAAAATAATTACATTTAAATACACATATATAGTATATATACCTATTACCTATGTATATATACAAAGTGCAAACAAAAATTTACACAAACAAGCATACATAAACCTAAAACAAAACATAATCATTACTGATTTGTTAACCAAGTTTTTCAATAAAACAAAGATTTAAATTAATTTAGACGCCTTTTAAATATTCATATATATTTTACAGTTACAAATTACAGTATAGAACAAAAGTGAATGAATCAATTTTATTTTTGATTGCACTATTGGTTTTCTTTGATTTTTCTCAGAGATAGAATTTATTCTAAGATTTAAATAAAACTAAGTTAGATTTACAATATTTTTCAGTAATCAAGGTAGAAGTCACGCAGGGAATCAAGTATATGATAATTATTAAATATAACAAGTTTCCTTAAAATTTAACATATCTTAGTCACATGGAAAGCTGAATTAAATCAACAATCATATTATAATTTTATTGGAAATTGCAGATTTATTTCGACAAAATATTCATAATACTAACTATAATAATTATTACTTACATTGATTTAAACACGATTGATATGGTAAAGTATACATATTCGTGTTCAGGATTGAATTATGAATCTTTTAACTATTTGTGTCTGTCCATACGTCTGTCAGTCCCTCTGTTCCACTGATAACTGAAAAACCACTAAAACTAAATTCAAGCAAAATATATGCGAAACCATGTTCCGTTTATGTTTGGCAGAGTTTTGGCCACAACTTCTGGTACAACTAAAATTTATGGGAGGAGATTTCTTGGGAGGAGATGAAGTTGTTGTCGTCGGATCGAGTCCAATAAAAGAGACAAGGAAGTGCCAAGGACAAAGGAGGAGTAACAGGGAAAAAAAAACACAAATTAATAATCTTATACAATAACTTCAGTCGAGTAATCAACGGTTTAGTGAATATAACGAATAAAGAAACTGAAACCTGGTCTAAATAGACTTTGTGAAAGCCCTTTACTCCTTAAAGGAGTGAAAAATGAATATGTAAAAACAAAATATATTTGTTTTAAAAATTTTATACATCACTGTATTTTACACAAATAAAATAAGATTAAAATAATTTCTCTATTATAAATTTACACTTTTATTGTAATTTTCTTTTAACTAACATTGACATTACAACACCATCTATTCATTTTAATGTATACAATGTTACAGCGGCGGATTATTTACAGTTATAGTAATATTTAAAATTTTAAGATAAATTTTGTATGAATGAATATTTTGTATCAACCACATATTCAAAAATTACATAGAAATGAAGTTCAAAATACCATAAATTTGGTAAACCTTATTTTCTTTCATTAAAATAAAACATACATTTGCTTACTTGCTTGTGTCATAAGATAACTGTTTTGTTTTTTTTTTTTTCCTTTTTTCTTTTGTTCTTGTTTTTGAAAATTAAACAAGAATATATAAAGCTAGAAGTTTCCATAGATTAAAACCATGGAATTGATAATTCCAAAGCAAAAACTTGAAATGTCCATTTTAATAAATTCAAAAAAAACAGAAAAAAAAAAAAAAAAACTCCTAAACATAATGTCATCATCTAAATCCAATGGAAATTTTAATCTTTTTTATGTAAGAAATATGCATACCAGCAATTGTATCCAGCATAGATTTCAATGCATGCATAATAATATTATGCACATTTATATTCACTAATTAAATATATATATATATATATATATATATATATATCATCATATAGAAATTAAATGTTATAGAAACAGTTCTGCTTTGGTAAAACTGAAAACCTCAAACATTTAATGAAGAATGAAAAAAAGCAAATATACAAATAATTCTTATATTTTAATGCATTTAAAAATTATTTCAATAAAATTGCATCTTCGTTTAGAAGTAGTTGGAGAAAAATCTGTTTTTAGATTAGATAGAATGGGGTTGATAAAGAAGTAAATATTCTTCGGGTTTTTCTATATGTAAAATATTTACAATTTTTAATATCAGTAATCCAAGCTCTGCGGAAGAATTGAATTTATAAAATTATTTTCGGTTTGAAGAAAATCATTGGAAGAAGAATAGAAGGCTAGTCTTGAGAAGAGTTTTAAGGTATTTTGCAAATGCGTGTTTGCTGATCTTTTATGAGAAGTTTCTAAGTTTCTGAGAATTTTTATTGGAGTAAAACACATTGCATGGGAGCACTTTTCATATTTTAGGATTTTCATATTAAACATGGTCCGTATTAGAGTTTCCACGATCTAGACATAAGCTTCTGAAGCCAGAATAATGTTTAATTTTTTTAATGAAGATATTATTAATATAAGTTCAATCAGTTGATAATTCCTTTGTTTTAATTAACACTGGATTTAATTACTTGAAAACGAACTATGAAAAAAGATTATTTGAATTTAGGAACCATCTTTTAAAAGTTAGGCATAATTTTGAATACTTTCTCAATCAAGCTTGAAAGACCCCAGATGTACTAAAATGATCCTACATCTCTAATCAGAAGTATCCTTTTATTATGTATAAGTCCCTGTTATTCATTCTTTTATGTATAAGTCTATGTTAAAATATTCTTTATTGCGGAATTGTGGTCCACAGAACTTTAAGCATAATAAAAAACGCTCATATAATTTAACCTTATTAAGTCCTTAAATTACAATACGCATAAAATAATTTTTTCCTCAGGAATTTGTGTCTAATTGTTATCAACACAAATCGTTACAAATTTCCTATTAGCTAACTAAACTCTAAAGAAACTACGATAGTGTTAAATTTCCTGAATTCGATCAGAATGTCAACACTAATTTGGAAATGGAGCGAAAATTAAAGAATTAATTTACCAAAAAAAATATTTATTAAAATTTTTGGAGTTTTTTTTTTTTTTAAATTTTTAATTCAAGGAAATTAAAATTAAAATTTATCTTAATTTTCAAATAATTTGTTAAAAAACATATTTCTTTGTTTTAAAATGTTTTTACAATTTAAATTATAGCCTTTATTATACCCGTATGACTATAGGTCAAAATGGTACAGTAAATTGCCATTACTTTTGTGATGCAAACTAGGAGAGGGGAAAGATATAGACTCAAAGGTTAGTTCCGTTAGTTTGCCAAAATGTGCACTTAATTTGATTCATATTACGCAAAAGGTCCTTTTATACCAATAATTCAGGGTCTAATTAAGTAAGGTATCTAAAACTTTTTCGAAATAATTGAAATGTTAAGTTAACAACTACTAAAAAATTTAGTTAGTCTTAAGTGACAGATTTATAAAGCTGCTTTAAAACTGTGCAATTGTCGTATTCATAACCAATCAAGACTTCACAAATATTGTAAAATATGATCAAGTTTTATGGCACAAACTTGAGTAAAATTTTGTAGAGCTGGTTTAAGTAACTGTTATTAAGTATTTTTACAGTTACTGTGATGTTCTAAAAAAAATTTAAAGGAAAATTTGATCCTATTAAACTGTATCTTCTTCTAGAAAATTCTCTTTCTCGTTATATATCTGAAATTGAGGCTAGACGCAAGGTTTGTTCGAGGAAGATTAAAGTATTCAAAATCCGATGTCCTAACCACTACACCATGAAGCGGTTTTTATATTAACTAAATTTTGTTTGTTTCATAATAATTCAAAAAATTTGTATGACAGCTATCCGAAGTCTTTGTCCGATTTTAATCAAAAACATTAGGAAGCCTTCAAATTGCCTAAAAATTACTTTGTGTAAGTTTCGTAACTGTAGTTCCTTTAGTTTTTGAGTTATTGCGCTGAAAGACGGACGGACACACATAGCTAGATCGATTTCCTTTTCGATGCTGATCCGATACGTACCTTTGACACTATACCTAGCCTGTTTAGATCGATGCGTACAATGGGAGAAGTAATTTTAATATACCCGTACTTTTATTTGTATGCACAGTGTATAAAGATATCAATCTTTAAAAATCTGATTTAATGCTGAAACAACTATTATTACTTATTAGTTGCTTCAGCATTATTACAGCATTACATAATCAGCACCCATAATAATATTTTAAATTTCAAATTACATATGTAATTAGGTATGACAATTATGACAAATAATAACTTTCAGAGCAAAATTAAATACAATAGGAATCATTAAGGCATAAAAAATTATCCAATGTATGCAACCAAGGTAACTGAATAAAACCAAAATCTTTCATAAAGCCAAATCATTTGTTTTTAATTTTCCTTAAACTAAAATTAAAATGCAAAATTTTTAAAAGTGTAACTAAATAACAAATCTGTAATGGAAACACTCGACTAATTTTGTGTTTTTGTGGCGACAAAATATTACTTAATATACTTTGCACTATGTCCATTTAAATGACTTTAGAAATATTAAAATTAAACTAAAATTGCTGCCATACAACACGAAATGAAAGCAATAATAAAAGAAGAAAATTAACTATTATTAACAACCGCATTAAAAAAATAATTTTTCATCTGATACCTAATTTACTACCTGATTAATGGCATAAACTTGTATGTTCAATGGTTTTCAAGTTTAATAATAGTGGTATGATGGCACGTGGTGGTTTTTCTCCATCATATAAATATGAATAAACGTCTATTACGAAATTTTTGCTTATAATTTGTCCACCCAATTAATGAACTGAACCCATTTCCCAATCAACAAAACCACTAATGAAATAGAAATAAAATATGAATAGTAATGCTCCAGTTTATCACCTTCAACCTTCATACCAATCGATTCTACAAGACAAACGCGTAACACCCTCTTCAGTATTGGATCTTCTGTACTGCTTCTCCTAAACCGCTTCTAATGCTCAAGTCGAAGAATTGAATTTTAAATAAATGATTATAGATACATTTCCAAGTTTAAGAAGTCTCAAAAAAGTTTAAGAAGAAGATTAACATGCATCTTCTGATAAAACTGCGATCTGCACCAAAATTTAATTATCTAAGCAAAAAAGATTAAAACTAATAGATACTTTATTGTATCTTTAGGACCCCATTTAAATTTAAGAATATGTTTTGCACAATACTTAAAAAAAATTTTTACTGGTATTCAAGTTACAGGTATTTAAAAAGTAGCAAAATTTTAATATTCGACCCCTTACAGCTCCTAAACAGGGGATGTGAGAAAAAAATATTCTTAACCGACGTCTACTAATTTTTGAAGATCTAATTTCCTTAAAAATATCGAACTTCTAGCTTTTGCAAAAATTGAGTTTTGCTTAACGGTAAATTTTAATACTGTGGGATATATTTTTATAAAGCTTATAAAAGAAGCTCCCTTTTACTGTATTATTCAGATTGAATATAATTTTAATAGAACTTTTATTATAACAATCTTTACCGACTTTAGGCAGCAGCAGCTCAGACGCACGAACGGACGGTCAGCAGAGTTAAACTATATAGACACATTTTTTTCAAAATCTTTTGAAGATGTGCCAAAAAGGATGGTGGTTTTAGTTAGTTAAAGTTCAACACTCCCTAGATGAACTCCATACAGTGATTCTGAGCGTCCTTCGATGCATTTTATCAACACTAAAAAAAAACCAAAAAATTCACCCAAACCCAAATTTTCCAAAAAATAACCGTAACCACAAATGTACGTACATATTCCCTACATTTCGAAAAAAAAAATTAATAAATTTAATATTACAACGAATTTTACTCCTACTCTTTATTCAAAAAATCTTATGATTTCTAAAATTAAATACATACTTACTCTTAAGTTTCACAACAATTGATCATCAAGCCAATTTATTTCATTTATTCTCATTATTTTTTTTTTTACTGTGATTGTTATATAAAAAGATGGTCGTAATAGTAAATGTCCGAGATATATTTCCGTATTATGTATAGCATTCATTCTTTATTATGTAATATGAATTTAAAAGATGATTTTATTTTAGTACAGGGTGTCGCAAAAAGACTGATATGGTTTGAATGTTTAATAACTTTTTTATTTAATGGTTAATTATTTTTATTATTTTTTTGTCACACTTTATTAATGGGGAATATTTTTCAGCTTCGCACATTCGTAAATTTTCCATAAGTTTTCGTAATTTTTGATCACTGTTCTGTTGTGTACTGTTCCATTTCCAATTCCCCAAGTTTTCTTCACAAAATTCTGAAATAAAAATAAAAAATATAAATAAATTTAAAAAGTTATTAAACATTCAAACCATATCAGTCGTTTTGCGTCAAGCTGTATTATAGAATATATATCTATTTCTATATATAATCGTGTATAACGTCCGGCTTAATAAAAACATGGAAAATTGATATACGTTTTTTTACAAAGTATCAATACCAAGTTTCATATGTTTTCCCAAACCAATTTTCCTAAAATGGAATCATATGAACAAATGAAATAAAAATGTAAGTAAGTTGGTCTGTTGCTAGTCGATTTCAAGAATTTCTAATATTTGTTTTTGGTTATAGTATCCTCAAGTCTTATATTCACCTAATCTTATCAGAAGGGCAAACTGTGTTTAAAGGATTATATTACTAACTGATTGTATGTACAAATGTTGCTGTTTGGAGTTTGTTTTTCTTTGAGATTTTATTAGATTGTACCTATTCGCTGAACTAGTGCTCCTATGTTATCTTCTTCATTTTCTTCATTGGTGAATTTCTGCATACTGCTAGGCTAATAAACCTGTCTATATCATAAGTATATGTTGGAACAGGGGGTCATATTATATTCGTGTTATTACAATTGATCTTAATGAATTCTACATACAATTTATTACAAGGTGGTACTAGACCTTAAAATAAATTTTTTTTTATATTCTGATCTCTGCAAATCCTGTTGGATGAATACGCATCATATATGACTGTTCCCAAATACATTTAATAATCAAATATTTTTAGGTAGTTTTAAAGGATATTTAGGTCCTCGTTACTTAAATTACTTTTTATGAAATAACCCATTTATACAAGAAGATTCATATTCAAAGCCTCCATGAATTTAGCATTGCTTCTATTTTCCCCAAAAAACAAAAAACAAAACAAATAAATACAATTAAATTCAAGTGCCCTAATTTATGCAATTTTCCTATTAATTAATTTTAATCATCAGCTTAATTTAAACTAATTTTAACTAAAAACTGATACTACACTTTGATCTTAGTTATAAGGTCAAGAAACGATTATTGTAAAACGATTTAATTATGTTAAAATCGAGATTGAATGAGATATGTACAAGAAATTTAAATACGAGTACGAACTGTACAGTTATCGAAATTTTTCTCTGAATTTATTCTAAAAATTTTAACCCATATCCCGCAGATGATCATCTTTACTCTTTTAAATATTATGTAAATTAATTGTAAAGCGGTTACTATCGCAAGCCTGTATTTCTTTTGACTGTATTTAATTTGCATGTATTTTCATCTGCCTGTATTTTGATTTGCCTGTATATATACATATGTATATAAATATTCAGTAAATTGCATATCACACTACTTTTGCAAAATCCAAGCAAATAAAAGTATAGGCAAATAAAATTCAGGCACATTACAAGCTCCTATACTTAGTTATATCTAAATTTACAATTAATTGAAGATTTCCGAATTCCGATGACAAAGTATAATTTTATAATCTACATTTTTGAATATTCCGCCAGACTCACTTAAATTGAAACTCCTTAACTAATTCATACTTAATTATATAATTCAATTCGTCATAATTATAATAGGTTTCATTGTATTGGATTATATTTACAATTTAAATTTTGTACCTTTATTACAGTTGTAATCATTTGGAGCTGATGGCCCTTTTTTTTCAATATATAATTAAGTATCATTTGGATGTGAAATTTGAAATCCATTATATATAAATTCAATTAGTAATTATTTATCATTTTTAAATTTTAGTAAATTTTCTCCATTTATAAATGTATTATATTTTTAATATGTTATTATTATAAACATAATATTTTATATACTAACTTGTTTTATACGTCTATATGGTTTATTAAACAGTCACACATTCAAATTTTGTATATTTTATACTTAAATGATGTTGTCATAATAGTAATACTAAATAGATACAATATATAGAATTGTAAAAAGGTGAGAAACTCTAACCTATAATTACATAATATATTGTTACATGTGAAAGCACAAGGGGTAATTTTAAATATCTAAAAATAAATAAATATATACCATAGAATATTATAATAATATAAAATATAACAATTGTCAACATGAACCATAACTAAATAAAATTTAATTTAGTATATATGTATATAGTATAAGAGATAAACAAAAGGTCCTTCCATTTATTAAACGTACATGTAGCAAAAGCTCATACAATTTAATATTCTTATATCGTACTTTTTTTTTAATCCTATTGAACATGTACATGAGATTTTATCCCTTTACAATCCCTACTCCATTTTGAAATTTTATTTCATTGAATATATTTATATATATATATGTATATACATATATATGAGATTATTTTTTGGTTTCAATGAAATAATAATAACATGTATAGAATCTAATCAACTCTTTTATATACCTATTCTATTCTAAAATAGTCATTTTCCGTTTTTTTTTTTTTTTTTTTTTTTTTTTATCTTTGGTTTATAAAATTAAAATCTATAGTTTTTTATCACAATATAATAGTAATAACAAGAAGAACTATAAACATCAAATAAAAAACTAAAAAATTTTTGTGAATTGAAAATCAATCGTCATATTAAAAATTCAGAATTGGCAGTAAAGCGGATTCATTATTTGGTTGTTCAAAATGAGTTCTATCGGCTGGAAATGATATGCATTCTATTTTAAAGCCAGTATTTTTTAAAACCACAACCACTATCAAATATAAAATTTTTTTTTTTTTTTTAATATTATTTTTAATTTATTCTTAGAGTACTTTATATTGTCCCTTCTGCACTCTTGTTCTTGCAGAACAGATGTATTTTGATATAATGAGAGAATCATTTACTCAACAAAATCGGAAATGGTATCGACCATCGATTTTAAATCAGTCAACCATCCAATAAAATCAAAAATATATAAAATATAAAAAGTTAATAATTCTGATAGTATTAATTTTTGGTGATTGTTTAAATATAATAGAACCTATAACCATATTTGTAGTTTTTGATATTATTCTTATGTTTTATAGATTTCCATTTACATTTTGCCTGTAATTATGACTTGGGACACAAGTTTTGGAAGAAAAAAACAAAAATAAATATAATAAAATGTCTGAAATAAAAATTTAAGCCTATTATATACTAAATTGCACATACAGATGGCTTTTTAATATCCGTATAACCAAAGGTGATAGGGTATAATAAATTTGGCGTTTCGTTTGTGATGAAAGAAATGGTTTGCCGAGGGGAGATTAATATAGACTCAAAGGTATGAATTGGATCAAAATCGAAAAGTAAATTGATCTAGCTATGTATGTTCCTCCGTCCGTTAGCACGATAACTTAAGAAATAAAGGAGCTAGAAATCTGAAATATTCATAGGTTCGCTTTTATTCAGTTGCGGTTATCGCTATTGAAATCAAGCCAGCTTGCTTCACAGGTTCGAGTAGTTTTCATAAAATTTCTTTTTTTATATAAGCATTACTCTATACCTAATAATATTTGAAATTTTGTCAATAGTAGTTAACTTAAATGGCCAACGTCAGAATAGAATACAGTTGACCGTAGTGCAAGAGGTTCAAAGAGCTACATTTCAACTTCTATTTTCTGAAAAAAAATAAAAAACGAGTAGTTTTCTTTTAATTTTACTAAAATTATTTATTTTTAAAAATACCAATATTTTTTCGACGACATGCAGATAAATAATAAATTTAATATTCTATTTTCTGTTGTACGTAACTGGAAGCCTAATAAGTTGTGTATTTGAAATTTTGTCAAAAGTAATTAGCATTATATAATTCAATGTCATTATTCCAATCATATGGGTATCCTAGAATTGGCACAGTCTACTCTCCTACACTCTTCCTCGTTTTGTAAATAAAATCAAAAATATAGATGTTTGGGAGGCCGGATATGAACTATCATAGATTATAAAATATACAATACGTTTATGAATATTTTGATCTCATACTATTTCCGTTTCATAATATTTTAAGTCGTAACTCGTATGTCATCATTCATACATGATATACAACATGATATACTATTTTAATTTATGATAATTCCTCCTGAAATATATATTTATGATTTTTATATATAAGTTAAGAGAAATACTGAATATTGATAGAAAACTAATTAATTGAAAAAAAAAAATATAATATTACTAAAATAATAATTATATAGATAGATATTCTTAATTAAAGTTTTAATTCTTCTTAGGAAGTTGAAAGTCTTCAAAATGTCTCATGAGATTCAGGCATTTCCTAGACTTTATATAACAAAAGTTTCTATTGGTAGAAATTTTGTAAGTTATTTTATTTTTAAAAACTTATTAATTGAATTTCATTTATTCATTGATTGATTTATACCGTAAACGTGCAAACTTTTTTCTTGAATTCATTTTTGATTTTGACAGCTTAAACATCAGTAGTGTAGGCATGGTATAAAGCTGATTGAAACATTAAACTAAGAGTTTTTTAAGTAATTACAGTCTACTGTGGAGTCCAATAGGGTAGAAGGATGAAGCACTTTAATGTACACACCAAAAAATTGGAAAATATCCCAAAACCATTTTTTTTTTGGTGCTAGTTGGCAAACAAATGTATATACATAGTTAAATATATATAATATATGAAAGCAATTAAATAAATAAAATTACTCATAAAATTAATAAATAGTTATCCCGTTGGATGAGGTAAAAAACTGTCTCTAAATAAATAAATAATATTATTTTATACCCGTATGACTATTACTCAAAAGTGTATACTAAGTTTGCCATTACGTTTGTGACACAGAGAACGAGGGGCATATATATAGACGCAAGTGTATGGATCGGATCAGAATGGGCCAAAGTTTCTGCAAAATTTGGTTGGTCTACTGCAGAGGGTTCGAGTAGCTGCCATACAACTCCTTTTTTTATATGAGCATTACTCCGTCCTTATTAAAGCTGGGTGTCTGAAATTTTTCCAAAAGTAGTTTAGTTTTATGGTCAAAGTTCTTGCAAAATTTGGTTGGTCTACTGCAGTGGATTCGAGTAGCTGTCATACAACTTCATATTTTATATGAGCATTACACCGTACTTATTAAAGCTGGGTGTCTGAAATCTTTCCAAAAATAGTTTAGTCTAAAATTTGGTTGGTCTACTGCAGAGGGTTCGAGTAGCTGCCATACAACTCCTTCTCTTATATGAGCATTACACAACACGTAATAAAGCTGTATGTTTGAAATTTTGCTAAAAATAATTAACTGAATGATATGAGGGGCTCAGAAGCATAGTGGCATAACCCACATTAAAATTTTTCTGCAGAAAATGAAATTGAAAAAAACGAAATTTTAAAAAGCCAGCAGAAGCTTTATTAAAGCTATATTGGCTTAAAATAAAAACTTGTTATTCTTAGTTTTTTTAGTACATCATCTTACTTATCGCTATTTCACTCTAACTTCACTCTAATGCGGTTTTTTTGTGGGTTAAGCCACTTTGGCATTACAAAAAAATGAAAATATTAAAAACACAATTGGCGTAATTTAATTGTTTTTTTACAATACAATATTTATTTTTTGAAATAAGGAAATAAAAAAAACAAAATCATTTTTAAAAATTAATATAAAATAAATATAAAATAAATATTAAAATATTAAATAAAATTACTCTTCATTTTCCGAGTCCGTAAAAATAATTTCATCTACATTGTTTCCACTTTTTAGATTTTGGTAAAATGCATGATGTATTGGTGGTATAAATTTTGTTAATTCCATCAAATTTTTCTTTTTTTCTAAAGATATAGTTCTACCATTTGGATAAGCTGATGTTTGGGTTAAAAAATCTGGTACAGGAAATGATCGTTTTTCAATATTTAAAATTGAAAAACTACTTTCTGAGTTAATATCGTATTTAAAAAATATTTTACACGGATAGTCTTTTTCATATTTTAAATATTGGATTTTAAACCAATTAACAGCATTATGTCTTTCATCTTTTTTTCTTCGTGTAATGGTATGTTCCATTGCTCTGGAAGAAAAAAAATTTTCTCTTTTCATTTTAATAACATTGAATGGTAATTTTTTGTTCGCCGTTTTTATTACTTCAATCCAATCGGAGGGTATAAAAATATGCTTAAAAAATTTCTTATTCTTCTCAATTAACCTAAAATCTTGGTCGCATCGTAAATAAGAATGCCCAGGAACAAGAAATTTATGTTCAATTTTCTTTACTAAGAAATCTTCGTTTAATACCATTTTTAGGCAAGTTAGCGACATTTTAATATTTTTATTTTGCCCCCCGCATTGATCAGAGTACATAATTAAATTAGAAGTTATTACATTTTCTTTTATGTAATGTAAGAGACAACTAGCAACATCATCAGCACCTCTTGATGCGATAATTTCGTCCCATACGTACATGGAAGCATGATTATTGCCTAAACAAATAATTTTTTAAATATTTGTCAGTACGAAAACTTTCTCAAATAATAAAAATATTTGAAGTTTATAATATTATTTACCTAAATTGTGTACACCTAAACAGTATGTCCATAATTGCCTCTTATAATAACACACATTCGTGGTAAGGATAGGCGTAGGCAGCGTTTTCATTAGATCAAACACAATTACTGTTAGATCATTATTTGGGTGTTTTGCTCTTTCTACATCAATTTTCATTTGTTTCCTGGCATTTTCTGCGTTTAGCAAATGTTCAACAGTTTTTCAGCCTTCTCTTCTTCGCTACTTGGAAATTTTATTTTGTTGTTTAAGAAATCGCACTTTTTACAAGTATCACTCGAGGGCGAACCGAAATGTAAATTAAATTTTCGATTAAAAACTTCCGTAGACCGTAAATACGTATTTGGACGTGTAATTTTCAGTTGAAAATTTGTAAAGATCGTATAATTTATTAATATTTAAATAAGGTGATAAATATTTTCTACCCGCATTCGAATTTCTACTATAGTGGGATTGATAGGCTGGAATTTATTAATAAATTCAACGATTTTTTTTATTTTTTCCTCAGAAGTTTTATTCCCTGGTGGGTGTTTTCCCCTTTTGTCAACTGGTGCTATAGCTCCCCCTTCTATTCCCTTATTACTTACAGCTCTAGCAATTCTTCCGTCACATTCTTGTAAAGTAAATTTGAAAAATTTCTGGCACACTTAAATATGGCTCCCATTTTTTTTTAAAAAAATAATTTCGAGTAAACTTTCGTTTACTATCGTTATTTTTTGAATACACCCTTTTCGTTTTACAAATTTTAATTGACCCGAATAGAAAAGCAGTTTGTAAATTAAAATTCTCAAGCCCATAATAATGTTTAAAAATATGTTTTTGTTCCTGAACCGAAAATTTTTCAGTGCATTTATTTTTACAACCACAGTTTGCACTTTTAAATTTCTTTTCAGGTACGGAAACGCCACTACAACTTGTATATTCTTTACCAGAATTCCTATTATTTTTTCGAATATTTCTTTCCCAATTTTTTGGATTTCTTTTTCTTTTCTTCGTTTTATTTTGTTCCATATTTTCTCTACTACTCGATAAGGATGTAGTACTGCCTAAACCATATGGGTTTTTTAAAAAATTACTTTTTGTAAATTTGTAATAAGTTTACCTTGAATAGAACTGACTTGATACTGATATTGGAATAAAGAAATTTCTGAAGATAAACTTTGTCTTGATGGAACATATTCAGATTCAGACTCCGAAAAAAGATCTTAATTATAAGGAAAGAGGCTTTTCAAATTCAACAAATATAATAAACAAAAAATTAAGAAACAAACCTGGAGAAGCGACAGAATTAGAGTTCATTTTGAAATCACACTTTTAACTGAAACTAATTTAAACTTTCAAATTTGACTTTAATTTAAATAAAATTAATAACTTTTTAAACTAACAAAAGAAATACCTTTAATTTAGGAGAACAATTAATAAATGAATTATTTTTATTTTACTGAACCAAATGAGAAACTATCGTTAATTAAAGATAAAATAGATAATGCAATCAAATTTATAAAATTTAATTTGAAGGTTAATTATAGATTACTCAGGTTAATTTTTAGAGTAAAATTATTAAATTAAAATTTATATTATTATTTTATTCATTTTTGTTTTTACATAATATTTAATTTATATATAAAATATTATACGAGTATATAATATAAAAACAAAATTTTTATTTACTTTTAAATAGTTTTATGTTTTACAAAAATAAAAAATACTATAATTTAAATGAAAAAGTAATAAAATTAAATATAAGTGCATTTTGAAATTTTTCTTAAAGCCAAAGTGGCTTAAGCAACAAACAATGTGGGTTAAGCCACTTTGCTTTTGAAAAAAATTAAAAAAGTTAGAAAACCAGAAGTATTTTTGTGCTAAATAAATAGGGAAAAAGCAATTCCGAAACTGGAAATTAATAACACTGATTCTAGGAGACATACTTGATCGATTAAAACAAAAAAAAAATTTTTTTTTGCATGTGGGTTATGCCACTATGCTTCTGAGCCCCTCATATAATGTTTATATTACGGTCATACGGGTATCCCAGAGTAGACACAGTCTACTCTACTACACTCTTCTTCGTTTCTATTAAAATAATATTCTAATATCATTATAATTAGTGATATTAGATGAGGGTGAAAATACCCGTGCGACTTTTGGTTTATTTATCATGAGTCATAATTCCCCAAGAACTTTTCGTTTTTTTTTCGAGTTACAAGTCTCCCGGGAACTTTTGATTACCCGTATCACCTTGGCTAATTCTTATCTTTGTTGCATTATTTTAATCATTCAAAGTTTTTGACGTCTTAGAGATCTGAAACTACCTGGAAGAGTTCATATTGATTAAACAATATACATGTTCCACCTAAAAGGGAAAAATATAATACTTTATATATAAAAATTAAAAATTAAATTAAAATTTATAAAGTTCTCAAGTGTATTCCACCCACAAAAAGCAAGTGAATAAACAAAAAAAAGGATTTAATTTTCTGGTTTATGCCACCGAAGATTTTCATTTAATACTTATCATTCATCTTCTTTTATCCATTAAATAACCTATAAATTATGGACAAATTTTTAATTAGTTGAGAAAGGTCTATACAAAATTATGATGAATATAATATTTTAATCGTTAAATGATAATATTATTGCGAATTTTAATGTTCATAAATTAATTTATTTATTTCATTTTCTTTTAAAGGGATTATTTTTAAAAATTTTAATTTTAAGGCCTAAAATAAACACCGAAATAATTTGTTGCCTTTTATTTTTGAACATTTCAATCATAATCATATGGAATTTTATAATTTATTCTTTTATTGTTTTTTTTTTGTTTTTAATTTTTGGTAAACTGATAATTACCTAAATACAATATCCAGTAGATTAAATACAAAATAAAACAATTAAATAGCCATAAGCAATTTAAAAAAAAAATAAAAAATATAAAAATAAAAAAATGAAAGAAACAATAATATCATATTGTCCCTTTTTTTATTCGCAACTTCATATTATTGTCAAAGTTATACTTCAATTAAATGTTGATCCTTTAGATCTTTTTATTTTATCTTTTGTTTATTTTTATACCGTTATTTTTTTTCTGTTGTTATTTTTTTTTTTTTATTTGTGAAAATGACAAGTTAATTAAAGTCCCATTTTTTTCACTGTGCTTAACTTCACTTTTGATCCATTTTTTATTTTATATATTTTGTTTTTTTTTTTTTTTTGAAAATTTGTATTTTTGTAATCATGTTTACTTCCAAAAAAAAAAACATAAAAACAAAAACAGAGGATCAAAATTCGTTAAACCTGTATTTTATGTTTCGCGCTATAAAGTGAAACGCCTTCTTTTATGCTAAAATGCTAAAAAGATGATAATGTGAAGTACAAAAAAAAAAAAAAAAAAAAAAAAAATAGATACAGTTAAAAAAAACAGTTTTACATGCGAATTTTAAAATTAACATTTAATGTCCTCTTCTATATTGTAAATCTCTGTTTTTTGGTAACTGTAACTGTATATATAAATTTATTCACATATTAATTATAGAATATTTATGAGGTTACCAGAGGTTATCTATAATAATTTAAAACAAACTATTTTTTTTTTTTTGGTTTAATGAGATGTGCGCTGTTTTTTTGAAGAAATATTTTTTTTAAATTTTCTTCGTTTTATCAAAACCTGGATATATAGGATCTTATTAACCGAGAGAATACCAATTTAATTCCTATGATATATTTCTTCACAAAATCTCCATGGTAACCAAATATACAGGATTATAAAAAACCCCACAAAAAAAAAATCAACGTTTTTATCCGGTAGTCGAAAAGTTCTAGCAGAATCGC
Organism: Dolichopus griseipennis; assembly: GCA_963082915.1. NCBI lineage: Eukaryota > Metazoa > Arthropoda > Insecta > Diptera > Dolichopodidae > Dolichopus > Dolichopus griseipennis. The sequence continues at coordinate 318,583,694 of OY720441.1, read as the reverse complement.
CCAGTGTCGCTCTCACGATATTAGTCGGAACAATATGTCACGATTATTGAGAACTACCTGAAGTCCGATATACCGTTCAATAGAGAGAAGTGTCCAAATCTTGAGTTTCATTTTAAAAAAAATATGAACCGATAACTCTTTCAGTCATATTGCCACACCAAATAATGCTTGAATATCATAAAATGTAATTGTCACTAACTATTTTCGGATTCTCCATACCCAAGTTCGGAAGTTCTGTTTAAACACATATCCATTAAAAAACGAGGAAGAGTGTAGTAGAGTAGACTGTGTCAACTCTGGGATACCCGTATGACCGTTATATAAACATTATATCATTATTATTACAAACATTAATTACTTTTGGCAAAATTTCAAACATACCAGCTTTATTAGGTGAAATATAATGCTCATATAAAAGAAGGAGTTGTATGGCAGCTACTCGAACCCTTTGCAGTAGACTAACCAAATTTTGCAGTAACTTTGGCTATTAAACTAAACTATTTTTGGCAAAATTTCAGACACCCAGCTTTAATAGGTATAGAGTAATGCTCATATAAAATAAGAAGTTGTATGGCAGCTACTCGAACCCTTTGCTGTAGACCAACCAAATTTTGCAGTAACTTTGGCCATTACACTAAACTATTTTTGGCAAAATTTCAGACACCCAGCTTTAATAGGTATAGAGTAATGCTCATATAAAAGAAGGAGTTGTATGGCAGCTACTCGAACTCACTGCAACAGACCAACCAAATTTTGCAGAAACTTTGGCCATAAAACTAAACTACTTTTGCCAAAATTTCAGACACGTAGCAGTAATAGGTACAGAGAAATACTCATATAAAAAAAGAAGTTGTATGGCAGCCACCCGAACCCATGGACCAAAATGGCTGGATTTAAATAGCGATGACGGCTATTGCAAAAAAACGAATTTGCGAAAATTTCAAGATCCTAGCTCCTTTAGTTTTTGAGTTATCGTGCGGACGGACGGACGGACGGACGGACATACATAGCTAAATCGATTTTTTTTTCGATTCTGATCCGATCCATACACTTGAGTCTATATCTACCCCCCCTCCTTCTCTGCGTCACAAACGTAATGGCAAATTTATTATACCCTTTGACTATATAGTCATACGGGTATAATGACAGTGTGCTTCATCTCTCATAATGGAATGTTTCAAAAAGTTCGCGTTTTCTGAACATTATAAAATTTAATAAATTTTACACAATCTTACACTGAATATGATGACATTATAAATTTTTTTAAAAATTTTAAATTATCTACATAAAATTTTTAAATTTTAAAAATAAAAAATATTATAAAAATTTTAAGTCAGTGAGTTCAAGTTGGCCCACTCTATATAAAGTAAAATATAAAATATATACACGCCAATTAAATTGAATAAATAGTATTTATGCTGTATAATAGCTTCTAAGAAAAAGGATGACTCACTCCTTTTTCACATTATATACACTAGCAAAATTCTTAAAAATAAATAAATAAATTAATTTTAATGCATTGGCAACCCTTTTCAAAAATATTTCTAAATAAAATCATATTAAAGACAAAACCAATCTCATAATACAGCATATATGTTTATTTAGATTGATATACATTGGCAACAATTTTATTTTTGACCGCATAACTTTCCATTGGTAAGAACTATATTTTACTGTTATATTTAAAATAAAATGCTAGAAAGAGAAAACAATATATAATTATTTATTTATATATATTTATGTATTAATAACAATGTATATTTTTCAATTATTCATTAAAATGATTTTCAATATGCATATACATAGTTGTATTGTATATATATACATATTGTACATATATACTTGTTTACAGTTACATCTCATATATATAAATATATATATATATGTATATAAACAAGGTGAAAAACATCATAAAGGATTGTCTGTTCACAAAAAGAAATATTCTGATTTCGTTGTATTTTTTGATATTATCCTAAAAAGGAAAACAACAATTTTTTTTTTAAAAACATCAACAATATTGCGTTAATTAAAATGCAACAAAAAAAAAAAAAAAAAAAACAAAATCCATATATGTTTTTCTATCTCTTTCTTTTTATTATATTTTGAATTGTTATTATTGTTTCAAATTGTATGTTTTAACATATGATGTAAGAAGTCAGCTTGATCAAATGTTTTTAACACTTATAATTGTCCTATTATATATTCAATAAATATGTATATATATATATATTATATATGTATATAATATGCTTGTATATATATATATATATATTTATAGAAATATTATTTATGCAAATACATAAAGTTTTTATATATATACACAAATATATATTTATTATTCTCATTTTGTATATATACCTATATGTACATGTATATAAACTATGAGTTGACAAAAGAATGTGCAATATTCATTCAACCATATAGTTTTCCAATTCACTGGATAGACTAATTGTTAAAATTTTCTTTCAAATGAATTTAAGTGTGGATACGAAAATTACAAACAAAAAAAAAAAAAACGAGGAAGAGTGTAGTAGAGTAGACTGTGTCAACTCTGGGATACCCGTATGACCGTAACATATACATTATATCATCCGGTTAATTACTTTTGGCAAAATTTCAAACATTCAGCTTTATTAGGTGTAGAGTAATGCTCATATAAAAGAAGAAGTTGTATGGCAGCTACTCGAACCCTTTGCAGTAGACCAACCAAATTTTGCAGTAACCTTGGCCATTACACTAAACTATTTTTGACAAAATTTCAGACACCCAGCTTCATTTGGTGTAGTGTAATCCTCATATAAAATAAGGAGTTGTATGGCAGATACTCGAACCCTCAGCAGTAGACCAACTAAATTTTGCAGTAACTTTGGCCATTACACTAAACTATTTTTAGCAAAATTTCAGACACCCAGCTTCATCAGGTGTAGTGTAAAGCTCATATAAAAGAAGGAGTTGTATGGCAGCTACTCGAACCCTTTGCAGTAGACCAACCAAATTTTGCAGTAACTTTGGCCATTATACTAAACTACTTTTGGCAAAATTTCAGACACGCAGCTTGCATAGGTATAGAGTAATGCTCATATAAAATTAGAAGTTGTATGACAGGTACTCGAACCCGTGGACCAAAATGGCTGAATTTAAAACTCGATTCCGTTTTTTGCATAAAAATGAATTTGTGAAAATTTCATAATCCTAGCTCCTTTACTTTTTGAGTTATCGTGATGACGGACGGACATACATAGCTAAATCGATTTATTTTTCGATTCTGATCCGATCCATGCACTTGAGTCTATATCTACCCCCCCTCCTTCTCTGCGTCACAAACGTAATGGCAAATTTATTATACCCTTGGACTATATAGTCATACGGGTATAAAAAAAAAATCCAACATCCAACATCAATAATAATAACAATAATTATAAACATGAATAAAGAAAAAAAATATTATTTTGTGTGTGTGTACACATTTGTTTACACATATTTATAAAATTACAAAATTTTCCAATAAAATTAAATAAAGAATTGTATGAAGAAAATTTGCAATATATATGAAAAGGGTGGAAATTCTTAGTTGCAGAAAATGAAAAAAAAAAACAAACTTTAATGACTACAATTATTTTATATTATGTATGGTCATTAAAATAATTAACAAATTTAAGAAAGATGTTAATTTTATATTTTAATATTTTTTATATTTGAACGATAGCTCAGTGGTTAGAGTGGCAGCTTTTCAATCGAATGTGAAATACTCGGGTTTAAAACCCTGGTCAGATCATATCTAATAAAAAAAAATATCATTTATAATTCATATCAATTATATAGTTAACATCATAATATAGAATATAGAACTGCCACAACTGAAAACGGAAGGCTGAATCACTCACTCGTCACATTGTATGTTGTATATTGATTTTAAAAGATTATGTATTAAGTTTAACTTCTATGGTTTATCAATTTCAGTAATTACTCAAATCATAGACTAAGATGATTACATTTTATTTTGATTTTCCAATATGTCATTAAAAAATATTCTTAATAGCTCTTATTCCTTGCTTTTAAACGTAAATACTACATGCGTTGCAAAAAAAATCGCAATACGCTTTCATTGTATTACGTACATTATCTGCCATTCAAACTTTATATTGTAATATTTTGTATTGGAGTTAAATGGTATTCTATAACTGCGAGTTATATTATTTAATTAAATTATTTCTTTACATTTTGTATTTGTTTATATTGTTATATTAATGTATTTTTTTATTAAAGATATATATTTATTAATTATTGATTATGCCATTAATTTGAACCCAAAGGCGAATAGTAGCTGAGTCAAGTCGAAAACCAGAAAAGTTTTTTCACTTTCACTAAAATTCGAGCCCGGGGCTTTCCGCATGAAAGGTCGGCACTCAACCACTGTGCCACCCAGCCGTTAGCTTAAGAAAAAGTTAAGAATCGACTGCAATCATAATTTTAAAAAAATTGCTCTTCAGTAGATATTATAATCTATCAGTGAATCTTGTTTAATTAAATTTGTATTTCTTAAAAAAGTTGAAAAATAAAAATATGTTCCTAATGAAAGAAAACTTCAATTTCGGGTAGGTATTGCAAAAAAAAAATTATTTTGTGAAAGTACGTAGAGACTCGCTTCAGAGGTAAGGCCTTTAAAAGTCTGAAGAAGGATTTTATTTAAACTATTATAATAAAAATTCTATTACGAATATTTTTAATCTGGGAACGCAAAAGAATAGCATTTTTTATAAGTTTTATAATATTTATAATATATATAACACAAATGTACATGATTGCATTATAGTTCTTTAATTTGGTGCAGGGTCATAATTTCCAGTGTCATAAGTCCTTTAGGGACTAATGATTAATTTAGTGGGACATAAGTCCGAAAGCTACCTTTAACTCACTTTAAAATATTTACGTGAGACTTCAGTCCCTTGACAAATGGATCATAATATAGCTCATAAGTTCTTTTTAGAAATTATAAACCGTTAAGTGAGTTATAACTCCTTTTACAAATTTTTGAGATATAACGTCATATAACAAAAATTGTATACATATACTAAAATATTTAGGTCGAAATTCATTTTGAAATGATTTCTGAAAGTCTTTTCCAATCTTTATGTTTTCAATATGATAATATAAAAATATAAGATTTAAATAATTATGTATTTATATTTTTGTCTGTGTGATATCTTAAAGTAGGAAGCGTATTTAAGTTGTTTAAAAAATCAAAGTTGACCCTTATTCCAGAGTATTTATGAAATCATGTAGGCGGGACTCTAATTAATAAAGTATAGTAAGTTATGACCCATCCTTCTAAGCCAAAACTCTCAGGGTCATAAGACCCTTAGAACTACTAAAGAACTGAACCCACTAAATGAACCCTAAGTCCCTAAAAGAATTTTGGCCCTGAATTATGACTAATTTATGTAAAATTCTTGATCTCTTATATCTTTAAAATGGATCTTCGAACATTGCCTAGTTTTGAAAATGTGATTTTTCTAACCCTTGATTTTTCATATTACTCGCATCTAGTTTCAGGGTTACCTTTGTGTATCCAACTTTTACAATAACAAATATTACTAAAGATCTCGGTGACTGGTGCAGTTATTGTTTAGTGAATGGAATTTACCATCATTCATATAATAATAGTATGCCCATACTATTCAAAACAAATCACTTCAAAGACACTTCAAGTTTAACAATAACCATGACATATAAAAAACAAGGTCATAACATCTTGAAAAAATGTCTTAAGCAACCAGAAAACCTTAAATATAAACAGACACACAATGGTCATTTAAAAATTACAACATTTTGCTTTAAAACGTTCCGAATAGTGGGAAATCTATGGCCTATTTAAAAATAACAGATTTTCAAAAGAAAAACAAAAAAAAAAGAAAATTCTGGAAAACATTAAATCTTTCAATTTAACAAAACAATAAAAAAAAAAATTTCATTTCAAAAATGGACAGTTAATGTAATCAACTGCTGGAAAATTTTAAATAAAAAAATTTTGAAATAAAAAAAAAAAGGAAAACAGAGTATTAAACAAAAAATCGCTGTTATTTTTTTTTTACCACTTCGTTAAATTTAACTACAAAAGATATTTATTTTTCCACATTAAAAATAAAATAATACAAGACAAGTTCATTTTTATAATGGTTAAATGGGTGTACAAAATGCATAAAATCGTTTTAAAGCATATGTTTTTAAGAGTTTTTAAAAATTTGCTCAGTAAATTCAATCTGTCCGTCCTTCCGGCATCTGTTGATAAAATTTAAATATTAAATAAACGGAATTTAAACCTTTTCAAAAGCTTAAAATTTAGTTGTTGTAGTATTGAAACCATTTCGTAATGGATGGAAATATATACCCATTTTGACAGGATTTGACAGTTACGGAGCATTTATACACGGTTCGCTTAAAACTCGAGCATTTACACTCCTTATATCTAGAATTTTCTGCGAAAACATATATTTATGTTTATATTTTCTTTGTTTTTTAACGAGTGACATTGAAAGCTTTCAACGCGACCTATTGGAGCTGTGCGTGCTTCCTATAATTAATGTGCGATTTTAACACCCTAAATCACAACCATTTTTGAACAAAACTTTAGGATGAAACCCCTGATACAAATGTACAACTTGGTTCCCGAAGATAAGGATGTGAATTGATTATAGGGAACAGCATTTAGTAAAATATATGAATGCGGGATTATGGGTGATGAGAATTCTAGGTTTAGGAAGTTTTTATTACATATATAACGAAATAATCCTTATTGATACTTTAAGAAAATGGAGCTCTTCAAAACCTCTGGTTTTTCATAATCACTTCTCTAAATTTTTTAATTTTGTTTTTGTCAAATGCAATTTTTACATTTACTGTTATAATACTAAAGCCATTTTATACAAAGAGAAACTGTTAATTTTATTTAATATTTTTTTTTTTTTTTTTTTATTTAAAATTAATTTTAATTTTATTTTATATATTATTGTATTTTATATACATTATACACAATCTATATATTATATTCATATATATTTAGTTAAATAGTAAAGCATTGTCATATCATCATGAGTTTTATATATTTTTACTTTTGAAGAGTTGGAACAGGTCGAATTAAGTCGAATTAATGTCTCGTATGGTGCATTTAACACAACAACATATTGAACTAAATGGGATATAAAAAAAAAAAAACATTTTTTCAAATTCTTTTACTGCGTACAGTGACGTTCATTTTAAATAAAAGTACATATTGAAACCCGTCAACTCACTTGGTGATTAATATAAAGCATTAATTTTGAAGCGGTATTTGGTCAGTCAGGCTACGGTTAGTGCTTCTTGACTGAAAAATAAAAATGGATTTTTAGTTTTAATAATTGATTGAGGCCAAAGTCTTGGCATATTTAATTTTGATTTTTAAAATAGAGTCATGGCCCCATGGTCTAACATGGCATCGTCAGGTAACAAGATAAATAATGATCGAATAATGTTATATTGACACTTTCTTATTAAATCAACTTAGAATGTTGTAATTAGTAAATGAGCGCGTTAATAAATTAGAGAGAGAGTACGTGAAGACGGTGAATACAATATAAGGATTAGCGCTTTTTCCGGAATATTTAGAAATTTCATTTATATACAGAGGTATGTATGTACTAAAAGCGGTTTTAGAATTGGATTCAAATTCAGAGTTATATGCCTTTTACAGAATATGTATACATAAAAATATGTATATGCGAGATTTTAAACTAGGAGAGATTTTAGAGTTGATTACAAAGTTAGTATATATGATATATGAAAGATTTATAGTAGATTACAAAATCAGAATTTTAATAATAAATTTAGCAAGAGTTGTTTTTAAAAAACGGGTTTGCCTTTAAATTTCGAATTTTAGATTTTTTTGGTAAGTCGATGTTTTTTTTGGAATTTCGTACCCAACCCAAATAAAGTTTTTCAGTTTTTGGGATGAGTAATTTGGGATTTTGTGATTTGGAATTTTGTAATAAATTGAAATTTTTTTTGGATTTTGTGATTGGGATTTTGTAATTTGAGATTACATACCCAACTCAATGTCGAATTTACAAAAGTTATGCTCCTTCTCTTTAACATATTTCGTTAGTATTTAACTTCAATAAAATTTATATTAAAATTTAATTTAATATTTAGTTAAAATTAATCAAACTTTTATAGCTATAGATAACAATTTAAGAATAGGTCATCAAGTTCAGTAGTGAAAAACTTTACAAAGTAAAAAACTTTAATTGTTTAGCTAATCACAAGAATGGTCTTCTTTATACCCATGCATACATACATATATGACATCGGGTATATTAGATTTGCTCCTCCGTTTGTAACGCATCGATCTAGACGAGCTAGATATAGTGTCAAGGGTACGTATCGGCTCAGAATCGAAAAATGAGTCGATCTAGCTATGTGTGTCTGTCCGTCCGTCTGTGTGTCAGCACGATAACTCAAAAACTAAAAGAGCTACAGTTTTGAAATTTTCACAAAATATTTTTCAATCAATTTCTAGGTTCCCTATTTTTTGTTGTTAAGATCGGACCAAAACTTCGGGTAGCTCTCGAACAACTAACTTTTTCAACTCCAACATTTTCATACAAAAATTTTAAATTTTGCTTGCATCTTGAAATTATATGAATTTTGTTTTTTTGTTTTTTATACCCGTATGACTATATAGTCCAAGGGTATAATAAATTTGCCATTACGTTTGTAACGCAGAGAAGGAGGGGGGGTAGATATAGACTCAAGTGTATGGATCGGATCAGAATCGAAAAATAAATCGATTTAGCGATGTATGTCCGTCCGTCCGTCCGTCCGTCCGTCATCACGATAACTCAAAAAGTAAAGGAGCTAGAATTATGAAATTTTCACAAATTCGTTTTTATGCAAAAAACGGAATCGAGTTTTAAATTCAGCCATTTTGGTCCACGGGTTCGAGTACCTGCCATACAACTTCTAATTTTATATGAGCATTACTCTATACCTATGGAAGCTGCGTGTCTGAAATTTTGCCAAAAGTAGTTTAGTATAATGGCCAAAGTTACCGCAAAATTTGGTTGGTCTACTGCAGAGGGTTCGAGTAGCTGCCATACAACTCCTTCTTTTATATGAGCTTTACACTACACCTGATGAAGCTGGGTGTCTGAATTTTTGCAAAAAATTGTTTGGTGTAATGGCCAAAATTACTGCAAAATTTAGTTGGTCTACTGTTGAGGGTTCGAGTAGCTGCCATACAACTCCTTCTTTTATATGAGGATTACACTACACCAAATGAAGCTGGGTGTCTGAAATTTTGCCAAAAATAGTTTAGTGTAATGGCCAAGGTTACTGCAAAATTTGGTTGGTCTACAGCAAAGGGTTCGAGTAGCTGCCATACAACTTCTTCTTTTATATGAGCATTACTCTACACCTAATAAAGCTGAATGTTTGAAATTTTGCCAAAAGTAATTAACCGGATGATATAATGTATATGTTACGGTCATACGGGTATCCCAGAGTTGACACAGTCTACTCTAATACACTCTTCCTCGTTTTTATTAGATACCTCCAATTTTTATACCCGTATGACTATATAGTCCAAGGGTATAATAAATTTGCCATTACGTTTGTAACGCAGAGAAGGAGGGGGGGTAGATATAGACTCAAGTGTATGGATCGGATCAGAATCGAAAAATAAATCGATTTAGCTATGTATGTCCGTCCGTCTGTCCGTCCGTCCGTCCATCTGTCCGTTCGTCTGTCCGTCCGTCCGTCCGTCCGTCATCACGATAACTCAAAAAGTAAAGGAGCTAGGATTATGAAATTTTCACAAATTCGTTTTTATGCAAAAAACGGAATCGAGTTTGAAATTCAGCCATTTTGGTCCACGGGTTCGAGTACCTGCCATACAACTTATAATTTTATATGAGCATTACTCTATACCTATGGAAGCTGCGTGTCTGAAATTTTGCCAAAAGTAGTTTAGTATAATGGCCAAAGTTACTGCAAAATTTGGTTGGTCTACTGCAGAGGGTTCAAGTAGCTGCCATACAACTCCTTCTTTTATATGAGCTTTACACTACACCTGATGAAGCTGGGTGTCTGAAATTTTGCTAAAAATAGTTTAGTGTAATGGCCAAAGTTACTGCAAAATTTAGTTGGTCTACTGCTGAGGGTTCGAGTAGCTGCCATACAACTCCTTCTTTTATATGAGGATTACACTACACCAAATGAAGCTGGGTGTCTGAAATTTTGCCAAAAATAGTTTAGTGTAATGGCCAAGGTTACTGCAAAATTTGGTTGGTCTACAGCAAAGGGTTCGAGTAGCTGCCATACAACTTCTTCTTTTATATGAGCATTACTCTACACCTAATAAAGCTGAATGTTTGAAATTTTGCCAAAAGTAATTAACCGGATGATATAATGTATATGTTACGGTCATACGGGTATCCCAGAGTTGACACAGTCTACTCTACTACACTCTTCCTCGTTTGTTTTTTTGTTTTTGTTTTTTTTTGTGTAGATAACGATTTCGAGTTAGAATTTCATATTATTTAAATGATGCGTAGTTTACTTAAGATAAGCAAAAAAGAACACAAAGATTTTTATTAAGTAAATGGCTTAATGATATTGAGAGATATAATGATTATGAATATGATGATTATTATATGAATATGATCATATGAAGTTGATTTTGCTTAAGTTTAATATATTGGTGAATTAAAAATTAATTATAAGAGATAGAATAGAAAAATTAGAGCAAGAGTTTTGAAAATCACACAAAACATTTTTTGGACATTTTTGAGGTTCTTTTTGTTTAAGACCAGATCAAGGTTTTGGGGAGCTGCCACACAACTTCTTTGCACCAATATGAATTTCTTAGAAACTGATTATACTACGAGGATGAAAATTACACACTGTTAGTTATATAATGGATCGAGCACTTATATGAAGTTTCAAAATGTTACGGCCCCATTTTCGGGGGCTGCTATACAACTTCTTTGCACCAATATGAATTTCTTGGAAACTGATTATACTACGAGGATAAAAATTACACACTGTTAGTTATATAATGAATCGAGCACTTATATGAAGTTTCAAAATGTTACGGACCCGTTTTCGGGCAGCTGCCATACAAAGTTGTCAATTCGATAACTGTGAATCTAATGAAGCAACGAGGTTAAAATCAAAACTGGGCAGATAAAGTAATAGGACAAGTTAGTTGGCAAAGTTGGACATCACTCGGATCAACTTTTAGGGTGGGCTATTTTTTTTTTTTTTTTATGGGATAATAAGTTAATCAAAAATTATGGGATACCTAATAAGTTAAATTTTTTTTTAACTACTTTACTTTCTTATATTTTTTTTGTAATATTTATAATAGCATAGGGAAAATAAATAACGGTTAGTGGGTATGCACGGGTATCTAAAAGTTGACAAGGGCAACTATAATCTTCCTCGTTTTAAATATCAGTTAGAATATTAAAATTTTAAAATTTTCGTCCCATTCCTAAAATTTTTTTAAATTTTATATAATTCGATATGTCTGCAACGTCATTAAATTGTAGCCACTGTACATTTTTATCTTATTATAAACTTACCGTCTAGTATGAATAGTAGTACGTACCAAAATAAAAAAAAAAATATTTAATAAGAATACAAAATGATAATAAAAACCCTCAAATCGCCTTAACAAAAGTGTAAAAGCTTGTAAGATTTGATATTTAAATATATATATATATATATATATATTAAAATGGTCACCTGCCACATGATATTGGTCTTTTTATTAGTATCATTTATATATCTAATATAAAGTATATATATTACATTAATATATATTTATATATATATATTCATGTATATATTATGCAAAAATTGTTATTTAAATTAAATTTCATAATATGTTTAAAAATAATGAAACATCTCTTGTACTACAGATCAAAGAATGTGAATAGAACATTTTTGTTTAACTAATACTTTGTTAGCATTATATTGGAACTATTTTTGTCTTCTTGTAACTTTTAGAATACAACTAAGCCAATCAACTTGTCTTTTTTTAATTCAATAACAAATAATTGAATTTAATATTATATATGATCCTATACAATATAAATAAATATTTTAATATGGACGTTTGGACTATATAAGTCAATAAAACTAATATGATTTAAAATTATCAAAGAAAAACTGTTCAGACTTAAAAAATGCAAAGAGACGAAGTTTTTTTTAAATTTTTTTTTTTTTTAACAAGGTGGCTGCCGTAAGCAGGTTTCGTAAACATGTCTCTTACTACCTTGTATGTAAATTATAGCTGGGTGGACACATTACGTGGACATCTAAAAAAAATTAGTTAGTTGATTGTTTGAAATGGATTTGACAACTGTATGATTGAAACTCTTCTAAAATACAGAGTTAGACGTCTCATGCCTAAAATCGGCGGGTTATTCGCATTTTACAAAATATTTATTATATATGTATAAGCGAAATTCTGAAATAGGAGGTATTTTAAAATGTGGATTCCTATATCTGGAAAAAAGGGAATACCGTTATTTTAATCTAACTCTAAGATCCCTCCAAATACAAACTTTTTTATATATAATAATTAATAAGTATTTTGTAAAAGTAGTATAGCACCGATTTTGAACTCAAATAATAATATACATTTTTCAGTTACCAACATTTTTATACTCATATAATTATAAGTCAAAAGAGTATACTAAATTTGCCATTACGTTTGAGCTGCAGAGAAGGAGAGGGGTTAGATATAAACTCCAAAAATAGCTAGGATTTTGAAATTTTCCTAAATTCATTTTTAAGCAATAGCCGTCATCGATATTGATCCAACCATTTTGCTCCACGAGTCCGGGTCCGAGCTGCAAATTTTTTTATATGAGCATTACTCTGAACCTAAATAAAAATTGTTTGGTTGTATGGCCAAAGTTTGTACTACATTTGGTTGGTTTACTGGAGTGGGTTCGAGTGGGTGCCATACAACTTCATCTTTTATATGAACATTATTCTACACCTAATAAAGGTGGATTTTTGAAATTTAGTCAATAGTAGATAACTTTAATGAGCAACGTCTGAATAAAAAAAAGTTGCTGTAGTGAAAGACTACACCATTTTGTTCGTCCTCGTTTGTTTTGAGGACTTTTTTCGTGTAACCTTCTAATTTTCCAAAGACAGCGTTTAGAAGGCACTAATATTTAGCAAACTTTAAATGAGAATTCAGTATTTGGAATATCCTCTATTTATAAAATACTAAAATAAATTTTATAGATTAAAATTAGATTAAATAAATTTCTAGAAATATATTATTTCTAAATAAACTTGAAGTTAGCGGTAATCCATTCTTAAATATTTAATTTAAAATATCATAGTATTTAATATATAAAAAATTTAAATTATTATAATTGTGTAAGTCGTTTTAAATTAAATTTAATTATAATTTTTAAATTTAATGTTATTTATATTAACTAATAAACTAATTCACTGACATAAGGTAAAATATTAGCACAATAATGGATACCATATTAAAATAATAATAAATTCAACAATATATTTTAATTAAGAGTTTTCAAATGTTTTTATTAAAATTATACTTTAGTAAAACGAGGTAAAAGTATTTGTTTTTTTTTTCAATTTGTCGCTTACAGGAAAGGTATTAAAAAAGTGAAAAATTTTTTCTCTAGGATTGAATACTTGAAATTACTCTGTAAGTTTAACAGTTTGGGAATAGAAAAAGAGGAACTTCATAAAGCTTTGTCAATATAATGACTAAATTTAGAACTATTTTCGGAACAGTAAAACACTTTCTTAACTACCAAAAATTATATTCACATTAGTTGGGTCACTGATTTGGTTTTATAATTATCCTGTGATACAAATATCGTACACAGCAATGACTAACACTTTTTCTAAAGAAATTAAACTCATGCTCATCCCTACACAGTTGAATTTTCCCGGTGGCGAATTCCATTAAATATATTCCCAAAAATTGGAAAATGTGTATGTGTGCGAATCACAAAAACTTAAAAAGAGTTATAACATATTTTCTCTAAAAATTCTATCTAATTTTCCTCATCCCCTATAATTTTAGAATCCCATATTACTCAAACCCAAATCCCAAAAATCCTTCCACATCCCTATCCTTGAAACCAAGCTTTACATTTGTATTACAGCCCTCTTCCTAAAATTTGATTCAAAAAACCTTATGGTTTTGGCGTATTAAAGTCGCACACTACCTATTGGAACTACGCACAGATCCAAATCCCGTCTTTCAGAATTTTCCACGGTTCCTCATTCAAAAAAACATTGGAGTTGATTATTTTATCAATTCGTCATTTTAATAAATATTTTCTTTGGCTTTAAATAAATAAAAGCAAGGGAAAGTTAAAGGGTAAAATACTCATGATATATTTTCATTTATATCAAATATTACAAAATTATATAAAATATTAAAAGGCGTTTAGAAAATTTCATTTCATTTCTTTTTTTTTTTTTTTGTATTTCCCTGAAAAAGAGTGATCAAATATGGCCACTAACTTTGATATTTTTTTTATTTTCATTTATTTTTTATTTATTTTTTTTTACTGTTGTTTGTAACCTTAAAGTTTTTTCATTAGAAAAGTTTTGTTAAAAGTTTTTTTTTTTTTTTTTTTTTTTGCAGGTGTATAGTTATAGTCATACATATGTAATATTATGAAAACTTCTATTTGAATGACAGTTACATTTTATAATATACACATCATTTATAAGATACAAAGATCAAAAATAAAAAAAAAAATTGTTTATATAAATCTATTTATTGAGATATATATGTTTTATGTATATATATTTCATCTTTAAGTCAACAATTTTCACTAAATAATATTAGCTGCTAATAACATTTACCAAACGTTTATAAGTCGAAACAAAACCAGTCTCAAACTATTCTTAAAAGATTTCAAACACAGTGGCAGCGAGTAACGTTTTCTACGAAAGATTATCTTGCGCTGGTTTTGTAAAAAAATAATATTCAGCATTCTATCAGGCCGATTACGCAGTCCTACTTTATATTAAGCTATTACATTCTAGGTTAGGCAATTTAATTTTAGGTTAGGCCATTGTTTTCTCTTCATAAGAACCAGAAGTAAAGTGTATATACATGTATAGATATATAT
The DNA here is from genome assembly GCA_963082915.1 of Dolichopus griseipennis. Classification (NCBI taxonomy): domain Eukaryota; kingdom Metazoa; phylum Arthropoda; class Insecta; order Diptera; family Dolichopodidae; genus Dolichopus; species Dolichopus griseipennis. The sequence goes on along the minus strand of OY720441.1, from coordinate 318,568,512 downwards.
TTAAGATAAAAAAACATAGATAACCTACATTTAGCTCAATATTTACATTGGCTGCGTCGCATCCTTTAAAAATTTAAACAATGCCAGATGCACTTTTACTTGAAAGTAGTTTAAACAGATCAAGGTTTAAGTTTCTTTGCATAGTTAAATTACTAGGGAATTACCATTAAATGTAGATACTTCGAGTAGGTGATTGAGAGTTTCCTAAGTTGAACTGGACTTTCACCCAACCTAAACCAACTTCCTTCTAAAAACTATCTTACGTTTATTGGACTTTTACAGGATATTTACAGGTTCATTTTGGAGAACTTGTGGGATAGGAATTGAAGGGAACGTTAGATTAAGTTAACCGGTATTGTCTATTAACTATACACTATTTAAGACTTTTTAATTTTAAGATTAATCAACTCTTATATTTTAAACATTAGATTTATAATATACTTTAGAATTTTTCTAAATTGAACTTTCTTTACACATTATCATACACATTTTTGATTAATATCGAAGAATTTTAATTAGAAATTAGTAAACGAATGAAGAACTTCTATAACAACAGGTTTTCCCGTTATATTCAGTCCTTTGTTAATTATTATTTACTTATATCATATGAATCTCATATTTTTTTATTAAATTTATATATTTAACCCATTAATAGTATTTTTTTATCTTATAGAGGTGGTTTTTAATATAAAATACATTATAAATATTATTTTATTATCTGACACATCTCAGATTTTTTGAAAAATAAGAAACAAAATAATATAAAAATGTTCTATTTTCTTGTTGCCCGTTGTAATGTAATCATTCCAAAACTATAACCAAAAAAAAACTTATAATGATGATGATAACATTACATTACACTACACTACTCCAACTATAATCGTATATTATACATTCATAAATAAAGATAATAACTATAGATAAATTGATAAATAGATAGATGAAGCTACTATATAGTAATAAAAGGAGTGTTTAATCCTTAGATAGATTGATGGAAAAAAAATTAGTTTTTCACTTTTTTCTTATTTACTTTTTTATTTTATTTATTTTTTTTTTTTTCTTTCTCTTTTTTTTTTTATTTTTTATTTTTTTGTTTTTGTTTTTAATATGAAAAAGACAGACAGATGAATAAAATTTTTAATAAGTTGCAACCGCATAACAGACAAAATGATAATTTAATACTTGTGCACAGAAAGAAAAAAAAAAAAAAAAATAATAAGAAAAGGTAAACCACAAAGCAGATTTTCATTTTCGCTTTGTAAAAGTTTTTCTTTTCCATTTGCTATTTTCCAATTTTTCATCTCCAGTACCTATACTCTTTTTTCTTGATTTTTCATCTGTTCTGTTTCTTTTTCATTTTAAAATAAAATGTACATATTAACAGTGTTGGAAAAAAGTTGAATATTGTTAAATTAATGGAAAACGAGGAAAAGGGTATAGTAGGCTGTGAAAGTCCTTAAAATAACCTTCAATAAGAAAGAAAAAATAATAAAATGAATACTATTCGAATCGGCTGTATAGTTTTAACAACTTTTGGCACAACTTTACATATTTAATTTTCTTGAATTTAAAGTAAATAAAGAGAAAAAGAATAATAAAAGAGTTGTGAATTATTTATTTGGCAGATACTTTAATTCACAAGGACCTACTGGTTCAATTTCAAGTTTTAGAATCCTTGTTCTTTTAGTCTTTGAATTACAGAAGGGCTGTTGAAAATTTCCACAGACACATAAAACCAGGCCAACTCACTTTTTAATTCATCTTCTTTACAGTAAATGTCATCCCCTTTACAAGGTCACAAACGTAATGGCAAATTTAATATCTATATCTTGTTTTTCTTTTGTACAATCAGTTTCACAGCTGGGAATTAATTTATTCAAAGAGATTGTCAATATCATCAACTAGATTCTGATTTTTCAAAAACATTCTAATGTGACATATACTAAAATGTAAAGTTAAAGAAATTTCGATTTTTTTGTTTCAATTAAATTAATTTAAAATTTTGTTCATAAGATTTTGTCCAACACTGTACATATAATTATTCTTGAACAAGTAAATAAATAAGTGGAAATGAAAATATTTTATTAAAGGCAATAATAAAACACATATATATATATATTATATTTCAAAAAAAAGAAAAATATATAAATATTTTAAGTAAAACATCACATTTAAACTGAACTACTAACCATTGACATTAAAAGAAAAGACATGATAGAAGCAAAACAAATACAAATTTCATATAAAAATTAAAAAAAAAAAAAAAAAAAAAATTGTTCATTTTATATTTATTGCATTTACTAATACACAAATATATTAATCATAAAAATAAAAAACAAACTATAGTTTTTAGATTATATTTTATTATTATTTTATAATAATCCATCCATTTTTTATTTTTTTATTGTAAAATATAAAATCTTTTGAATTATTCTCAAGCGAATCAAGAATTGAGAAATTGAAGATTTATGAGCTTCTGTATTATATGACTTTGAATCAATCAAAATAATCATAATAAAATAAAATTAAATGAATAATAAAATTATATAATAACTTACCGTTATTATGATAACGGTTATTTTCAGTTATTTTATTGCACTAAAAAAAAAATACTATTATGCTAAAAGTATGCAATAATTAAATATATCCCTAAAAGTATGCAAAAATTAACTATATCCCTAAAAGTATGCATTAATTAAATATAAAAATGTTATAAAATGTTATAATTCGCAATTTTCACACAGTTTAAAAACTTCTACGAACCTGTGAATTCCACAGCATTGTTATTTATTCATTAAACAAAGGTATAGTGGCTCAATTGCTTCTTATGTTACTAAACATTTTTGAACTTATTTTCAAAAAAAAAAATTTAGAATTTCAGGCTAGATTTTTAAATCAAATAAAGTACAGAAGTTGTGTTCTAAAGTGCAAAATCTATGTCTAGACAGTTACTGTGATGAAACTCTACATTATTAAAGTAAAATTAAGTAAATAAAACGTTTAACTTGAAAATCTAACACTAGAGTGTTCATCTTCTATGAAGTATGTACTGTGTTTTTAATAAAAAATAAATATTTTTAATCAAATACAGTATAGTAAAGAAGAATAACTGATTGTATGATTTTTGATAGACAGATTATTAAAAAAACGTATTACATGGTTAGAATGAAATTGAGATCTTATATTTTTACCATATAGATGAAATCATAATGAATATTAAAAATCAAAGAACTTGATTGAATATGACATAAGTTAAAAAAAAAAAAAATGTATTTTGAAAGTCATGAAAATTACAAAACAAAATAATGAAAAATATTTCTTTAATAAATTTATTCACCTAAAGAGTAATCGGATTGATTGACAATTAATGTTGGTTTTTTTTTTTGATTGGTTATTCTTATATATGGAATAACTTATTTTTACCTCTTATCAAATCCTATTTTTCAGCAAGTCTATGTTTAAAGCTTAATCTTCTATTTCATTTGAAAGATTTTCTTTAAGTGATTATTAAATAAAAACGTGTAATTAGATGATGATGTTGATGTAATGCATTGCCAATAAATATAAAGCGTATCGAAATGATGTGAATTTAAGTCTAATGTATGAAAAACTGTTTATTTTATAATAAATAAGAAGATTGGTGGCTCCTTATGGTTGAAAAACAGATCTGAAGAATCTAAAGGTGGTGAACCAAGAGTCGCTTCGCTCTCGCGTTGCTTTTAGCGTCGTGTTCTAAACAAAAAAAAAACAAAATGCTAGCATCGCTTTCTAGATGTTTATTTTTCAAATTTAATAAATTATGAATTAAACATAAAGTTTTTTAATATTAGAAAACAATTTAAAAAAAAAGAAAGTTCAGTGTCAAAGGGAGTAAAAGTAAAACGCTTTATAAAACAAAAAAAAAACATAATTTATTGACAACGCGACCAAAATTAGTAAGTATCTTCTACTCTAGGTCATTGTATTCTACTTAAAAGTTAAAGCGACGCTAGAAGCAACGTAAGTATTGGATCATCTCTTTTAAATTAAAATCAGGGTCCAAGAAATTGTTTAGCGGAAGCTTGAGGCTGCCAACCCCTATTATATTAAATTTTGTGTGGCAGAATTTTTGTGTATAAAAAATGTTAAGACTTCTATAAACTATTTAAAGGTCGTTGAATATTAAGGATTCCATAATTTGTTGAGTGTAGGGTTGGCAGCGCTAAATAAAAAAATTAAGGGAAATTAAAGAGTGGAATATAAAATTAAGCGGCGAGTTTTTTGAATTTCGATATTTTGAATATTTAAATTTCGCATTTTATTTAGAATTTCGTATTTGGGATTTTATACGCGATCAAAAAAATAGTTTTTACTTGTATATTAATTAAAAAAGATAAATGACATTTGAGATAGTTATATTTTCTTCTAAATCTTAAATAATTGATACGACTAAAAAGCTTTTTTCATAACTTTACAATTATTTACATAAAACCTCGTATCTGTAAATTATTACATAAACTTTTGGGTCGATACCAAAAGCGCAAAAATCAATATCTTGAAAATGAAAATCTCGAAATATCTAAATCTCGAAAATTAAAATTTCTATTTATATCTAGCTCTATCCGATTGGACAAAAACAAAAATGGAATATCTCCCTTTTCCAATATATTTAATTTGATTTATTAAATGTGTGGTGCAGCTGTTGGACACGAATAGAGTAATATCTCCCTTTTTTTATTATTAAATGTATATGATATTTTTGATATTTTAAATTTCGAGATTTTGATTTTCCAAAATTTGAATTTTCTTGATTTTGATTTTCGAGAATTTGATTTTCGAGATTTTGATACCGAAATTTTATCATGTTTCATATCATTGTTTTTAAATAAAACGAGGAAAAGTGTAGTAGAGTAGTTCTGTATCAAATCTGGGATACCTGTATGATCGTAATATTGACATTATAATAGCATCTAGACTAATTACTTTTGACAAAATTTTAAATGCATAACTTATAAGGCTTTCATTTATGTACAAAAGAAAATATAAGTTGAAAGGCAGCTCTTCGAACCTGTTCCACAACACCATCTTCATTAGGTATAGAGTAAGGTCATATAAAAGAAGAAGTTGTATGGTAGATACTCGAGCCCATTGCAGTAGACCTACCAAATTTTCCACAAACTTTGGCCATGCTGCTAAACTATTTCAGACACCCACCTTTAATAGGATAAAGTAATGCTCATATAAAAAAAAGAAGTTTTAGGACAGCGGCAATTGCATTAAAACGATTTTTTTTTCGATTCTGATCCGATCCATACCTTTTCGTCTCCTTCTCCTTCCTCGACATCTATGGCAAATTTATAAAACCGTTTTGACCTATAGTTATACGGATATAATAATAATTTCATCTCATTAAAATCCATCTCAATGTAGATTACATATACATATAATAAGAGTACTCGGAAATAAAATTAATGTTCACCTTCAATCAATACCCTATTGAATTTCATTATAAAATTTTCCAAAACTAATTTTGACTTTGAAAAAAATAATAGGAAACTAGAGTCATTACTTTTTGTAAGTGCATGTATCCATGAATTTTTAGTTTTTATAAAAAACTTTAGTTTAATTTTCTCATTTTTTGTATAATAGATCAATTACGTTTTGTTTATGTTAAATGCAAATATAATTCATACATTGAATGTATGACAAATTATAATATGAGAGTACTCAATTTGATTTTACATTTCAAATATTTTTAATGCACATCATAATGATTTTCTAGAATGTTGTGATATCAATTAAAGACCCCACGTGAATATGAATTATTTTAAATAAAATTCTTTTCTATTCAAAATATATTAATTTCTAATTAAATTATTTAAATTTTCAATTCACTTCCATATACTATTTATAACCTATAATGTATGTACAATATGTGATATCTGTATTTGTAATATTAATTTTAACAGTTTTATACTATTATTTAGTGAAATAATAGATTAGCTGGTAAATAAAGGGCAGGTTTTATAAAATGACCAGAAATAAGACGTTTAAGGGGTTCCTATAAGGGGTTCTTAAAAGGCGTTCCTATAAGGGGTTTGAAATTGAAATTTTATTATTTTTAAACACCAACTGATGCAATTGTATAGTTTCGTTACATGGGAAGGAATTTGGAATTGTGAGGAGGTTATTTGAGAATTTTAGATTATGAGGGATAGGGACAATTTGGAAGGACATTGAGAAGAAACATGTTAATATTCTTCTTAAATTTAATAAAACCGTACATATAGGAATTACCAATTTTAAGAAACCGATTTGACGAAATATGGTTATTCTTTCTAACAAAACAGAGTATATGAAATTTTGCCCAGTAATTAATCAGATTACAAAATGTTTATATTACATTCATGCAAGTATCCTAGAGTTAATACAGTCTCCTGTAAATTTTTCCTCGTTTTATTTATAAAAAAAAATTCATTTTTGTAGACCTTGCTAAATAAATAATTTAATGGAAGACCTTTGTTTGTATATTGTATAGGGTATACAATGATTGATGATAACCAATGCATAGTTTTAGAAATTATATAACAATTAAACATAACAGTACTGTATCATCAGGATGCCGTTACGCTCCCAATGTAGTGAAAATCGTTTTTAAATATTTCTTTCAGATTCTCTCTACAAAAACAATAGTAATAACTAACAGCAAGATCAACAACAAGTTTAAATATTTATTTAAATTTATATTTAGATATTAATTTTATTTAATTAAAACCCCAAAACTTTGAGAAAACATTTTAGTAGTGTACTTATCTTCAAAACAATAGGTCAATTCCCTTAGGATTCATTTAGTGGGACATAAGTATTTAAGGGACTTAAGACTCATTATATATGAGTTTTAAGGCCGATAACTATTTTTAAGTCCGATAAGTTTAGGTTTCATTATATAACATCAGTGACGGCTACGAATATATGTAGCCTTTATTGAACTTATGCAGGCTTTTTTAAACTTTTGAAGATGGATTCGAAATTAAGGTATTGCCTTTTTTCAAAATTAAGACAACACGAGGAAGAGTGTGGTAGATTAGATTGTGTCAACTCTGGGATATCTGTATGACCATAATTTAAACATTATATCATTCGGTTAACTACTATTGACAAAATGTAAAACATCCAACTTTATTATGTATAAAGTAATGCTCATGTAAAATATGAAGTTATATAGCAACTACTCGAACACACTGCAATAGACCAACCAAATTTTGCACAAACTTTGGCCATAAAACTAAACTCTTTTTGCCAAAAGTTCAGACACCCAGCACCATTAATTGTAGAGGAATGCTCATATAAAAGAAGAAGTTATATGGCAGGTGATGGGTTATTAGTTATTTATTAACTAATTAGGCTTATTTGACGATTACTAGTTATTTAGAAAGGCAGCTCCATGTAAACGACTACCTATAAAAACATTACTAGAACCGCTTATATACCATTTAAATTCAAACTTATATTTTTTTTAAATTCATAATTAATAACCAAGATTTAGGTATATATATATATATATATATATATATATACATGATATAATAACTTGATCTGATTACAAAATAATAAATAATAGTTTGTATCTATATAAAAAAAAAACAAATAAACACTTTTTCAAATCTTATTCAATAGGAGACTGTTATTAAATCCTATTTTAATAATATAGTTGTCTACAGACTTCAATACATCAAATGCCAATTCTGATTTAACTCAATGTACATCACCTACAGTCATATCATATTTTATATGTCTCTATACCAATCATAATATTAATATTTCAAATATTATCTATTGATATTTCAATATAGAAGGTCATATAAACAATGTTATTTACATAAATTTTTTCCTGAATATCTTATTCAGATTCATTTATAATAGCAGGAAGTGTCTTTTTTTGTATTTTAAATAGTTATTCAATGTACATATATATTTTTACATACATACATATATATTATATATCAATGGAACATGCACATGCTGCAAATCGTATTAGTCTCAGTATACTTTATCAAGCATAATATATTTTGCATATATTTAGGAGGATAATAAAAAAACATTTTTATATTATATACAAAGAATATTAATATGAATATTGACTTTAAATATATGTTTATAATGATGAATAAAGTTTAATCAAGATTTAAAAAAAAAATTTGTATACAAATACAACTACATATATACATTTTATAAGCAAATATGATAAATAAAAAAAAAACATAATAAGGTCATTGTTCCAAGAATTTAATACAGGAACAGGAAGAATTTTACCATATTTATAACTTTTAAATCGGATTTTATAAATTAATCAATTCCAAAATAAAAATTAAAAAAAAAAAAACCAAATATTAACACAAAATTCAAAATATTTTATTTAAATTCAATTTTTGCAAAATAAATTATCAAATATATAATATATAGGTATATATATATATATATTAATATATAGACATAAATATAATATGTTTTTATTAATTGGATTTGTAAATTTGTATAAATTTTATAAAATTTATGCTGATTAAATTTTAGGAAGCTCTTAAATTGATAATCAATTGAAAAATTACAAAGGTCAAATATTATAAATCAAATGAAACGAATTAGATTCTGTTAATTGAATAATAAAATAAAAATAATATCAAATAATAATAATAATAATTGTCGTTATCAATAAATATTTAATGAATATTATTATTCAAATTTAAAACAGAGTGTTTCACACAAAATATTTTATTTATTTTTATGCTTCAGATTTTCATAGATAGCCCTGTGAATTAGGAAACTAAATTTAATATTCATAAATGATTTATTTTACTTTAGGCTCATTAGCCATGTCTATACCATATGTGTATGATAACATGTACTTACATGTTAGAACAGGAGTGACATATTATAAATTCATATTATTATAATTGAATACTAATCCAAATATAAATTAAACATGTACGTTGAATTTTATGACCTGTACAAAAATCTTAGATTTTCATTAACAATTTATTTTCAATTATATAGTATACCGGCACGTAGAATAATAATGAGTTTGGCAATCGGCTATAATCTTAACTTCAAAGGCTGTAACTACAAATTAACAGTTCATAAAACTTCATTGAAGTACTCACAGCTAAAAGTTTGTTATTGTTTTTAACAAAAATGCTGTTGTGATAACCATTTTTTTGTAGAAAAATTCATTCCAAGTATTCAGTTGTTGTAACTTCGTTCATTCGGCTGTAATAACTTTCTCGTTCAGCTACCAGAACTTCCATTTCAATACCACAACCACTGCAAAGTCAACACAGGAACCATTCGGTTCTTATAACTTCCATTTAGGTACATAAACCGTAAGTCAGTTTTCTTTACTCAGTATTTTAAAATTATTGCACGCATTTTCATTCTCGTTTTGTATATAAAGTGAAGAAGAAGTTAAGGTTCAAGAAGTAAGAAGTAGAACTTAAAGAAAAGAAATTTAAAGTGATTCTACCAAATTAGATTTGTAAAAAAATTAGGTTGTAAGCAAACTTCTCAAATAATTTTAAATGGAGTCAGAGAAGGATTTGTTTTTGGGGAAATTAAATTTAGCAAAATAAATCATTCTATATTTAAATCAATTTTATTAAATCATTTATAATTTTTAATAAATATTTTATAAGTTAAAGAAGAAAAAATTAAGTTATATTGTTTTTATTTTTATTACTAATTTAATAATGCCATGTTCTTTAGCTTCAATTTGTAGTTTCCATAATGTAGATTATGATAACCAAGTTATGGTTGAAATAACACTGTTCTTAGATACAACAATCAGGGTTTTAGCAGCCGTTAAATTGTGGCAGCGCCTTTTGAAAGTTGTGGTAACCTCCCCAGTTTTGTGCGTGTGTATCTGTGAGTTATATCACTCAATTAAATAATTAGTTTATATTTTCTTGCAATGAAGAATGTTTTTCAATCTTGTATGAAATATTATAAGCGGTAGGTATTGTTTTCGTAATCGTATTTTCTCAAAATGTAATCCTGAGATTTTTGCATATATTTATTATTCAGGTGTGCAGAAATCCATAAAACATGTTTTTTTTATGATGTCGCCTTCTGTGTGTACGTATGCACGTACGCCTGTCTAAACGGCTGTATATTTACGAATTTTATATGTAAGATTTTGATGTTAATATCTTGAATTGATGAGCTTTTGGAGAAAATCGAAAAAACTAGAAATACAAAAAAACTTATTGTATAAAAGTTGTTACAAATACAAAGACCTACAAGTTTGGCATAGAAAGCTTTTTGATCAGACGAACTTTAGTGTCTCTTAATAAAGTTAACAAAATTTAGTGGATTTTTTCAAAGTCTAAATTTATAAATTATTTGCACATATTTATTAAAATAAGAGCGATTTGTTCTGTCGTGCAATATTAATAATTTTAATTCAAATGCGACTGGTAGCTAAGTCGAGTCTAAAACTAGATAAAAGTTTTTTTTTCACTTTTATAGGGAGTAAAATGCGAGCCGTTTAAAACAATTAAAAAAAAAAAAACGAAAAAGAATTAGAGAAAACTGTGTCAACTCTGGGACATGGAAAAAGATTAACTTCATTTGTCATAGTATCAGATACACTGCACTACGAGTTTTAATACACCAGTTGCAACTGCTTGCTCTAGACCTGAAAAATTTTGTGAATGCATTAGCCCTAGAACTAAACTACTTATGCTCTCAGTTACACAAAAAAAAAACCATCATGCATGGAAGCTATTCTGAATCCTAAATTTCTTAGTTTTTGGATTGCCCTGCGGACATATTATATCTATATGGTCTTTTTTTTTAAGAAACTTAATGGAAAATTAGAAATATCCTTAGAACTGCGTTTGTATTTTTCTCAAAGCACCGCCCACAATCCCAAAATCTTTCCATATTCCTATCCCTGTAACCACACAGTACATCTGTATCACAGGTTCCTTCCTTAAGTTTGGTTCAAAAATGTTGTGGTTTTGGTGCGTTAAAGTCGCACACTACCCAAAGAAACACCGCACAGCTTCAATGGGTGACTTTCAAGCGTTCCATTCCCTCGTAAAAAAAAAAAATTCTTATACTGGAATCTTAATCGAAACACACTGTCCGAATAGTTTAACTTTTATTGAAAAAGCGATTTGTAATTTGTAAGCTAATAACAGTTTTTTTCACATTTGAACTGTCCAACTGTCGAGGTCAAAAGATTAAGTTTTTTTAAAAGTATTTTAAAAAAATTCGCTACCTGTACATATTGAAACAAATTACAGTATACCTAGAAACGATAGGCGCAATATGTATCATAATCAATACGGACTTAAATTATAATTCCGTTTGGAGCTATGGTTAAGAACTACTTTCACATTTAAAGATTAACTTTTAGTAATTCAAGAGGTGTTAAAGAAGTCTTTATATAATATCTTGGAAGGCATTGATGAACTGATGAAATCATTGTCACCATTTCTTTTTAGCTGAAGAAATATTAACTGAAAAGGAATAAAATAAAGTTCCAATCGATCAAAATTCGTTGTCTAAATAAACTACCTAGACCAGACCATTACTAAGGTAAAAATAGAAATTAAGATGTACAACTTAAATTAAATTGCTTAAAGCTTTAATTTTAATATATATAATGCTTGCGTTCCTTTATGAAAAATAAACTACTCTTTCCAACTCTTAATTACTCCCAGATACATCAGCTCTTGTATAAAAGAGTTGATAAGAGGTGAAGATAATTAAAAACTTTTCGGCAGATGGCTTTAATTTAAATTTTTCATAATAGATAAATTTTCATTTGAATAGGTTATATTAAATCATATTTTTTATTAGTTAACCAATAAGCCCTTACTTCTTCCATTTTAAAAAATATTATTTATATTTTTATTATTTATATTATAAGCCTCAATTTTTTCTCACTCTAATTTCAATATCTAAATATATAAAAAATAATAAACTTCTCAAATGACAGATAGTTTTATAATGTCAAATATATGTATGACAATTAATCTGACAATTATTTACTCCTGAAGCAAAAAATTAGTGCTCCATTAAATTTAAAATTTAAATAAAAATAAATTTAAAAAAATTTATCTAATAATAAGCGTAGTGAAAAACATGACAATTACAACTCACTTAAAATAATAATTAAAATATTTAAGGAAATACATATAGTATACATATATAAAAAAAAATACATAAATCATAAGATACACACATAAAATTATTGAACTTTTAATCATATCCTTTCAATCTATTTTATTTTGAATTTTGATAAATTAATCAAGCAGAATATTTGATTATGACGAATATTATTTATTCTAGAAAATCATTATTTAATTATAATTTAATTCTTAAAATTATTATTTTGCATATATTTAAATATTCTAAAATTTTATAATTATATACTCGTACTTATATGTACATAATAATAAATCTAAATAAATGTTACAAGGTAACCATTTATCACAAAAAAAAATACTATGATTTATTTTTAAAATTCCTATGAATTAAATCATATTTATTTATATCACCTTTACAATAACAATTGTTTTTAGCTAATTAAATTTAAATGTTCTAGTTATTAATAATAGTTATTTAAGAAAGTAAGATCATTTATAGTGTAATATAATATTTGGAACTAAATATATTTTGAATTTGCCTGTCAATTTTCAGTCATTTGCTTGTTATGTATGTATTATGGGTAATACAATATGTCAGTTGGACAAATCAATTTAAGGCCCTAGGCTTTCTAGTCCTCTAAAGTCCCTATTTTTTTTGAAATAATTCAAATGCCAGCAGATATGATTAAGAATCACAAATTAAGTTAATTAAGTATACGTTTTGATGTAGAAACAAATATTGAAGAAATATTGAATCAATCCATATTTAACTAAAATAGTATAACAAATAAAAAATTAAAAGGTTTTACATATCAGAACGGCTTACCATACTTTCTTTTTATACACGTATGACTGTAAGTCCAAAGGGTATACTAAATTTCCCATTAAAACACCTCTTTTCAAACCCTTCTTATTTCGTTAGAATTGTTGTTTTATAGTTTCTGCTTCTTCTCCGTAAGGCTCTAATACCAAACCAAGAAAAGAATTTACAAAAGTCATGATTGTATATATCATAATTAATAGCTCATGAGGCTTAAAGGATGATGTTTCAAGTCCGTGTTAAAAATAATTGAAAAAATTGTAACATCATAAGTTGCAAAATAAAACAAATTCTTCCTTGGTGTGATTCTAATTATGATATTTTATGAACCCATTGTATTAGACCACTGATATTCAACATGTCGCCATTGAGTATCCCTACATTTCAAAATTCAAATAACTCTACATTGCAAATTCCGTATGCCTTTTGCTTTTGAAAACTGTCGTTTAAAAAAATTACTTATATACGAAACTAGATTTTCAATAATTGTATGGTAAGAATCTTAGACGGCCTCCCCCTATCATCTTTTGCTATAAGCGCTAAGATATCCATTAACAGAATTTTCAATTTTTTTTTTTTTTTTTTCCTAAGGGAGGAAAAAACCTTCAAAAGGCACATGAAAACCTAATTCCCCAGGTAGTTTGAGATTTTTATTACACTAAAACAACCTCCTCCCGTAGCCAAAATAATAGGATAAACACCCTAGTTGCTTGCGCAGTATTATAGCTGAAAAGTAACTACAATTCATAAATATAAATGACTTTTAAGGGTTGAAAGGGCAAACCGAGAGGTATAAGTTGACTTGCTTCTAGATTTTTTTGGATCAAATGAATCGGGAAACTCATATGGGGGTATTGTGTTCCACAATTTGGAGGCGGGACTCAGAAAAGGGTTCCTAAATTTTACAGTTCTTGTTCTGAAAAGCTGAACTGCATATGGATTTGATTGAGCTGCTAAACGTGTGTTACGGCGGTAGAGTTTGATTTTAGGCATAATGTTATTAATTTCTTTTGAAGTATTGCCTAGAAGATATTTATAAAATAGTTGTTGTTGTTGTTGGGCTATCAACATCACTTAATTTTTAAAGAAATTATATTTTTTTATGTTCAGAGTAGATGTTGACGATAACTTAGATTTTTTCATTTCGGAAGCGGATCGTATTATATTTAATTAAAACATATATAGTTTTTATTAAAACCTTCCTCTATGTAAGATCATTATTTCCTGCCTTAACACTGTAACGATAGCAATTTAGTCCAGGCAAACTTAAATGTTACTAATATTTAAAAATGTGAGATTTATTTGAAATAAATACGGATTGATGAATAATTTATAAATAAAATACCGCAATATAACCAACAACAAAAGTAGTAATTAAAGCTAAGCCATTCAGAATTTGGTTATATAGGTACTTTAATTTTATAATCATTTTTAAATAATTTCCTATTATCACAAATTAAACATTGTATTTGTGTACTATGTATATTTAAATAATATTTTATTATATAAACATATATCTATTTATATAATTTATGTTTATATATAAAATTTACATTTATATATATATAAATATTTATATATAATTAATACGGATGCGGATGCACTTATCCCTAATAGAAAAGCTACAAGTAATTTACGGTAAATTAAATTTATTTTTGTTTTATTTTTTTTTTGTTTTTCATTTTGTTTTTATTTTAATTAAATTAGTCCATCAATGAAGTGAAAATCCTGTTCAAACTCATCTCCATTTAAATGTATCCAGAATAAAAATATAAAATAATAAAATAATTTTTTTGTTTTTTCAATTGTGTGCATTTTGTTTTTTTCTTTCTCGTTGCTGTTAATGTTTGTTTTGTTTTTTTTCGTTGCGCATTGTGTACAACATTCAATATTTATGCGGCAGGAAATATACGGTCATCTTTTTATATTCATATACAAAAGTTATATAAAGAAACCATGGATATAAACTACAGGTTGCCCGGTAGTGAAAACCATTTCCATAACATCTACTTAGCTTGACAGAAAGCGGAGATCAGAAACACTTTTGGGTTAGCTAGAGGTTCCTCGGTAATTGATGATCAGAAAACGATTGCATCTCTTTAGCCAGACAGAAACCGGAGATCAGTTACCCTTCTATGTTAGTTACAAATGTTCACTGGTAGTGGGAGGAAGCAGTTGCATTTCCTTAGCTAGATAGAAGTAGATCTCAAAAATTAGTTCCGGATTGCTAAATTCTTGGAGATCAGAAAACGGTTGCATCTCCTTAACTATTCTGAAATACATTATTACATTTACACTCTTCTAAATTAAAATGCAGATTGCTGGAATCTGGGAAATCAGAAAACGAATGCATCTCCTAAGATACATACTAGAAAGAAACAGAAGATCAAAAGATCTCCTAAGTTTGTAAAGACAATCAAATCTTTCACCGAGGAAGCGATAAGTATAAGAACATAAAATTTTTACTAATTTTCTTTCATCCCAAATAAATTTTATTGGTCCCAATTGCTTCTTTTTTAACTGATCCTCCACTACCAGATACTATATGGAATCGTTCAATATAGGTTCATCAAAAGTAATTAAACCTACAACTTTTTATTAAAAAGTAGGCAGAAAGGTTGTAAATGATATTATTTGATATATACAGAAAAATTTAGAGTTCGAGATCTGAATTCGTCAACTAATCTAAAACAGCTAAATGATTAAGATTAAGTCGAGCGGCTAAAATTAATAAAAAATTTCTATAATTTTGGATTCTATTAGCAAAGCTAGTTTGTTTCAAAAGTTCGTAATAAATTCCATAATACCTTCGAACTGCAGAAAATAGTTGTTACAACCCTCTCTTGATCTCAGATTGCAGTACGATACCCTTTAAGCCTTCAATCCTCTATCTACTAGAAAAATTTCTCAAAAGATTCATTATGTATTATGAAAGCAAATAAAATTTTTTTTTTGCAAAGTCTGAGCATTCAATTCGTCACCGTTTTAGACCAGGATCCACAACTTGTATATAGTTTCCTTTAATCTCACTAAAGACTATTTCGTTTAAGACCTACAGATCTGCAGATTTCATCAATAATTGTACTCGACAGATTAAATATTCTTATAAAATTTATGATAAAAACTCTTTGTATTCCTATGTAAACCTATAGACTCTGATTATTATTTTAGAATCAAATAAAATAATTTATGAAAAAAACTGACTCGTAAATATTTTCCAATTTAAAAAAGGCTACTTATGTTAAATTCCTTCTTAAATCTAAAAATATTAAAGCTATTTCTGAATAATTGTAAGTTCAAAGGTACAAAACAAACAATCATTATGATTATTAGAAAAAATGAATATGTTGTTTTAAAAACAATAAGAGTAATCAAACCAATAGTCAATTTTCACTATCAAATTCCTACCCTAAGTCACTTTGACATTTAAAAATTTTTTTGTAAATTGACATTTATTCCCGAAATATTTCTTTTACATTTAAAAAAACCGAACCCTTTGCATCACTTCAATAAGTTTTTAGCACATTTTCAAAAGATTTTTTAATATATGTTCATGTATAGTTTAGCTCTGTCTGTCCGTCCGTCCGTATGTTTACAAAAACTTTGACGCCATTTGAAATTGAGAGAATAAATTTTAACTATGGGTAGGTATTGCTTAAAAACTTAATTTCTTGGAAGGACTTTTTTCTGTAACCCCACCCATTGGGGAGCTGCAGCCCTCCAAAAGTTTAAAAAGCCTTTAATTTAAATTTAAATTTTTATAACAAGAGTTTATTTTTAATTTAAAAAGGATAAAACACAGCTGCTTTTGTAAGCTTTATAAAACTATATCGCCTAAATGCATTGAGTCGTCATTCGGTACTAACAATAACCATTATGCGAAACTCAATTTTTGCAAAGTTTTTGGCCTCTCATATTTTCTGATCAGCTCAAGATAGAAACTTTAAATTTCGGAAAAAGTTAGATCGTCAGTAATTAGTAGAAGTCGGTTAAGGAGTTGGTCTTAACCATTTTAGCTTAGAAGCTTAAATTCTAAAAGAAGTTACAAATTTTAGGGGTAATCACAATTTAATTCTTAAAATCTCAAAATTTTGGAATGAGGTAGGTGTGGGTTATTTCCTCAAGAGAAACCATAAGTTTGCTTAGTAAAAATTTGAGGACCTTTTCCATTGAAGGACCATTAGGACTCAAAAATTTCCCATTTTTATGAATCAGTAACATTGTCACCAGTGTGTATATATTCCCAAAATTAAACTCAGTATGAAACACTATATTGAAAATATGCTTTTTTAAAAACGCTTTGGTTTTTTCATCGTTTGTTTGAATTCATTCTTTTAAAAGTTCAAAAATCCGCCAACCCATGAACATTTACATTCCAACAATGTATATATTCAGATTAACTGTAAATGCTGATTAATTCACAAAAAAACAAAAACAGCAAAACAACAAAAATTTTTGTTATTTCTTCGGCAATTTTTATTCCACAGTATAGAACCAAAACTAATTTAAGTGGTAAAAATCCATTCACCAAAAATATGTATGATGGAAATGCAAAAATCAAATATTCTTGATGTTTGATGCATATGTACATATATTAATGTATCTATAAATATATGTATATATTCATATAACGATATTATATGAAAAATGAAGGTATTTATTTTTTTTTTTATTTTAAAGCTCTGTTCAATTAACGGAACATTGAAAAAAAATTCCAGACATCAGACTGCACTTCTTTCTTTTAATATTTAAATTCATCACTATAAAATGCACTCATACAAATTTATATAATATACTTACATAGATATTCTGATATTGCAATATTATGTTTGTAAGTGTGAATGCAACCAAAATGCATATAGGTACTCATGCATATAATCTGAAGTTGATTTCAATTTACTGTTGTTTTTTAATTTAAAAAAAAAAAAAAACAAATCAAGAAATATGTTGAAGTAAATGTCCAAATTTTTTATTTCATTATCGTACATACAACAGTAAATTCGATACAGATATCGTGTTCTATAAGTTTTTATTTAAATATTTTTCTTTATTTTATTTTCTTTTTAATTCCAAAATCTCAACATAAAAACGCTATAAAAAATCGCAACTTTTACTATTATGTACAATTATACAGAAGTTTAATAGGATATCGAAGCAAAAGTGTCAAATTGGATGATATAAATTGATATGTCTAACTATTTATTGTAACGGTACATTATTTACTCAATATTTTTTGTTTTATAAGGTATTGTAAATGTCAAATATCAAATCATTCAAATCGTTTACTTTGACATTTTAATAAATTTCGATAGGTATTATAAAATAAAATCGTTTAGAAAATGTCATTTTTGCATTAAGATGTTTATATAAAAATTTTTTTATTATTTATTATTTAAATTTAAATAATTTTTTAAAAATGTTTAAAAATTGAATTTCGATTTACATCAAAATGTCACTAATTTTTCAGACTCACAAAAATTTCTCAAGCAATAGTTTTATTTATATAAAGTTGAATAGTATTTTATATTTAGTATATTATAGTTACTCTGCCCAATGGAAATACTTAGGAAATCTTTAGTTAGATAAATTTTCAAGGAATTTTTAGAAATTAAATGCTGAAAAAAATTTTTTTTTAAGTGAACATCTATTGAATGATATTTAAATTAAAAAAACTTTTGAAACATTTCTCTTGGGCCTAGTATTACGCTATGGCCCATACAATCATAATGTAAATTCATAAAAATGTGCCTATATAGCTTCACTCTGTCCGTCCATCTGTCCGTCCGTCCGTATGTTTACAAAAACTTTTACACCGTTTGAAATAGAGTAAAGAAATTCTATCCATGGGTAGTTTTTGCAAAAAAAATAATTTCGTTGCAGAATTTTTTTCTGTAGCCCCACCTTCTACGGGGCTACAGCCTTCCAAAGTTAGAAAAAGTCCTATATTTAAATTGTTATAACAAGAGTTCTGTTAGATATATTTTCAATCTGAAAACGGCAAACGATAGCTGGTTTCATAAACTTTATAAATTTTTAAGAGGCAAATATTGCCATACGGTACTAATATTTAACATTACACAAAACTCAATTTTTGCAAAATTTTTGGCCACACAAATCGTCTGAACGGTACAAGCTAGGGTCTTGAAATTTTGGGAGAAGTTAGATACTCCGATATTAGTAGGAGTCGGTTAACAAAATATTTTGGTCAAGCCCCCTGTTTAGGAGCTATAAGGGCCCGAAAATTTAAATTTTGCTATTTTTAAGCACCTGTAACTTGAATACCTTGATTTTTTTTTTTTTTAAATACAAAATTTAAAGGTCCAAGATTATATTTTAACATATGTTAAAGGCTTTTCTTAAATTTAAAAGCGGTTTCTTAAATTAAAGAAAGTGTCTCTCAGTGTCTCAGCTATTTTTGCTTAGATTGTATAATTCTAAGTAAAATCCCAAATTTTTATTCAAAATTTAATTCCTAGAACTTAAAAAAATGGTGGGGAAGGGGAGGGGTGCGGGGAAGTAAGATGAAGTTAGATCCTTGAGAAACTTGGCAACCTTCTCTATTGAAGGGATATAACAACTTTAAAATAAAAACTTTAATGTTAGCAGTAAATTTTATAAGTAACAGTAACTATTTCTAAGTAAATATTTCGAAAGTTAAACTCAGTATGTAATACAATATAATTTTGAATATGTGCTTTTTTAAAAACCCTTAGCTTTTTTTCATCACTTGTTAAATCTACAAAACGATATAACAAATTCAGAATACCCATTATTTTTAAGAATATCAAAAATCACCAAGCAATAATTAAAATAATTAAAAAAGGAAACCTTTCGTAAAAACGGGTGCATTTATTACTGGTAAAAGGAAATTGATTAATACGCAAAGTAAATTAAGTTCGAAATGTGAATGAAATAAGCGATCCTTAGATAGAAGAATTTACACAAAAATAACCAAAAGTTGTTTAATTATATACTTTTATAATAATTTCCCGGTGTCTATGGGTTTATTTTTCAGTGTGTACAACTGTGAATTCTTATATTAGAAATTTGACCATAAATTTATAAGAATTGTATGGTGTAGAGGTTATTGAAGTGCTTCGGTTCTAAAAAGATCTTAATAAGATCCTCGTTACAAAAAAAAAAAAAATTATTTTATTTGGATGGTTCCTTTAAAAATTTGTAACTTTAAAAACTAAAATACTTCACTTTGATAATGTAAAACTCCATTCATAAACACTTATTTAATACAATTTTACGTAGTTGTATATATATATATGGACATGATTAAACGTGTTAAGTAGGCATTTGATACATTAAAGAATGTTGACACAAAATATTTTGATTTGAATCCAAGCTTGAGCCCAAAAGTTGTCATAGCTTAGCAACATTTTTTAAAAATATATATAACATACAAAAAGTAGACTACATAACTTCTTCATATTAAAATTTACACAATATGAGTATTTTGATTTTTTTTTGTGTATGTGTAGGAAGGATCTAATTTTATTTATCTACTATAGAATCGAAGCATAATACAAAATGTAACGGTTATTTATATGTATTGTTTTGTTATACAATATATGTACATGTATACATGATAGTGTGTCTAATTGTAAGCTTATTTGCAACTTTTATATACAACTTTTTGCACCAATATACATTTCTTCAAAACTAATTATACTAGGAGTATGAAAATTACGTACGGTTAGTTATATAATAGGACAAGGACCTATATATATATGAAGTTTCAAAATGTTACGGATTCCTTTTTTGGGGAACTGCTTTACAAAGTAGTCAATTCGATAACTGTATATCTAATGAAGCTACGAAGTTAAAATTAAAAATGGGCAAGTTATTTGGCAAAGTTGAACATTACTCGAGCCAACATTTAGTTTGTGTCAAAATTTTTTTTTTATTACTTAATTTTTAATATTTTTTTTTAAATATAATAAAATGAGTACCTTAATTAACCTGGGTTTATTTTATTTTATACATCATCATGCAAGGGCATCTACAATCTTCCTCATTTTGTTTTTATTTTTGTTAAATTTTATATACCAATTGTATAAATGGAAAATCATGTAATACGTAACTTACAAATAATGTGGTATATATAGTTATAAATTTAAATAATAAATAATAAAATTATGTTATAAATGCGAAAATAATTTATTTAATTTAAACTAAACATAGTTTTTAATTTTGTGTTAACACAGCCCAGCCCCAAATATTAAATAAAAATAAATATTGCTAAGGATACTATAATTAAAATAATACTTTTTTCAATAATTTTCCTTGAAAATAAGTTACTATCTCAGCTGTCATCAAATCCCCACAGCCTCTCTTTTCGGTTGATACGCCAGGTACTTAATACGCCACTGAGGCCCCTTGTTGTTGTTGTTGTTTAGACGGGGGGGAAAGCAAGTCTCCCTTACACCTAGGCCTTGCGGCCCGTTGTGCACCCCTCATTAAATACTTTCTATTTATTTATAACTACTATATTATTTATTTTGTTTATCTAATATATAAAGAAGAAAATTTGTTTGTTTGTTTGTTTGTTTGTTTGTTTGTTTTTCCAGGATTCACGTGAAAACCACTGGTCCGATTTTCACAAAATTTTAAAGGAATAATTCTGGGAGCCCGGGGGGTGATATAGCATTTTTATAAGTCAACAGGTTGCGGCTCCAGAGCCGTTTTAAGCTTTTTCGTTTTTTTGATGTCGAGTCGAAACGGTTTGACCGATTAACTTGAAATTTTGCACGAATGTTCTTCTTATTAAACGGAATTAATGGTATAAAGTTGGTTGGAATAAATTAACACCTTTCGGCCCGGCGGGCTTCCAAAAAATTTTGTGTTTCCGATTTGTGTCCAATTTTACAGGGTGGTTTTGCAGTCAAAAAGAGAGGCTGGCACAAATTTTTGTTGGGTTCGGTTAACCCGTTTGGGCACGAGGGCGCAATGAAGCTTTTTTAATGTTTTTGATGTCGAGCCGAAACAGTTTGACCGATTGACTTGAAATTTTGCACAAATGTTCCTCTTAGCAACCGCAATTAGTTGTATAAATTTGGTTGGAATAATTTAACCCATTTCGACGTTGCGGGCTTCTAAAAAATTTTGTATTTCCGATTTGTGTCCAATTTTACAAGGTGGTTTCGCAGTCGACAATAGAGTCTGGCACAAATTTTTGTTGAGTTCGGTTAACCCGTTTGGGCACGAGGGCGCAAAGAAGCTTTTTCAATGTTTTTGATTTCGAGTCAAAACCGTTTGACAAATTGACTTGAAATTTTGCACAAATGTTCCTCTTAGCAACCGCAATTAGTTGTATAAATTTGGTTGGAATAATTTAACCCATTTCGGCCTGGCGGACTTTCAAAAAATTTTGTGTTTTCGATTTGTGTCCAATTTTACAGGTTGATTTTGCAGTTAAAAGAGAGGCTGCAAAAAGTTTTAGTTAATTCGATTAACCCGTTTTCCACGACGACGCCATTAATTTTCTATAAATTTTATTTTCTTATACGATTAAAAGTATTTTATTGAAAATTTTGTACCAACATTTTAATTAAAACCCACAGGGTTAATTTGGTTTTGACCTGTTTGTGCGTTTTGAACAAAGATTCAATGAAATTTTCAGTTTTCTTCAAATGAAATATAAAAATCAAAAAATTCAATTTCTTATATATAATGCTTAAAAACATAGTATTTTAAAACAGTTTTTCCAAAAAATAAGCCTACATTTCTCTCATCAAATCATAAAAAAACGAGGAAGAGCGTATTACAACTTTCAGGTGAGTACTAAACAAAATATAAGTTGAAAAGCAAATTTTTAAATCTTTTCTAAACCATCGACTATATTTTATTCGAACGTTGGCAATTCAAGATAACTACTATTAACTAATTCAAAGAAGTTGTACCTACTTTCAGAAATTGGACGTAATTTACTTACAAATTTTTTTTTGAACAATCGTCGGGTCGACAGGGGTTAACAACTTCCAAGTCTGTTAGTAAATTGAACTTCATTTTCAAAGAAGAACACATATACAAAATTTGAAGTTAATCGGTTAAATCATTTCTAATATATATAACAAAGCAACGAAAAAACCAAAAAGCTGTTGGGCCACGATGGGTTAACGGAACTCCACAAATATTTTTTTGTGGCTTCATTTATAAGCAAAGTAGTATTTCAAAAAATTGGCTGAAGCTTGCGTTTTTACAATTTGCAAGCTTCCGGGCAACGCCGGGTAAATCTGCTAGTATTATATATTATTGTATATTTATATTATATTTGGTCACCATGGGAATTCGTAAAGAAAAATTATTTTTCAATAATTTTTTTTTTTTTTAATTAAATATTGTATGACCCGACCGGGAATCGAACCCGGACCCCCTCGGTTAATAATCCAAATGCTTACCCACTGCACCACCGAGGCCCCACTGAGGCCCCTTAGTCAAAATTACAATTATAAAATAAATTCTTCATAAATACAAATAAAGCATACTTATAGGGGTTTTTTTTTGAATCTCGAATTAAATAAAAAGTTTGTCATATCTTAATAACGGTAAAATGTTTATTTGACTTTTTTATTTTTTAAATTTTTCTTATGGTATTGATATAAAAATATTAACACATACAAGGTAAATAGCATTTCCTGATCTTTGATCAATCAAGCGTTCACACAAAAAAAAAACGAATTATTGCAATAAAAATTATGAAAACGTCTATATTTATTGTCATTCGTATCGTATGAATATATAAGTATTAATATGGAAAGATGTGAATATGAATACAGTAAACCACATAATATTGAAACCAAAATAGTTCCCAATTATAACGAACTATAAAAATTTTAAAAACAACATATATTTGTTAGATCATCCAGTTAATTACTTTTGGGAAAATTTCAAAAATAAAAATTTACAGGTTTAAATTAGGTGTAATGATCATATAAAAGAAGGAGTTGTATGGCAGGTACTCGAACCCTCTGAATGGCAAAATTTGAGTGTCCTAGTGCTTTAATAAGTACATAGTAATGCTCATATAAAAAAAGAAGTTGTATGGCAAGTACTGGAACCCGTGGACTTAAATGACTAGATTTAAATAGCGACGCCTATAGCATAAAAACGAATTTATGAAAATTTCAAATTCTAGCTCTTTTATTTTTCGAGTTATCGTGAGGACGGTCGGACAGACCCCATACATAGCTAAATCGATTTATATTTCGATTCTGATCCGATGCACTTGAGTCAATATAGATCCCAATAGAAAATGATTTTTGTTTGTTTTAAACTTTGAATATTTCCAATTCTATAACAAGTCTACCGCGAAGCGAATCAGCTATCAATCAATTTTTTAAAAGCGTAATAATATATCTGTCAACGGAATTTCGTGAACTTCGAAGGCTTTGTCTACATTTAAGGAAATTATTTTATTATTTTACGAAATTATTTGTTTTTTGTAATACGTAACCGTGGTTAAAATTTCTTTAATCTATTTCAAACGGTGTAAAAGTTTTTGTAAACATACGGACGGACGGACGGACGGAGTGAAGATATTGGAGCACATTTTTACAAAATATTTTGAAAATGTGCTTAAAATAGTGTATAATCTTTTAAGAACTTTTGTTGGAAATTTATTATGCAAGAAAAATGTAAAAATTCATGAAAAATGTAAACGGAAAACTCTTTTTACAACTAAGGCTACATTTATATTGCAGCTGCGAAAAGTGATAAGAGAATCGATAAGAACAGAGCGTAGAAAAATACATACATTATTTTAATATAGTTGTTTATATTAGAACATCGTTTTAATCATCGATGAACAATACATAATTTTCTACGCTATGCTCTTATCGACGCTTTTATCACTTATCGCACCTCCAATATAAACGCACCCTAAGAAAAACATTACAAGCGTTAAAATATAATATCGTAATTATAAAAAATTTAGACAGCAGATTTAAACTACAGATTTTTCAAAAATTAATTTATTATCGTATTGCAATTCTAGTATATTTATAACAGTTATCATTTCGTGTTTTCAGTTTGAAAAAATTCATCTTATAGCTAATTAAATTGTTACAAAAATTTTATATAAGTGTTTTTTTTTAAACTTTGGAAGCTGTTGATTCCTTAACTGGTGAAGCTACAGCAGAACAGTTACTTCCATAAACTTAATTTTTTTTGGCCAAAATACCCGTAACTAAATTTTCCTTTCTTTATTTCAAGCGTTGCAGAAGTTTTCTAAGCGTACGAACGGACAGGCTAATATATACAGGCTAATTTCTATTTTTTTTGAAAATTTTTGAAAATGAAAAGGAACTCAAGCGAAGGATATGATGCTAGTTAGTAGTTTCATTCACTGTAGATTTAAATTGATTGCTTGCAAAGCGTTTTTAGGTTTCATAAAAAAAAACCAAATCAAAATACCAGACTCTTACTGTATTTTTATATATTTACAACACATAAAATACAAAAAATAAAACAAAAACAAGAAAAAAAAAGGAAAAAAAAAAAAAATATTGTGAAGACGGAAAATAAAATCCTTCGAATCCGTTCCTTGTTTTTTTTTTTTTTTTTGAAGAATTCTGTTACAATAAATAGATTTTTTTTCTTATATATATATGCTATCAAAATATACAAGAATTGCCAATATGATAAAAAAAACAAGTGAAGAAAAAAATCAAGGGTTTTTAAAAAAGCACATTTTCAAAATAATACAGTTTTTCATACTGAGTATTTTATCGGAACCAAATATATACGTTGGTGACTAAGTTACTACTTACTTATAGAAATAGTAAATTTTTTAATTTTTAAGTCCTAATAGCCCCTCAATTGGGGAAGGTTGCCCAATTTCTCAAAGTTTTGAATTTTACTTAGAATTTTACTTTAAAAGCAAAAATGATTAAAACTGAGAGACACTTTCTTCAATTTAAAGAACCGCTTTTAAATTTAAGAAAATCTTTTAACATATGTTAAAGTAATGTTGGACCTTCAAATTTTGTATATTAACAAAAAAAAATTTGAACAGGTATTCAAGTTACAGGTGTTTAATAATAGCAAAATTTCAATTTTCGGGCCCTTATAGCTGCAAAACAGGGGATGTGACAAAAAAAAATTGTTAACCGACTTCTACTTATTTCTGAGGATCTAACTTCTCCCAAAATTTCAAGATCCTAGCTTGAAACGTTTAGAAGATATGTGGGGCCAAAAATTTAGCAAAAATTGAGTTTTATATATTGGTAAATTTTAGTACCGTATGGCAACCCTATACATTTAAGTGACATATTTTTGTAAAGCCTATAAAAGCAGCTCTCTAATACCGTTTTTCGATTGAAAATAAACTTAACAGAACTTTTGTTATATCAATTTAAATATAGGGCTTTTTTGGAATTTTCAGGGGCTGTAGCTTCGTCACACTTCAAAATTAAGAAAAACCTTTGACACATGTTGAAATATAATTATAGAGCTTTGAATTTTGTCTATCACTAAAAAAAAATTTGGACAGGTATTCAAGTTACAGGTGTTTAAAAATAGCAAAATTTCAATTTTCGAGCCCTTATAGCTCCTAAATAGGGGGCTTGACAAAAAAATTGTTAACTGACTCCTACTAATTTCTGAGTATCTAACTCCTCCCAAAATTTCAAAACCCTAGCTTGAACCGTTCAGAAGATATGTGTGACTAAAAATTTTGCGAAAATTGAGTTTTGCGTAATGTTAAATTTTAGTACCGTATGGTAACCCTAACCATTTTCCTTGTAAAAATTTATAAAGTTTATGAAACCAGCTATCATTTGGCGTTTTCAAATTAAAAATATATGTAACAGAACTCTTGTTATAAAAATTTAAATAAAGGGCTTTTTCCAACTTTGGGGGGCTGTCGCCCCGTAACAGGTGGGGCTACAGAAAAAAATTATTCTACGAAATTATTTTTTTTGAAAAGCTACTCATGGTTAAAATTTCTTTTCTCTATTTCAAACGGTGTAAGAGTTTTTGTAAACATACGGACGGACGGATGGACGGACGGACAGAGTGAAGCTATATAGGCACATTTTTACAAATTTTTTTGAAAATGTGCTAAAAAACAACAAAAATTATAAGTATTTTGTTTTTTTTTTTTTTTGGAATTTCTTTTTCAAAAATAAAAACGCAAAAAAAAAAAAAAAAAAAAGTGAAAGACAAAATCAAACGGAACTGAACACTTTAAGGATGGAAAATTTCATTTCAGCATGCAATCTATTTAGGGATGAAAAATCAATCTTTCGGCAGGAAATGAATAAATAATGGGAAAAAAAATATGACTAATGCCTTCTATAGAAAAAAAGCACAAAAAAAAAACCCCGATATATAAATAAAGTCGGTTTGACAGTGGAAATAACGTCGAATTTATATTTTTTCCAATAAAACCTAAACTAAAAATTAAATCGAATGAAAAAAACCGACTAGTATATTTTATTTCAAAATTATAGTTAAATGGAAAAGATGCAACTGATTTCAAATCTAACTTTTATATCTCAAATTACAAATCTTGTACAACTGATAAGGGTACGAATATCCTGGAAAAGCAAAAATAATCTAGCATACCTACCTTACTCTTAAAAACTAAGAATTTCTTGAAACCTCTTTTCAGAACATTTATAAACTAGAAGGGATTTTACAGTAGGTTATTAATTGAGTAATTTGCTTTACACAATTTTGGAGACGGTATCCAATGTAAATGTATTTCAAAAGAATCAGGAGCAAAATTTTATCATTACTTACGTGGGGGGTTTTAGGAAGGCGGCCTTCTAATGCTTTCTTGAGTCCTAATGTTCGAAAAAAACCATAAGGAAAAATTGAGGAAGGCGATTCTTGTTCATTCAGTTTTTTGGAATCGATTTCACTTTTTTTGTTAATAATCGAAAAAAGACAGTATTTTATTTTTATTTTAAATTTTTTTAATATTTTTTTTTCGGAAATAAGATAGAATGGTAATTCGACTTTATTTCCATTGTTTTTTACCCCTCCATTATATATAGGTATTATTTTATTACTTTAGTCTTTTATTCAACAAAATACAGCGTGTCAAAATAAAGTAGTTAGTGAAAGAATAATACACAAAATATTTCTAATGGTTCCCCTTAAAAATCACTTATTAGCTTTCTTTACAATTTGATTTAATTTTAATACAACAACAAATTCATCAGTGAATAAAAAACGTGTATGGTACATTATATTTCAATTTCATATGATATATTGACGATTTATTTAAAATAAGTGGGGTGAAGTTTTTTTTTTTTTTATATACATGTTCAATTAATTTTAAATTTCGGATATGTGTACGTTATTAGAAATTAAATAATGAAAAAGGAAATAATTAAAAAATAAAAGATTTACGTAAAGGAAATTTAAATTTTGGTTACAATCGGGTAAATATTTTATGGCTTGAATAATTTGTTTTTTTTTTATACCCGCTATTCTATTAGTCAAAAGGGTATACTAAATTTACCATTTCGTTTGTGACGCAGAGAAGGAGAGGGGGTAGATATAGACTCAAGTGTATGGATCGGATCAGAATCGAAAAATAAATCGATATGTCCACCCGTCCGCACGATAACTCAAAAAATAAAGCATTCCGTCTTCGGAATTTAAATCCAGCCATTTAGGTTCACGGTTTCGAGCACCTGCCATATAACTTCTTTATTATATGAGCATTACTCGGTACTTTTTAAAGCTGGGTTTTGAAATTTTGCCAAGAGTAGTTTAGTTTTATGGCCAAAGTTTCTTCAAAATTTATTTGATCTACTGCAGTGGATTCGAGTACCTGCCATACAACTTCTTTTTTTTGATGAGCTTCTTTTTTTTGATTTTATAATGAGCATTACTCTTTACTTATTAAAGCTGGGTCTCTGAAATTTTGCTAAAAATAGTTTAGTGCAGTGGCCTAAGTTACTGCAAAATTTGGTTTGTCTACTGCAGAGGGTTCGAGTCGCTGTCATACAAGTCCTTCTTTTATATGAGCATTAGATAGGTGTATTAAGTTGAATGTTTGAAGTTTTGGCAAAAGTATTTAACTGGATGATATAATGTTGATATAACGGTCATACGGGTATCCCAGAGTTGACACAGTCTACTCTACTACACTCTTCCTCGTTCATATTCAAAAAAAATCAAATTTTAAAATTATCAGAAAATCAGTCAAAATATAAATGGGACATTTATTGATTTCCTCATTATGTTTTGTTTCTTTTTAAAGGTCATTGACATTGTAAGTTCATTCACATCAATTCTAATATTATTCCAGAAGTCCAACATTTTTTAATAAGATATATAAAAGCGAGGAAGAGTGTAGTAGAGTAGACTGTGTCAACTCTGGGATACCCGTATGACCGTTATATAAACATTATATCATTATTATTATAAACATTAATTACTTTTGGCAAAATTTCAAAAATACTAGCTTTATTAGGTGAAATATAATGCTCATATAAAAGAAGGAGTTGTATGGCAGCTACTCGAACGCTTTGCAGTAGACCAACCAAACATTGCAGTAACTTTGGCCATTACACTAAACTATTTTTGGCAAAATTTCAGACACGTAGCTGTAATAGGTACAGAGAAATACTCATATAAAATAAGAAGTTGTATGGCAGCCACCCGAACCCATGGACCAAAATGGCTGGATTTAAATAGCGATGATGGCTATTGCAAAAAAACGAATTTGCGAAAATTTCAAGATCCTAGCTCCTTTATTTTTTGAGTTATCGTGTGGACGGACGGACATACATAGCTAAATCGATTTTTTTTTCGATTTTGATCCGATCCATACACTTGAGTCTATATCTACCGCCTCTCCTTCTCTGCGTCACAAACGTAATGGCAAATTTATTATACCCTTTGACTATATAGTCATACGGGTATAACAAATAGAAACTCTTTAACCATCAATTTAATCGGCAATCATTTTAAAAAAAATTTAATTAAAGTAATTAAAATTTTTTTTAAAGGAACTAATAGCTTACATTTCAATAAGTTGATTTTGTGTAAAGAGAAACAATTTCTCCGAATTATTTAACCATTATTCAACTTAAAATCTATTCTAAAATTGATATTATTCAATATAAGTTCAAAGGGACACCCAGTTTATATTTCATAAAAAAAACCAAAAAAAAAAAACGCCTAAAGATAGGCTATAACAATTAAATGTATGCAATTGTACTAATAATAATATTCAAATATTTATGAAACTTTTTTAAAAAAAACAAAAAAAAAACCAATCAAAAATATTCGCGTTTACTCAATTTTTTAGCACATTTTTAAAAATTAAAAAAAAAAATTGGCCTATTTAGCATTATTATGCCCATCCGTCTGTTCCGGTGTCTACAAAAGTTCGGGGTTTGAAATAAAGCAATCAAATTATTAAATAAAGCAATCGGATAGCTATCACAAATAAATAGTTTCATGAAAGAACTTCTTTTTATAGGGCAGCCATTATGTAACCATAGTTTTTTATACCCTACACCTATAATATGTATGGGGATACATTATAAATTAACTTTACTTCAGTACGGTGTTTGTACCCACCGAACAAAGCAAGCTGGATATGGGGAAGAATATATAAATTTTTGATTTGCGTCTTCTCCTGAGTGATTGTAGCAATGTCCGCACGTCTGTCGGTTCGTACGCTGGATAACTAAACAAATAATGATCACGATGAAATTCTGTAGGTTACTTAATACCAAAAAAATTGCGGGGATTGCAAATTCGCAAAATCGGAGCATGTTTTCAGATTCTGAAAGCTTTTGATCGAACCAAAATCAAACGAGCATAAAACTAATAATTGTAGAACCTTCAAATGTATGTCCAATGTTTATGAGTGTTCTTATTTCAATTATGTTCCTGAAATTTGAAATCAATTGGAGTGGTGATTTGGGTACATTTCGCACACCTCACAAGACTTAAAAGCATAATTTCTTCGAAATTAGTAAAGATTAACCTAAAATTTGATACAGAGGAGATCTGTCATGCTTTTATTATGTCTGTAAGATTTGGAATAAAATGGAGTAGTGGTTTAGGTACCTTACATACACATCCCTAATACAATATTTAATAAGCATATCTTATAATGAAATTCATTATGATATAAATTTGAAATATGGCAGAAGTAAGAAAAACTCTAAAATATTAATATTCCATTATTATTGTTTTTAATAATATTTTTTTACACTACCCTCTTCTTGAAAAATTGTTTCAATTTGAAAATGTATTTTTAGAAAAACTTTTAAATTTTTTCATTACTTGCATAATTTTGAACTTTTATTTTTCAACATTCTTAAGCTATTTGCATTTACGTTCTTTTTTTCGATTTAGCTTTTATATTATTTCTTTTACATTGAAGACAAAATCTTTAATTTATTCTTTAAGAAAAAAAAAAAAAAAAAATAATTTTGAATATTATTGAAAGATGATATCTCTAGTGTATTTCAACTCAATTCAATATTTTTGTTACAATAAAAAATAAATTATACGAGTATAACATAAGGTAACAATAATGAAAAGTATATAATATGTAATATGTGATCGATCTATAGAAATATTTTTACTTTTGGTATTTAATTTTTGAATCCTTACATCAACATATGCATTTTTATTATTTATGATAATGTATTATGTGATTGTTTTAACGTTTATGATAATAAATAACAAAATTATACATTTGAATATACCGAAATTATTTGTAGTACCAGACAATAATAAATATTGCCTCATAATATTAATCCTTTGCCTATTTAACATTGAACTTCTTTTTAAATTATTTTAATATACACTATATATTTTTTATTAGATATCATCAGACCAGGATTCGAACTCGATACCCGATACGATTGAAAAGCTGCCACTTTACCATTGAACTATCGGTCAGATTATTGGTTTTTATTTTATATCAATAGTTAACATGTTTTTAGTTCTTAATTCAGATTTTTAGATGTGAGCCAGTTAAGAAGATTATAGATTGATTCTTGTCAACTTGTTTTAAAATTTTTTTCGAGACTTCGAACTGGAATAACTTTTTAGCGGATTTTTCTTCCAAAATTGTGAATACGATCTAGCTTCAATAAAGTCCCTTTATAGTTAGTTTTATTAAAAACTGTGACTAAATTTTTTTTTCTCTACAGTTTTTCGACAAGGAATTTTTAATCCTGATAGTCTATTCCTCTACAAATCTCATTGTAGCACTCGCCGACCAATTTTTTTGCCAGTCCTTCTCAATATATTACTAATTCATGGTCGCCCCTAAACAATCACCTTCTTACGTACGTTTATTAATGGGTATTCTTGACATCATTATTCTAAGTCTCTCCGTTGCTTATCTCCGTTACCCTGATAACTTTGCAGAAAAGTTTCAAGCACTTTTTTATAAACACCTTAATTTTGTTAATAATTTTATGGTATGAAACTGAATGGTATGAATTTTTTTTGTTACATGCATTGAATACTTCTTATTTTGTATTCCTTATCAAGTGCGATTACCATGTAACTCATAGATTTATAACTGTAATTCTAATTAACCTATATGTTAGAGTATATCTCCATGTAGCCCATTTTTTTTTCTCCAACTTCTTTCTGAATCCCCCTCCATTTATTCTATAAAAATATTTTCTTCGCAAACTCTTTTAGTAGAAACTATGCTATATAATTTATTACTGCTGATTGAATATTGATGAATTCTAAATAGCTTTATTGTTTTATTACAAATCCATTGCTATATTAAATCTATATATATATAAAAGCGAAAGTTTGTTTGTTTGTTTGTTAATTTGTATGTAGCGAATATACTCCTAAACTGCTCAACCGATTTTCATGAAAATTTGGATATAGAAATTTTTGGGTACGGAAAGAAATCGTGGGCAAAAAATTTACTCTAACGGATCGCCAAGTTGGGGTTGTGGTGCAAGTACTTAAACTATTTTCTTTTAAAATGAAAACGGTTTGACTGATTGATTTTAATGTATGCATGATGCTCCTTGAGAATTGCGTGCACACTATTAAAAGTTTTGGAATTTGTTAACCCATGTCGGCCCGACGGTTGGTCAAAAAATATTTTGGAACTAAATTTTGTCCAATTTTACGAAGTACTGCTTCGGCTAATAAGAAAGCCTCAAAAAAAAAAGTACCAACAGCTTTTTATAGGGTTTTTCATAACTTTACTCTGAAATAGAAACTGTTCGGCCGATTTTCGTCAAATATATACAAGGGACACGTATTGAGAATTGAGTTGACACTATTAACAGTTTTGGAATTTTTTAACCCATGCCCGCCCGACGATTGTCAAAAAAAAGTTTTGGAAGCAAATTACGTCCCACAGCGGCTTTTTATAGATTTTTGCCTTACTTTACAATAAATTAGAAACGGCTTGAACGGTTGACTCCAAATTTTATATGCGTGAAGCAACTTGAAAATGGAGTTGAGTCTGTTAACAGCCTTGGTGTTTCGTAACACATGTCGGTCCTACGATTGATCAAAAAAAAATTTTTCGAATAAAATTACGTTCAATTTTGGAAAGTAGTTTGTACTGATTTGAATCTTAAAAAAATCGTTTTAAAAAAATTGCTTTCATACATTTTAAAATTTACATTTACACCGTGTGTAATTTTTGCTTTAACTTTTTGCAGTAACTTCAACTTCATTGTAACCTCCATTGAGAGGCCCAGCAACGCGCTCCGGCTATTAGCTAGTTTATAATAAATTACACTGAAATTAATTAATAAATATTTTTTTTACTAAACGAAATTATTCCATACAGCTCCTTTCAAACTTTTCATATCTCTGTTGTTCTTTTGAATAACAAGTTTGTTCTTACAATTATCTGGAACAACTGTTTTTTTTTTTATACCATGTTACCTTCACTAATATATTTATACAATATTTACCACATATTTCATATTTCAAGAAAGGTAGTAAGGAACATACTATATAATATTTGCACATACATATTAAAATATATATTAAACATAAAAAAAAATAAAAAAAAATCAAAAATGTGTTGAATGTCAATTTTTATTTAAATATTGTATATATTTTTTTTTAACTTGTTCTAATATGTATGAGTTTGAAAAGAAGTTTAATGCTTCATTTTTTATTAATAATAATATTGGATATAAATTTGAATATATTGTATTCATTTTTTTTTTTACTTTTAATATTGAATAAAATAGAAAAAAAAAATTATTTCTATATATCAATATTGAATGATTTTTATAAAGAACAGTTAACAATTTTCTTTCACTTAATATTACTAAATATTTTATTGAAAATTTAAAGGAATTTTTCTTTAAATTCAAAAAAAAAAAAACAACAACAAAAATAACAAAAGAAAAATGTATTCACAATAGAAACAATTTTAAATTTAAATATATTTTAAAATATATATTGCTATTAATATATTCAAATCATATAAAGGATTATTTGCTAAAGAACCATTTTATTAAAGAATGTTAATTTAAAAATATATTATATATTTTTTATTATAAATAAAATTTCACTTCTGAATTTTAAAAAAAATGAATTAAATGATATTTTAAATATTTTATAAAATTTCTTATCATAAATTGTTTACACTTAATTTTAAATTCTGCTTTTAACTTATACTTCTATTTCAAATTTTGACAATTAACTTTCGTGAACCTATACTAAACCATTTCTACATCAACTTACAAATTTATTAATTTCAAATATATCTTAGTGTTTAATTTATATTTAGCTTAGTATAATTCTCTTTTCAGTTTTTATTATTCTCTTAGTGAGAATTTAAATTTCATTATTCTTATTGTGTTCATATTTTAATCTGCCCAATGGAGTTGTGGTTAAGACGCCGACCTTTTGAATGGAAGATCTCGTGTTCAGAATCTGGTCAGATCATATCTAAAACAAAATATCGTAAAAATTGTATAAGTACATTGTAATAGTTTATATCATAATATAAAATAGGATTACCTATATAAAAATATATAATAACACTTGTCGAATATACTAATACCATACGTATAACGATTAAAAAAACTAAAACTATGTTTAAGTGACTTGGTGAATGATCTATCAATACTGCTTAAAAGATTGGAAAAGGAATAAAAAAATTTAAAAATAATTCAAAACGAGGAAAAGTGTTGTAGAGTAGATTGTGTCAACTCTGGGATACCCGTATGACGGTAACATATACATAATTATATCATCCGGTTAATTACTTTTAGCAAAATTTCAAACATACAGCTTTATTAAGTGTAGTGTAATGCTTATATAAAAAAAGGAGTTATATGGCAGCTACTCGAACCCATGGACCAATATCCTAATGCAAAAAAGAAAATTTCAAGATCCTAGCTCCTTTAGTTTTTGAGTTATCGTGATGACAGACGGACGGACATACATAGCTAAATCGATTTATTTTTCGATTCTGATCCGATCCATACACTTGAGTCTATATCTACCCCCCCTCCTTCTCTGCGTTACAAACGTAATGGCAAACTTATTATACCCTTTGATTATTTAGTCATACGGGTATAACAAATACATTTATTGCATGTGTGCTTTCAAAAAATGTTGTAAAAATGTGCCTATATAGCTTAACTCTGTCCGCCCGTCCGTATGTTTACAAAACTTTTACACCGTTTGAAATAGAGTAAAGAAATTTTAACCACGGGTAAATATTTCAAAAAAAATAATTTCGTAGAAGAAATTTTTTCTGTAGCCCAACCCGTTACGGAGCGACATCCCTCCAAAGTTGGAAAAAGCCCTATATTTAAATTGTTATAACCAGAGTTCTGTTAAGTGTACTTTCAATCTATGCTGCTGCAGCATTATATTTTAACATATATTAAAGGTTTTTCTTAAATTCAAAACAGGTTTTTTAAATTGAAGAAACTGACTCTTAGTTTTAAACGTTTTTGCTGAGATAATAAAATTTTAGGTGAAATTCCAAATTTGGTGGAGTTCACAATTGATTTCCTAGAACCGAACAAAAAGAAAGGGTGAGGACAGGAGGGGAGTGGGCAGATCTATCATAAGTTTTTTAGCAAAAATTTGGGAACCTTCCCCATTGAAGGGCTACTAGGTCTTCAAAATTAAAACTTTTATGCTTTTAAAAAACGGTAACTTATTCACCAGTGTAAGTTTTTCCAAAATTAAACGTTAACATTATATATAAATAATAAAATACTCAGTAAGAAACCCTATATAACTTTGAAAATTTTCTTCACTTGTTTCTAAATTATTTGAAAATTTGCTGAAAATTTTCTATTTAAAAAGCCGAACTCTTTTATTTTGACTAAAGAATATTAAAAATTTGTCAGGAACTAAAAAATCACTAAAAGTTCTTCAAAACATTAAATGACTTTTAGTGTTTTCTCCCCCGTTTTTTCAACAAAATTACATTCAAACATTTAGTGACAATATAAATTAACTTCTTTATGGTCCTGTCATTGGTTAAAAACTATAAAAAAAAATAAAATTAAGAAATAAAGTATAATAAAAATTCAAAGTGTAAAAT
Organism: Dolichopus griseipennis; assembly: GCA_963082915.1. NCBI lineage: Eukaryota > Metazoa > Arthropoda > Insecta > Diptera > Dolichopodidae > Dolichopus > Dolichopus griseipennis. The sequence continues at coordinate 318,532,052 of OY720441.1, read as the reverse complement.
AAGAAAAATATTCTTATATTTTAAGTTTTCTATTATTATATAAGTTTGAGTATGAGAATTACTTGATTTTTATTGACATCACATCTTCGCATTGGTACAGATAAGCCGGTTTAATCCAATAAAATTTTTCCTTTTTGAACTTTTTTTCTGGAAGGGGATAATTGGGAAGGGGTAATCTTTTGAGAAAAACTTTAATATTTTATTATCTGTTATGCTATTGCTTTAAATATATATAAATATAATCCTATTTTATATACATATAGAAAATAAGGATAAGAATAGAAAAAGCTTTAGCCTTAATGTAAAACTTTATTTTTAATGATTTGGTTTTTTTCAGAGGAGTTTTTGTAAAAACTTTTCTCTTTATAAAATACATATATAGCGTAATATCTAAAATGAAGAGTTTATAAAGAGGCACATAAAAAAATTTGTAATATATAATTAACATTTAATTTTAAATAAAAACGGAAACAAATTAGAGTAGTTTCAGATACACAACTTAATTAATGACACATATAAATATAAGAAGTATACATATAAAAAAAAGTAGTTGCGTGACAACTATTCGAACCCATTGACCAAAAACGGCTGCTGTAAATAATGTAGAAAGGAATCCTATCTCTTTTATTTTTTGAGTTATCGTGAGAACAAACGGGAAGACCGACAAATGGATTTTGATTACTATTTTTGATTTCTGATTTAATCCATAACGTTGAGCCTATGTCTATTCCCTAACATATTTATAGCGTCACAAACGTAATATTAGTTTCCCAAATTGATTGACAATTGAGACAATCTAATATATAAAAAAGAAAATTTGTTTGTTTGTTTGTCCAGGATTCACGTGAAAACCACTGGTCCGATTGTCACAAAATTTTACAGGAATAATTCTGAGTGCCCGGGGGTGACATATGTCACATTTTTATAAGTCAACAGGTTGCGGCTCTAGAGTTGTTTTAAGCTTTTTTGTTTTTTTGATGTCAAGCCAAAACGGTTTGACTTGAAATGTTTCTCTTAGCAACCGGAATTAGTTATATAAACTTGGTTCGAATGATTTAACGCATTTCGGCCTAAATGGCGAAAAAAAAAGTTTTAGTTTAATGCTGGTACCAGTAAGTATAAAACAAAATATAAGTATAAAATATAAGGATTTTAATTATAAAAACTCACAGGGTTAATTTGGTTTTGACCAATGAAATTTTCAAATTTTTGGTATTAACTCAAGTTAACCTTTATTTTAAAAGCTCACCTAATTAATAAGACTAATTTTTTTGCTCTCCTTAAATAGTCTCAAATAGTACAAAAGCTAAATGGGATAATATTAATAGTAATAAAAATAAAGCTAATAAAGATTCCGAATAATAATATCTTTAAATTTAAATAGAATAACATTTTCAAATAAAATCTAAAAATCAAAAAATTCAATTTCATATATATTATAATTAAATACATAGTACTTTAAAACAGTTTTTCCAAAAAAGAAACCTACATTTCTCTTACAAAATCAAAAAAAAAACGAGGAAGAGCGTAGTAGAACTTTCAGGTAAGTACAAAACAAAATACAAGTTGAAAAGCAGATTTTTGAACCTTTTCTATACCATCGACTGTATTATTTCAAACGTTGGCAATTCAAGAAACAATCATACATACAACAAAATTTTATGAACAATGGTCGGGTCAGCATGGGTTAACAAATTCCAAGTCTGTTAATAGAGTGAACTCCATTCTCAAAGAGGAACATATATACAAAATTTGAAGTCAATCGGTTAAACCATTTCTAATTTATAGCAAAGTAACGAAAAAACCTATAAAAAGCTGTTGGGCCACAACGGGTTAACGGAACTCAACAAATATTTTTTTGAGGGTTTTTTTTAACCAAAGTAGTACTTAAAAAAATTGGTTTAAACTTGCTTTTTTACAATTTGCACGCTCGCGGGCATCTCCCGGTAAATCTGCTAATTTAATATAATTTTTTTGTAATTATCTGACAGTTTTGTTTTACTTAACCTTGAATTATTGTAAACTTTTATTAAATTTTAATTTTATTAATTTTGAGCTGGTAAAAAATCAGTTTTTCAACGTCGATACCAAATTCCAGCTTTTTTATTTTAATTTTTAAAGCCATCCAGCAACTGAAAGTCTTACTATAAGAGAGTAGCAAAATTTTTTTGAAATAACTAACATCATAAACAAAGAAAATAATCCCTTCATTATTAAACATAAACGGTTCATAACGGTAAATTTAAATTGTTAACTAAATTAAACATAAAGTTAACATAGCTTGAAAAGATTTTGAAGTTTATATATTCTTAAATTGATGTAAAAATAGCTTGAAAAAAAAATTTACAAAATTTATGACGGAATTTTACAAAATATATATTTAATTCAAATATATTTTTTTGCAAAATTTTACTGGCCTTTAACAAAATTAAATGAGACGTAATTGTTTTCTCCGTTAGATTAAAAATTTGATATCCAATAGTCAGACACCAGATAAATCAGCCACGTTTGCATGAAAGACTACATATATGTCACACATTGATGTGTTTCAGTGAAGAACGTTACTGAACGTTTAATACGATGTGTTCCTGCGAAGAATGTTACTGAATCTGAAATCCTATTTTTTTTTTTTTATTGTAAAAACAATCAACAGGAATTCTAATTTTAAAGTTTCATATATTCTCAGAATTAACTAATAACTTTAATTTAATATAATGCTTTAACATAACATTTTAAAATACAATTCCTCTTCAGATAGCTCACAATAATTGATAGATTTTAACTTAAGCATCAATATTTATTACATGTTAAAATAAAGAATCTAAAAATATGCAATACATAAAAAAAGGTACACTGTTGTGCAATTAACTCGGGACATTTTAAAAAATATTGTCCGACAATTGTGTTTCATAAAAATACATTATTTACTCATTATTTCAGTGATAAAAAATTACTTATGGTCTTCAATTTTGTCAACTATTAAGGTCGTTAATTTCTAAGATATTTCAAACCCCTGACTCAATAATTCCTATTTTAAAAGAATTTCTAAGTCACATTTGAAAATTAATGAACATTCTTAAACTTAAATTTCTCAATTATTCTTTAACGTCTTATTCTCTTCGGAGTGAACGAGAAAAATTTTGATTCGAGAACGAACAATTCCGATTTTAAATTGAAATAAAGTTCCAACCCTCGTATCTTTTAAACAAGAAGTCGGAGCGACTCTCAAGTAGACACTAAAAACTGATTCTCCACAAGCTTTGTAGTACAGTATCAGAAATTTGTTCCAAAATGGTGATATCAGTTGTTCCAAGATTCATTAGAGTAATTCGAAATCAACAGCATAATGTATAATATTGGAAGAAGAAGACCTTTAAGCACTAATTCCCATTGTACAGTAAATTCTGTCTGAAGCACATAAGAATTTTCAAACCCATTCTGATTTAATGGAAGTTAGTAGAAGGGACTGTATTTTATTGAATTATATGCATATATATATTTTTACTTTTTGATTAAACTTAGTAGACATCCATTAGAGATCAAATTTCTTAATTTCATTTTGTTCCTTTTTAACTTTTTCCTGCCAAACCATAAAAACCATTCGTAGAAGAAGAATAAAAGTGGTTTTATTACATATTCTTGTGTTTCTACAAAATATATGTGTATAAATATACATATTCTATATGGATGTATTGAAAATTCTTATAATGATTTTATATAAATATAGATAAAGGGATATGAACATCTCATAAAGATGCACGTGAAAGTTTTCTCTTTTTCTTCTTTCTTTTTGGTTATTTTTAATAGTGGTATTCTTTGGTCGTCTTTAATGTTTTATAATTCGAAATCCAATAAAAAACAAGTGATGATAAAAAACCAAGGGTTTTTAAAAAAGCACATTTCCAAAATAATAAAGTGTTTCATACTAAGTATTTTATCGGAATATAATGTTTGTAGTCGCTAAATAGTTTTATTTTATTTTTTTATTTTAAAGAAATACAATTTAGAAAATGTCTTTTTATTTAAATAGTTTATTATTTCTTCTTTAACAAATTCTGATAATAAATAAATGAACCGAGCCAAACAAGATCTCTATAATTACTGACTATTTCAAATTTTAATTTATACATTATTCTTTGAATACTCTTTGCTCTTTTTTTTTATTTATTTTCTTTTCTCCTTTTTGTTTCATATACATATGAGAAAACTACTACAATTCGGCCATCCTGACCACTTAATCGTCCTCGATTAAGACATATCAATATTAGACATATACATCATAAACATTAGTGCACTATTAACATTAAAACATTACCAACATTGGAATAGATTAATCTGAGTTTCAAAAATGCGATTACCAAAACCAATTCAAATTTAAAAAAAATCAATTAATAGTTAAATAATTATTTTCGCTATTATATATATATATATATATTTTTTTTCTTCTTTTTTTTTTTTTTCTTTTTTTTTTTTTTCTTTAAGGGCCCCTTCCAGATAATAAATTAATTGATTTTAATAAACACATAATTGAATTTCTCTATTAATACTTAAATCTAATACAATTTTTCTTTCTATCATTTGAACTTTTCATACAATTATTTTCTTTCTTTTATTTTTAATTTTTTTTTTTTTTTTTTTTTTTTTTTTTTTTTTTTTTTTTTAAAAAAAAAAAAAGAGCTAAGTTTTGAATGCAATACAATTTGCAATATTTCATACATATATTAATATCAGATCGGTTCAAAATATAAAGTTTCCCAAACAAAATAATAAAATTCATACATATTGTATTCCAATACATAAATTCCAAGTAAATAAAGGTTTCATTAAATTCAATTAGTTTTTCCATTATTATTAATATGAAAAAATATTAAAATACATATCTACAAACTAATATCTATTTTTAATCTTTCTTTTCTTTTTTTTTTTCCTTTTTTTTTTTTAAATTTTCTCCAAATATTTACATAAATTTTTTTTTTATTGAATTGAAATAATAAACTTATGATAATATAACTATATATTTTATTTCAACATATCTATGATTTAAATATATATATATATAATTTTTTTTTTTTTTCCAAATAAACTGGAATATTTTTAAATGGTCATTTACGTTTTCTCAAATTATAATTATTTTTATATGGTACCATGTTACGACTTTCTATGACACCTTTGTATGGAATTTGACTAATTTGAAAATTTTCTATGTCATTAACAATATAACGATTGTTACCTAGCACTTTGAGGACCTCATATGGACCTTTCCATTTTGGTAGTAATTTTTTACTAATACCAGGAGTACAAACATAATTTTTAATCATCACATAATCTCCAACTACATATATTTTAGCCGGTTTTCTAAACTTGTCGAAATACTTTTTATTATAATCCTGAACCTTTTTGTTTGCTTCAATACTATTTTTTCTAACTTGTACTAAATCTCGCGAATTCGAATTAATTTCTCGCTCAATAATTTCTTTAACACCGTCGACAAATACACCTCTTTGATTAACTCCATACATCATCATACTAGGGGTTGTAGCAATTGAACGATTGACCGTATTATTAAGACTAAACTCGGCCTTAAATAAAACGTTATACCAGTACTTTTTAGTAGAGTTATCGCTTAGTTTAGCTAACATTGGAATAAGGCTACGATTTATCCTTTCAACTTGTCCGTTAGCTTGTGGCGAACCGGTGGCTATCTTTATGTGTTCAATATTATTTTCTTTTACAAAATCATCAAAATCTCTGGAGGTAAAACAACTACCTCTGTCTGAGATAATTCTACGCGGACGACTATAAGAATTGAAATAATTTTCCAAACAAACAATAACTTCTTTAGTGCTGGTAGATTTGACAGCGTATAATTTTGTATATTTTGTAAACGCATCTACAACTAAAAACACATGTTTTTTTGAAAACTTAGCATTGTTATCTATAGGACCACAATGGTCTATGTGAATGGTGTCAAATGGAACGTTATTTTTGGGAATATTATGCAAGAAACCCTCAGTTTTGCCTTTTGATGAAGAAAAAGTTATGCATTTTAAACAATTGGAAATGTAATAACTAATACTTTCTTTTAATTTAGGGAACCAGTAGTTTCTAAGTATAAGCTCATAGGTTTTATCTACTCCTATGTGTCCCATTTCATCGTGATTTATACGAATAACATTATTTTGCATACTTTCCGGGACATAAAACAGTAATTTTCCTTTCAATTTCCTATACACCAAACCATTTCGCATCTCATAGAAACTATCTTCGGACGATTCTAATTTCTTTTTAATTTTCTGAATATTAAGATCTTTATTTTGTGATATCGATAGTGTTTGCTCAAAAGTGTTTTCTTCGAGAACTAATATATTTGTGGATCTACTAAGTGCATCTACATGAGACATTCGATTTCCTTTACGATGCTCTACCATATAATCATAGTTTTGAAGCTCAAGTGCCCATCTTGCTATACGAGCATTAATATCTTTCTTATTAAGAGTAAGCGTAAGTGAGTTACAATCTGTAACGATCTTAAACTTAATGCCTTGTAGGTAAACACGAAATCTTTTCAATGCATAAATAATAGCTAATGTTTCCAATTCGAAACTATGATACTTGCTCTCAGTTTCAGTCGTTCGTTTGGAAAAATAAAAAACAGGGTGAAATTTATTATCCGGTTGGCGTTGTAATAATATAGCACCAAAGCCAATCGAACTGGCATCCGTATGCAACTCAGTTTCGGACTTAGGGTTATAAATGGCTAAAATGGGAGAACTTACTAAATGATTCTTCAATGTTTCAAAAGCTTTGAACTCTTTTTCCTGAAAGTTAAATTTTACATCTTTACGAATTAAGTCATAAAGTGGTTTCGCTATTAATGAAAAATGTGGTATGAATTTACGAAAGTATGAACTCAAACCTATAAAACTGTGCACTTGTTTAGTACTTGATGGAACTGGGAATTCTAAAACAGCTTTAATACCAGATTCAGTTGGCTTTATTCCTTCATATCCAACTGAATACCCCAAATAGTCAATATTTGTTTGCAAAAACTTGCATTTTTCCAGATTGAGTTCTAATTTATTTTGCCTTAAAAGTATAAAAACGTTCTTTAATATATCAACGTGTTCTTTAATAGTCTCGGTCGCGATCAATATATCGTCAAAATACGTTAAAATTTTTCCATCAGTAATCATTTCTTTAAAAATAATATTTACAAAACGTTGAAATACAGCCGGGGCGTTTTTCAACCCAAACGGCATTTTAGTATACTCGAATTGACCCAACGGGGTAATAAACGAAGTATATTGGACAGAATCTTTATTCATGGCTACGTGATGGAAACCATTTTTGAGATCCAGAGAACTAAAATATTTTTTCCCTTTTAATTGAGTAAGTTGGTCCTCTATTAATGGTATAGGATAATTATCCCTCACTGTAACTTTATTTAAAGTTCTATAGTCTACACATAACCGAATATCATTATTTTTTTTTTTTATTAAAACAATTGGAGAACAAAATGGAGATTGACTAGGTCGAATTATTTTTTCTTTTAATAATTGATTAAGTTTTTCTTGCAATTTTTCTTTTTCGTAAAATGACAAACGCCGAGGTGTCGAATAAAATGGTACGTTGTTATTTAGTAAAATTTTCATTTCATATTCCAATTTATTATCATTTTGCAAATTAGAGTTAAAATAATTTTCATAAAATATGTCATAACAATTCTTAATAATATTTTTATCAATATTTGGATTAATGTTTAATACTACATTTTTATTTTCAGATTCATCCAAATAATTAATAGAAGAGAGTAATTTAATTTCATTTTCAATCGGGTTTAATATATTTGGTTGATCAATACAATTTAAATTTACTAATTTGAAATTTGAAATTTGCATAAAATCTCTACCAAGTATTAAGTCATAAGTCATTGTTGACTTAGGAACTACTTTAACATTTAATTTATAATATTTATCAAATAATCTAACAGAAACATTTATATTACCTAATACAATTAACTTACTGTTATTGATACCGTAATAGTTTTGTTGATTTTCATGATGAATACTTTTATATGATACAAGTCTTTCTGAAATAAGTGAAATTGAGCTGCCAGTATCCATTAGTGTTGATAAATTGTTGATTAGTTTTTTATTATCATCCGCGATGATTGTGGTATACATGAATTCTTCAATTGGATTAATATTCGAGATTGCATTCTGATGATCTTGAAGTAATTTATTCTGTGATTGTGATTTTTCAATACAATTGTTGGCAAAATGTCCTGATTTTCCGCACCTAAAACATTTACCTTTTTCTCTCCGTGGTTGCTTACACTGTACTACTGTATGGCCGATTCCGTTACAATTAAAACAACGAAATACTGGTTTTTCTTCTTTAACATTTTTAGTTAGATCTGCATTTTTATTTTGAAAATTATTATAAGTTTTGTTATTTTGTTTGAATTGATTTTTATACACTGGTTTTAAATAATTTGAATAGTTTGAAAAATTTGCTGTCGGAAATCTTTTTTGCTTGATAATCGAAGAAAATGCGCTTAATATTTGTTCACTGCTAGTAAATTGTAACATTTTTGCTTGATTTTGAAGTACGACATCATTCATTCCTTCTATTATAAACTCACATAATTCTTCTTCAGATATATCTAAACTTCCAGCAAGTATGACTTTATCATGGAAATAATCAGCGAAATTTTCATTTACATTCCAAATACGATGCTCAAATTTCCGTCGAATTTCAATTTTTTGTAGCTTATTTCCAAATAATTTGTCCATTCTATTTAATAACTCGTTTAAATTCATTGTTAAATGCTCTGATTTGGAATGAAACCATCTTAGTGCTTTACCTTTTAATTTTTTAATAACAAATAATTTCATCGTACCATCGTCAACTTGATATGTTTCTTTACATGTTTTTACATGTTGACACCAAGGTAAAAATCCTTCGTCACTAAAATCATACAATAAATGATCTAAATAATTTAAATTTACCTCTAAATTAATATCATTTTGTGTTGTTTTATTGTTATTTGCTTTCATTCGTTCAATATCTCGTACTAGCTTTTGACGTTGCGTCTCTATTAATTTAAGTTGTCGTTTTAAAACATCTATTTGACCAGTGCCGTCGATAACTTGACTTTCATCTTCTCGAGCACTAGTACAAACAGAACCTTCAAATACAAGTTGGTCCAAATTCTCACCATCATCTTCTATTATTTCATTAACATTTACATCTGGATTATTTTTTTCTTTATACTGGATAATTCGATTAATTATAATTTCTTTTGTTCCCGTTTGCGGCAAACCATAAGTCTTACAACTTGAAGTTAATTGTTTTTTTGATTGTTTACGTAACTCCGAGCGTAAATTCTCCATTTTTTTTTTTTTACTTTACTTTTTTTTTTTTTAAATCAATCTTTAAGCAATTCAAACGATGCAGCCAACCTCACTTTTCATACCAAATTCAAACAAACAGTCAATTCAACTTATTATTTTTTTTTTTATTATAATTTTTTTTTTTCTTAGCTCTCAATATTATATTCAAAAACATAATATACCAATTTCCCCTTTTTTTTTTTTTTTTTAAATAGCGAAGACAGCATAAAGAGGAATACACAAAAAAAATTAATTTTGTTGCGGTCGTAATACTATAATAATATTGTTATACATTTTTTTTTTTTCACGATGCTTGCTCAGCTTTCAACTCTATAAGAATATCACTGTAGTAGAGTGAGACAAAACTATGCATAGTTTTTGTGTTTTGTTTTTTTTTTTTTTTTTTTATAATAATTTTTTTTTTCTCTTTTTTTTTTTGAATTGAAAATTTCAAAATTTAACCGTTTTTTTTTTTTCAAATAGGTTCTAGAAGCTTTATTACCAAATTATCAAATATGGTATTAAAAGTACATGAATTTTTGGATTATAAATTGAAATTCACTATATTATATATATCTTGGTTTTGTCTTTTGTGACATATTGTTTTTTTTTTTTGGTTTTAAATGAACAAACGAATAAAACATTTTTTAAAATTTTAAATACTTAAGAACAAAATGAATATTAAGATTCTTTTCTTTTGAATATTTTGTTATTTTCAGAATTTTATATTTAAAAATTTTTTTTTTCTGGATAAATATCCCACTTCTGAAATTTTGTAGTCGCTAAATAGTTTTATTTTATTTTTTTTATTTTAAAGAAATACAATTTAGAAAATGTCTTTTTATTTAAATAGTTTATTATTTCTTCTTTAACAAATTCTGATAATAAATAAATGAACCGAGCCAAACAAGATCTCTATAATTACTGACTATTTCAAATTTTAATTTATACATTATTCTTTGAATACTCTTTGCTCTTTTTTTTTATTTATTTTCTTTTCTCCTTTTTGTTTCATATACATATGAGAAAACTACTACATGTTGAAGCTTCAATATTAACGTTTAATTTAGGAAAAATATACGTTAGTGACTAAGTTACTGCTTACCTACAAAAACAGTAAATTTTTAGTTTTTAAGCCCTATTAGCTGCTCTATGGGGAAGGTTGCCAAATTTCTCAAGGACCTAACTTCATCTTACCCCCCCCCCCCCTCCCTCTCCACTTTTGTAGTTTCTAGGAATTAAAACAAAATTTGGAATTTTTCTTAGAATTTTATTATCTAAGCAAAAATGAGTAAAACTGAGAGACACTTTCTTCAGTTTAAGGAACCGCTTTTAAATTTAAGCAAAGCCTTTAACATATGTTAAAATATAATGTTGGACCTTCAAATTTTGTATATTAATAAAAAAAAAATTGGACAGGTATTCAAGTTACAGGTGCTTAAAAATAGCAAAATTTCAATTTTCGAGCCCTTATAGCTTCTAAACAGGGGGCTTGACAAAACAATTTTGTTAACCGACTCCTACTAGCTTTTGAGGACCTAACTTCTCCCAAAATTTCAAGGCCCTATCTTAAACCGTTTAAGAGATATGTGGGACGAAAAATTTTGCAAAAATTGAGTTTTATATAATGCTAAATTTTAGTACCATATGGCAACCCTATAAATTTGATCGACATATTTTTGTTGAGTATATAAAAGCAGCTCTCTTATACAGTTTTTTGATTGAAAATAAACCTAACAGAACTCATGTTATATCATTTTAAATATAGGGCTTTTTTGGAATTTGCAGGGGCTGTAGCCTCGTAACCCTTCAAAATTAAGAAAAACCTTTGACACATGTTGAAATATAATTATAGAGCTTTGAATTTTGTATATCACTAAAAAAAAATTTGGACAGGTATTCAAGTTACAGGTGTTTAAAAATAGCAAAATTTCAATTTTCTAGCCCTTATAGCTCCGAAACATGGGCCTGGACAAAAAAATTTTGTTAACCGATTCCTACTAATTTTTGAGTATCTAACTTCTTCCAAAATTTCAAGACCCTAGCTTGAACCGTTCGGAAGATATGTGTGGCCAAAATTTTTGCAAAAATTGAGTTTTGTGTAATGTTAAATTTTAGTACCGTATGGCAACCTTAAACATTTGCCTTTTAAAATTTTAAATAAAGTTTATAAAACCAGCTATCGTTTGCCGTTTTCAGATTGAAAATATATCCAACACAACTCTTGTTATAACAGTTTAAATATAGGGCTTTTTCCAACTTTGGGGGGCTGTAGTCCCGTAACAGGTGGGGCTACAGAAAAAAATTCTTCTACGAAATTATTTTTTTTGCAATACCTACCCGTGTTTAAAATTTTTTTACTCTATTTCAAACGGTGTAAAAGTTTTTGTAAACATACGGACGGACGGACGGACGGACGGACGGACAGACGGACGGACAGAGTGAAGCTATATAGGCAAATTTTTACAAAATTTTTTGAAAATGTGCTAACAAGAAAGAAAAAATAAAAGGTCTAAATGAAAATCATCATTATTTTGTATAAAACAAAATCTTCTTTTAAGGAGGCTGTGTATTCATCTCAAAACAATACTTAAAAAAAAAATATGTATATATACGAGTATATACATACTTAAGAACTATTTATATCATTATATATAATACCCATAAGATAACTATATGTTTCATGAAATAAAATAATGATACTGATTTTGTTTTAAATTTTCTATAGATTGGGTATCTGTCTCTCAGGTAAGGCACTTAAGTTCAGGAGAGTCTATATTCTTAAAATTTATAACAGGACATCGTTTTGAAACGTGTAATATACAACTTAATCCAAAACTCACAAATCTGAACGCATAAAAACCAATTTCCATAAGTCGTGTTACGCCATCTTACCAAATCTACGTTCTAGGGATGAGCATCTGTCCCACAAGAAATTCATAGGAAACCAAAAGGATCATGTCGTCTGCGAAACTGTGAATTGGATTAGAGGTAATTAAAAGTGGGTCATTGATAAATATTAAGAAAAGAGTGGGGAGAGTGCTGAGGGATATCAGCATTAATTTTAATTTGGTTGGATGTAACCATAAACAAGAACTCGAATCGCCCGATTCAAAAGAAAATCTTTAATATATTTTAAGAAAACTTTACCTAAACCAAAAGCCTCGGATTTTCCTATTAAAGCACCATGCCACATGGGCAAAAGCGTTAAAAATGTCCAAGGTCACAACATCAGATTCACTGGAGTGGTGTAGGCTGATGTCAAGGTAATTTATGAGATCGCCGGTTGAATCCGTATTGTATGAATAAGTATTTTTGAGAACCATTAAAGTGATTTAATTGTGCAAAGATTTTTCAATATTTCCATCACTGTTCGAGTTCTAAAGTAAACTTTATCAAAAGAATGGCCAATTCATGGAATAAATGGTACATTTTGTGTTAACTGGGCTAATGTTGAATTAGAAGCAAATTCTTCCCCAAACAAGTTCGTTTTTTCATTAGAATCTGACAAAATTCTGTTATTTTTAGCAACAAGTGGGGGGGGGGAGAAACTTACTTACATCCTCCTTTAGACCCTATGTAAAAGTACAAAAAGACTAGCTGTTCTTTACGCTTCAACCTTCGGTTAAATAAGAACTTTGCTTTTTGATAACTGTCTTGAATCTATTTCTAGCCACTGTATTGTTGTTCCCGTGACACTTCGACGTACTGTCTTGGTAAGTTTTAAAAGCCTCCTTCTTTTTATAAATAACTTTACTGCAAATGGGATTAAATCAAGCATTCGGTTTACGTTGAATACTTCTCATCGAGTGAGGTATGAGCAACCTCTTTTTGAACAATATGGTTGCACTAATCGCATATGCAAAACTTCACTGCATTTTTGTTGCGAAAGCACACCGACTAATCAAATGCTTTTCAAAAATTATTTTAACCTTCCCAATTGGCACGGTTATAGTTCCATACCAGTCTTTTGGGGGAAGGCTTCCGGTTGGTCAATGTACTAACATGAAAACTTGTGTTCACCAAACAAAGATCGGAGCCTCCAAGGGGGCATTAACTGAAATGAAATTCTTTGGATGTGTAGGCAGAAAAAAGTCCAAAGGATGGCTTTCTTGATCAGCACGGTCAGGGATCCATGAAGGATTGTGGAGAAGTTCAGAAAGATGGAACAGCGAGGAAAATAATATATTTTAATATATTCCTCAAGTCAAGTTTGACTCAAAGAAGAATTACTTAAGAAATTAAGCCAGTGTATGTTATGAACATTGAAATTGGGTATGACTCCAAAATTTCATAGGAGTTTCCCAATACTTTTCTGTTCATTTGAGTTGATGAAACAGAAATGTATGACATGTTTTGCAACTAGAATTTTGACCTAAATGTAGTGGAAATATGGGCTAGAAGCTTTATATTTGTGAAGGATGTTGAAAACAATACCATTTTTAAAGATTGCATTTATAAGATTGAATTTAGAAAGAAAAAAAATTAAAATAAAAAAAAAAGTTATTTTCGACAATTAAATGTAAACAAAGCTAATCCGACGCATCCTTAAATTGAAATAAATTATGTTTAAAACAAAAAAAAAAATAAAAAAAAAAAACTTTATAAATATAAAGTTAATAAAAATTTTGGGTATAAGAAAATAAAACAGTATCAATAGGAAAAATCAAATAATAAAAAGTGCTTGTGTAATGTGATTAAATGTGTTTAAAATTTCCCAGGAAGTAGAAGATGCTGGCGTTCAAATAATATTTAGAAACGCACAATACTAAATAAACTAAATCAATTTAACTTCATATGCAAAAATTTTAAAACACCAGCGGGAAACTATGTGAGGTGAAGATGGCAAATGGAAGTCCTATGTCACTCCACACATGGAAAAAAAACCTTACAAGTCTATCAGCTGATAAAGTGGTATATTACCCATATATTTTATATAGAAAACAGAAATCATCCGCCTACCCCATCAAATCAAATAAATTTCAACTATTATTCCATTAACGATAAAATATTGAATATACATTTTTAAACATAAGTTTATAATTTTTATACATTCTTCTTCTCTTAATTTTCATTAATTGTTATTTCTAATTTTCATTACATTGTATATATATGATTTTATTTTCATAATTATTTTAAGAAAAAGGGCTACTACAATATTTTATGGGTTTTCTTTATAGAGTTCATATTATATTAGCTTTGTTTTATAATTAAACTATTCTATGTAACTATTGTAATCAAATATTTTAGTTAAAATCAAAGGTAATATAAAACATATGACTATAACATTAACGTTTTGATTTTTGTTTTCATTATATTTACCGTTATGTGTATGTAGAAAATACGTTACTTACATGTGATAATAATATATATTTATGTATAAAAAAACATATAAATATATATAAAAAAAAAACTATATCGGATATTGAAAACAAATTAAAGGTCGAAGAAAAAAAAACATAAGAAAGTGTCACATTAATTCTAATTATTAAATGTAATATTAAGAAAAAGAAAGAAAAAAGGAAGGAAAGAGAAAAAAAATAAATATCAAATAAACAAAGGAAGGAACAAAACATATTTTGAAAGTAATTAGTGATACCATTTTTATGTATTATAACAGCTATTATTTTTAATAAAATATTATAAAAACAAAAAAAGAAGAGAAACAAATCAGATTAGAAATTATAAATGCGTAAATAAATGTAACGAGAGAAAAAAGAATGTACAACATGTTGTAATACAAAGACTGGAATAATATCAAATATAAATGAAATATTTCAAAATCATTGAATCATTCATAATAATAATAAAAATAATTAAAATATAATAAATTTTCTTCTGTTATTTGAAGCTTTTTTCAATTCTCTTAAAAAATCATTGTATTACCCAAGAATTAGTTTTGGGTAATAAGAGATCTTAATTTTTATTTAATAATCCCACTTCCATTAAAATGTGCCACTAATTAACACTTTAGTTTTTTCAAATTCTTATAATTTAGATTTATCATTAATTAATTGTAAAGCCTTTAAAATTAACACAAAATAAAAAATAATAATAAAAAATCTATAATAACTAAGTTTTATATTTCAAAAATTCTAATTTACAAAATTAGAAAGGCACATTCAGGTGTAATGGGTTCTAATTAACTGTTTTGTTTTAATTTTAGCATTTCTTCAGTAAATATACTACATTTTCTTCTTTACTTATTATTCTTATAAGTTCCTTAATGAAAAAAAAAATTTGTTTCGTTCTAACAAAAGTAGGTCCATTTTATCGGAAGCACGTAAAACCAAAAATTTTTATGTATCTGTATATTTGTAAACACCATCACTCTAGAAAATTTCCACTGGTTTTGATGAAATATTGTATAAATGATTTGCTCTTTAATAGTATGGCTAAGTTCGTAGATATAACAAAAGGGACCACAGGATCGCTGGGCTCCCATACAAAAACACAAGACTTTTAGAAAAATCTTAAGTTCTAACAGTCGAAATGCTTTCAATTTTGGTACATATACTATTGGTGGGTACCCATACAGAATACCTTACATAAATTCATTCAAGTATCATGGCGTTTAGAGATTCTGGGAGTTTCGAGGTTGTCAAGTTCTAATAATTTATCAAAATCACAACAGATGAAATTTCGAATGAATGCTATTTTTGTCTAAAATTTAAAAAATAACAATTTCGCCGATTGGCCAAATTTAACCAGGGGATTGGGAGACTCCCATATAAATTAAGCAGACTTTACAGAAAATATATATTAACATACTTTACATTACTTTAAAATATAAACCACATTCTTCTACGAAGAAAAGTTTATACAATCCACCATGTATTTAGTTTTACGTTTTTATCTCTCAGATTCACTGTTTGGTGTGGAATTATGGCTAATAGAGGTTTCGGCACACATTTTTCCAAAAAATTTAACTGAGAATCCAAAAACTGTCTCTGGAGTGGTATATAGGACGATGTTTTAAAATTTTTTACCTAAGGTATAGTTTTTAATAATCGTCTTTTATAGTTCTAGCTCATACCGCGAGAGACAAAATAAAATTTGTTTTCGATGACTGATTAATTAAAAAATAGAAACAAGTAAAAACAAAAATTTGTTACTCATATTTATACAATTTATTTTTTTACTCAAATTTTTACAATTTAATACCACTCAAACTTGTCATGTTCAAGTTATTTAATTGTGACTCGTTCCAAAATTTAAATTTGGATCGGATCAGAATCGAAAAATAAATCGATTTAGCTATGTATGTCCGACCATCCGCACGATAACTCAAAAACTAAAGGAGCTAGGATTATGAAATTTTCACAAATTCATTTTTATGCAAAAACCGGAATCGCTATTTAAATCCAGCCATTTTGGTCCACAGGTTCGAGTACCTACTATACAACTTCTAATTTTATATGAGCATTACACTACTCCTGATGAAGCTGGGTGTCTGAAATTTTGCAAAAAATTGTTTAGTGTAATGGTCAAAGTTACTGCAAAATTTAGTTAATCTACTGCAAAGGATTCGAGTAGCTGCCATACAACTCCTTCTTTTATATGAGCATTACTCTACACCTAATAAAGCTGAATGTTTGAAATTTTGCCAAAAGTAAATTACTGAATTATATGTTGTATACGTTACGGTCATGCGGGTATTCCAGAGTTGACACAGTCTACTCTACTACACTCTTCCTCCTTTCTTTTAATTTGATTATATATCCAAAACATTTTCTTCAATATTACGGAAGCCCTTTAAGATTAAGAAAAATTTTTAACATATGGGCTCCAAATAATATGTGGTTTATATTTTGTATATTTCAATTTTCGACCTTTTACAGCTCCTAAACAGTGGGAGTCACAAAAAAGTTAACTTAAATTACTAATTCCAATTTCTAAAAATCTAACTTTTTCCAAAATTTCAAATTTTTAACTTAATCCGTTCACAAGATATATGATATGATTGGGATATCTTATGTCAAAAAATTTGCATAAATTGAGTTTTACATAATGATAAATTAAAGTACCGTATGGCAACACTATATATTTGTTTTACATATATTTATAAAGTTGATAAAAGCAGCTGTTTTTAACTATTTCTAAAGGCAGGCGGACAAAATGAAAATATGAAGGGTAATTTTTTCAAAATTTTTTTGAAAATGTGCTAAAAAATTAGAAATATTTCAAATCATTCAGTCCAAGTTGATCCTTTATTAATAAATTTACATAATATAATATAAACATATTAATACATACACAGATTTATTGACTTTTTAATCAAATAAAAATTTCGTTTACGCGACATTTAAGTAACGCGAAATAAATACCAAATGTAAACCTACTAATATATTTATTAAAATGTATATTATAACATTTTGATAAATCTTAATTATATACTTTGAAAATAATTTGTTCCTTTTTCTAACTGTAAATACATACACACACACATACTATAAAAGTTAACATGCAATATTCCAATATAATTACTTTAATTGAAAATTTTTCCTATACTATTATTTAGTATGTGAAAAAGGAAATAAAAATTACCCAGCAGCATATACTATTAAACCTATGAATATATATATATATATATATATATATCTATATGTACATTAAATACATAAATAAATATATACATTCATAAATAATCTAATTGCAAGGAATTAGTATACCTTAATGGATATTTTATTGGGATAAGAAGGTACAAAAAAAAATTATCAAAATTTATATACTGTTAAAATAATGTTACATCCAAGCTTAATTCTTTATATTCTAGATTCGAAGAATTTAAATTATAGGGAATAATGAATATATAATGTATAATTAGGAATATAAAGTCCATTAATTAACTTTTTTTTGATAGTCATATTACGTATTTTAATCATCATCAAAGTTCACTAAATACAAAATTATGAACTTCTTAAGGTAAAGTCAAAGAAGATTTTAATAAGTGGAGATTTATGTAATTGAAACTTTTAAAAAAATTAATTTAAATATCAAAATTTTCAAATCTTTAAACTTTATGTTAAAATTAAACAAGTTATTTGAAACTGAATAATAATGTAGATGTTCTTGCCAACTTTCAAATACGCATGATAGTGTTCAAAGGACCATAAACCAAAGCTTTGTGGATATTTCCTTTGCTTTTTGGTAAACTACATGAACTTATAAATTATTTTAACATTTCTAACAATGGATTAGAGGAAACTTCCTTTTGATGGTAGATTATCTAGGTATCTGCCATATGCCTCCGTAAACCTAACCAGAATATCTTCGAAAATAATAAAGTTATGAAATTGAAATTTGGGACAAGGTACAGAACTGTTCGTTTAATGTTCTTGAAATCAAAGATTAGGTAATGTGGGGTTTCGTGTAACTTTGAATTAAATTTGTCAAGTGTTTTTAGAATTTTTATTTTCAGTAAACTGTCATTGAACCCTAATTTATTCAATACTACTAGAACAGATTTATGTTTTTACAACACAAAATCTGGCAATCTACACCGTTCAACGGCTAAAAAGTTCAAACAAATTTAAAATTTTTACTGTGAATTTAAAACGCCGTTGAGATTGTTAAGTCTCATTAATTTTTATATGTTCTAACTTTATTTGACATTTGCCGCGTTCGAACGTCGTCGACATTGTGTGAGCGGTAAATCTATAGAATATCAAAGAGATATTGAATTTAATCAAATTAATATATAAAAACTCAAAATGTAACTTAAATTGGTTGAAATAAAATTTTTAAATACAAAAATTCATGATAAATATAACTTCAATAACTATTAAATATATATTTTTTTTTTGTATATACAAAATAATAATCAAATATTACAAATGAATAAATATAGTATATCTTTAATTAACAACTTTTCATTTAATATCAAATTAACAATTAAAATTAAAATTTAAGTATCTGATATAAAATTTTTTACAATACAAAAAACATTTGTATATCATACGAAAACAAGTACAATATAAATTTAATTAATTTTTCTTAATTAATCGAATATAAATATTTTAAATTAACTATTTTTAATTAAATTACATACAAATAAAATTATAATATAGTTCAATATAAAATTTAAAAATATTATTTTATTATTTTGTACCAGATTACAAAATTTATTTTAAATATCCTGAATTAATGCCATATTTAATTAAAAATTTTTAAAAAATTGTAAATTTCACCACAATATTTAAAAGTTACTATGATGATATACTGTATTGTAATTTTATATATATAATTAAATTAAGTTTAAAATTAATTTTATTTTTAAAATATTTATATACCTAGTAAAGTAACTGAATATGTTTAAATAATTAGTATCACTTCAAGCCGCAAAGTACATTTTGTCAATTTTCAAAAAATCTTAAGGAAAATGTGTCACAATAACTTCACTCTCCCTGTATTTTTACAAAATTTTGACACCGTTTGAAATAGAAAAAAGAAATTTTAACTGTGGTATTGAAGAAAAAATAATTTAATGGAAGAATTTTTTCTGCAGCCTCACTTGTAATGAAGCAGTTCTTTAAAGTCAGAAAAAGCCATATAACTTATCAGTTATAACAAGAGTTCTATGAGGTATAATCTGAAATGGATAAAAGACAGCTGTTTTTATAAGCTCTATAAAAATATATTACTCAAATGTATAGAGTTTCCATACGGTACTTTAATTTACAGTTATGCAAATCTCAATTTTTGCAAAATATTCGGGCTGTAATATTTTCTGAACGGCTCAAGCTAGAAACATGAAATTTTAGGAGAAGTTAGATCCTCAGAAATAAGTAAGAGTCGTTAAAGAAAAGTTTTTTGTGAAGCTTACCGTTTAGTATTATGCAAAATTTTAACATTATATTTCAACATGTGTCGAAGGTGTGCTTTAAGTTAACGAAAGTTTCATTTAGTTTTAACCATTTTTGCTTAGATAACAAAATTCTAAGAAAAATTTAAAATTTTCACAATGTAAGTTATTTTAAACAATTAGGATAAATATAGGTAGATGGTAACACTAATGTGAATCATATTTCTAAATGGCATATACTTATGTCATCCATATTGAATTGTTAGACAATAATTGTAAAATATTAAAGTTGTTGAAATTTTGTAACTTCAATAAGGAAACAAAAAAAAAAATTACATTGTTTTCCAGTGGATGGAAAAACCATCAAACGATATGTGGAATACTAAACTTCCCGATAACCACCCAAAATGCTTGTGCATTGTAATAACTGAAGAGTAATCATCAGACATAAATGCCCATAAGTATTTGGAAACACATATTGCTATAATGCGTTGCACAATTTGGAGGTGCGACTTCTAAAAGAGTTCCTATATTTCAGAGCTCTAGATCGATAAATCTCTACAGTATAAATGAATAAATTTCGTTAAAATTTCGTCTAAAGTTAAAATAAAAATTTAGCATTGAAAAAAAAAAAGAACTGGAACAGTTAATACTTTAAACAAGTAAAGAAACAGCTATTCGGTGTAACCGACTTAGAAATACCCTACACCTATTTGGTTCAAATTTAATGATAACTTCATGTCATTTTAAAACCATAATAGCTTTTATTAGTTTAAACGTAAGACATAGCTAACTAAATTAACTTTATAACACTAAAAACATTTGCTAATTATTTTATTTATTCAAAAATATTAAAATTTTTTAATAATTTATCTATTTAAAAATATTAAAAAACAAAAAAAAACTTGAAATAAAGATGAATACATTAATTTCAATTCAGTTACAAAATGGGAAAAATTTTATTAGCTTTTTATCACAAAATTTAATAATTCAAATATGTATTTCAAAATTGAAAAAATAAATTTTTAGTATATTTATGTATCTATTACAAAAGGGTAAAAATGCAAAATATGCAATAAATGTATTACTTAAATATGGCAAATTTATAACTTTTCATATAATTCATTTTAATATAAAAATAAATTTTACATACATGCAACAAGTACCTTTGAACACAACTTAAGTATCCTATCCTATATCAATTTCTTAATTATATATTACCTATGGTAATAATTCAATAAAATATATGATATAATAAAAATTAAAAAAAAAAAAAAGTTTCGTCATTTATTAAAAAAATATTTTGTTTTTAATTTATAAAATATAATACATAATATGTTTTATGGTAAAATTCTTAGCCATTTAAAAATATAAAAGTGTTAGTGTATCAAATTTTAAGTTTCTATCTTTATTAATTTCGAAGTTAAGCTTTTTAATTTTGTGATTTCTTGGGAAACATCTGTACCACCAATACAATTAAGCCTAAATTTCGGGGACACAAAGGAAATAATAAAAACACCGTTATACCAAATTTAAAGCTTCAATATTTATTTTAAGTTACTATATTTGTTAACTTCTAAAAAGATAAGGTTCTGTCTTCTTTGGTTTCGAAATTATACTCGTTTGACCTCAATTCTCAATTCAAAACCTTGTAGAATCCAAACTCATTGTCCGAACTCGACCAGAACCAATTCCTAGAATAAAAATAGCATCATTAGTTTTTGAGTTATAGTGTTTTTAAGATAAATGTTTCTTAACCCTTGAACTTTTCCAAGGAACACGGAGGAAATAGTAAAAAAACCCTTGTGCCAAATTTGAAGCTTCTATATTTGTTTGAAGTAACTATCTTTTTTATTTTCGAAGATATGCTTTAAGGTCTTCGGAACTGTATGGATGGTCCCCGACTCACTACTCCAATTGGTTCCAAATTTCGAGAACGATTTGGGAATAGGAAGAGACACCCTGATACCAAATTAGGAGGTTATATCTATCTTCGATGGAAAAGTTCATGCATTATGCATATCCCGCCGTACTTAAAGTCCTAGTAACCTACATTAAAATTTCATCAAGATAGCTCCATTAGTTTTTGAGTTATCGCGCCTTCGGAATAGACATCGACTCAGGAGGTCATAAATATATATACTTTTCCATTTCCACGTCGTTTCCTTAGGGTGGTTCCAAACACCATACCAAAGTTAATATACTCTTTTCCCATTTCATAGGTGTAGGGTATAAAAAGTAAAAGTATACATAACGAATTTTTTTTTTATGACATAAGAAGAACGATTTTTTTTCTCTTTAAATTCCGGATGAAGAATCACAAAAATTATAATTTTATATTTTTTATAAAACTTTTTTTTGAAGAATATAATAATTCATCAAATAAGAATTTATGACATTAAAACTAACACTCGGTAATAAAGCAAAATATAATACAGCAATTCTAGAAAAGCGCACAATTTCTTACACGTCAATCACAGATTTTATTTTGTAACTATTTATCTTTCAAGTTTAAATTTTTTATGATATTCTTTTCTTTTTAAAAAAATTAAAATAACTCAATTAAAACTTTTGTAATTAAAAGACAGAAAAAAACGAGGAAGAGTGTAGTAGAGTAGACTGTGTCAACTCTGGGATACCCGTATGACCGTTATATAAACATTATATCATTATTATTATAAACATTAATTACTTTTGGCAAAATTTCAAACATATCAGATTTATTAGGTGTAGTGTAACGCTCTTATAAAAGAAGGAGTTGTATGGCAGCTACTCGAACTCTTGGCAGTAGAGCAACCAAATTTTGCAGTAACTTTGGCCATTACACTAAACTATTTTTGGCAAAATTTCAGACACCCAACTTCAATAGGTATAGAGTAATGCTCATATAAAATAAGAAGTTGTATGGCAGCTACTCGAACCCTTTGCAGTAGTCCAACCAAATTTTGCAGAAACTTTGGCCATAAAACTAAACTACTTTTGGCAAAATTTCAGACACGTAGCTGTAATAGGTACAGAGAAATACTCATATAAAAAAGGAAGTTGTATGGCAGCTACCCGAACCCATGGACCAAAATGGCTGGATTTAAATAGCGATGACGGCTATTGCAAAAAAACGAACTTGCGAAAATTTGAAGATCCTAGCTCTTTCATTTTTTGAGTTATCGTGCGGACGAACGAACAGACGGACGGACAGATGGACGGACATACATAGCTAAATCGATTTTTTTTTTCGATTCTGATCCGATCCATACACTTGAGTTTATATGTACCCCCCCTCCTGCTCTGCGTTACAAACGTAATGGCAAATTTATTATACCCTTTGACTATATAGTCATACGGGTATAAACACCAAACATTATTTAAACCTAAACTTAAGAAAAAATTAATGTTTTTTATGAATAAAAGCAGGTGAAAAATTAATATAAAGATTTAAAACTATTTAGAACACATTATTTAGAAAATTTGCAAGAGATTTAATGGCATTATATTTATACCACTATCAGTAACTGATTAAGTCATCATTTACAGGTGTTAATTGGTTAGTAAATGATAAAAAAAAGTGTCAATTTATACTACATTTACTAGTAAAACTCTGTTTTTTTAGGCATTTTTCCTAAAGTATTTTATTTTTTCTAGGGTTTTACTATCATTTTTAAATAATTTGCAGTTACTTCAGACAATATGTTGATATTTTGACCATTTTAAATTACGTTTTGTATAAATATTAATTTTAGAAATTTAAAAAAAAATTCAGATTTTTAATAATTTATTTTCGACTACATAACAACGTTTTAATAATTGTGTAAAACCAGCTTTAACACAAATTCTATCTATTTTGTAGAGTATTATTGCGGATAGCCAAAAGCTCTTATTAAATATACATCTTTATATTGATTCTCATTTAGTTATTTGAATTTAAGATCTTTTTGGAAAGGCTGTTTCTTATAAAATAGTTATTACTTTTAAAATTGTTTACAGCTTAGTAAACTTTTAAAATTTTCTAAGTAAATTTAAAAAAAAAAATTTTTATTTTATATTTCAAAAATTTATATATGTGAGACTTTCGATTTTTTAAAAAAGATATTCGAATATTTTAACATTTTTAAATTAAATTAAGCAAAGAAAGAAAAAAAGAAACCTCTTGCAAATTTATGAAAACCTTGCACAAAATTTTTCATTTTATTTATTACCTTTGGAAAAGGCTTTATTTATTGCCTACATACAAATGAAGTAACCAAATTTAATTCAATTAATTTTAATTTCATTTATTATACCCGTGCATATATATATGAACATCGGGTATATTAGATTTGCTCCTCCGTTTGTAACGCATCGATCTAGACGAGCTAGATATAGTGTCAAGGGTACGTATCGGCTCAGAATCGAAAAATTAGTCGATCTAGCTATGTGTGTCTGTCCGTCCGTCCGTCCGTCCGTCCGTCCGTCCGTGTGTCATCACGATAACTCAAAAACTAAAAGGGCTAGAGTCTTGAAATTCACACAAAGTCATTTTTAGACAATTTCTAGGTTCCCTATTGTTTTTGGTTAAAATCGGACCAAGGCTTCGGGGAGCTGCCATACAACTTTTTTGCACCAATATGAATTTCTTCAAAACTATTTATACTACGGGGATGAAAATTACACACGGTTAGTTTTATATTGACTCCGGCACTTATATGAAGTTTCAAAATGTTAGGGCCCCATTTTCGGGGGGCTGCCATACAACTTCCTTGCACCAATATGAATTTCTTCAAAACTAATTATACTACGCGGATGAAAATTACACACGGTTAGTTATATAATGAATCGAGCACTTATATGAAGTTTCAAAATGTTAGGGCCCCATTTATGGGGGGCTGCCATACAACTTCTTTGCACCAATATGAATTTCTTCAAAACTAATTATACTACGAGGCTGAAAACTACACACGGTTAGTTATATAATGAATTGAGCACTTATATGAAGTTTCAAAATGTTAGGGCCCCATTTTCGGAGGGCTGCCATACAAAGTTTTCGATTCAATAACTGTGAATCTAATAAAGCTACAAGGTTAAAATTAAAATTGGGCAGGTAAATTAATAGGGCAAGTTACTTGGCAAAGTTGGACATCACTCGGACCATCGGACTTTTAGGGTGGGCCAATTTTTTTTTTTTGTTTTTTTTTTCTTTGTTGTTTTTTTTTTTTTTATTTTTTTTTTTTTTTTTTTTAAGCTTAAGTTATGGGACAATGAATGAAAATTTTGTTTTTTGTTTTGTGACTTTTTTTTTTTTTTTTGTTAATTTTTTTTTTTTTTTTTACGTCAAAATTATGGGGTAATGAGTTAAATGTATAAGAGAAGTAAATTACGGTTTATTTTATACACCATAGTGGGTATGCACGGGTATCTAAAAGTTGACAAGGGCAACTATAATCTTCCTCGTTTTTTTTTATATTTGCTTCTATATTATATTTCTAGAATTTTAAATCAAAAGAAATAATTACTACTAATTGGGTACCACTACACTAAGTACTTTATAAAAAATATGTAATAAAATAAATTTAATCACAGCCTAAAATAAGAAACATTTATGAAACAAGTGATGATAAAAAACCAAGGGTTTTTAAAAAAGCACATTTCCAAAATAATAAAGTGTTTCATACTAAGTATTTTATCGGAATATAATGTTGAAGCTTCAATATTAACGTTTAATTTAGGAAAAATATACGTTAGTGACTAAGTTACTGCTTACCTATAAAAACAGTAAATTTTTAGTTTGTAAGCCCTATTAGCTGCTCTATGGGGAAGGTTGCCAAATTTCTCAAGGACCTAACTTCATCTTACCCCCCCCCCCTCCCTCTCCACTTTTGTAGTTTCTAGGAATTAAAACAAAATTTGGAATTTTTCTTAGAATTTTATTATCTAAGCAAAAATGAGTAAAACTGAGAGACACTTTCTTCAGTTTAAGGAACCGCTTTTAAATTTAAGCAAAGCCTTTAACATATGTTAAAATATAATGTTGGACCTTCAAATTTTGTATATTAATAAAAAAAAAATTGGACAGGTATTCAAGTTACAGGTGCTTAAAAATAGCTAAATTTCAATTTTCGAGCCCTTATAGCTTCTAAACAGGGGGCTTGACAAAACAATTTTGTTAACCGACTCCTACTAGCTTTTGAGGACCTAACTTCTCCCAAAATTTCAAGGCCCTATCTTAAACCGTTTAAGAGATATGTGGGACGAAAAATTTTGCAAAAATTGAGTTTTATATAATGCTAAATTTTAGTACCATATGGCAACCCTATAAATTTGATCGACATATTTTTGTTGAGTCTATAAAAGCAGCTCTCTTATACAGTTTTTCGATTGAAAATAAACCTAACAGAACTCATGTTATATCATTTTAAATATAGGGCTTTTTTGGAATTTGCAGGGGCTGTAGCCTCGTAACCCTTCAAAATTAAGAAAAACCTTTGACACATGTTGAAATATAATTATAGAGCTTTGAATTTTGTATATCACTAAAAAAAAATTTGTACAAGTATTCAAGTTACAGGTGTTTAAAAATAGCAAAATTTCAATTTTCGAGCCCTTATAGCTCCGAAACATGGGCCTGGACAAAAAAATTTTGTTAACCGATTCCTACTAATTTTTGAGTATCTAACTTCTTCCAAAATTTCAAGACCCTAGCTTGAACCGTTCGGAAGATATGTGTGGCCAAAATTTTTGCAAAAATTGAGTTTTGTGTAATGTTAAATTTTAGTACCGTATGGCAACCTTAAACATTTGTCTTTTAAAATTTTATAAAGTTTATAAAACCAGCTATCGTTTGCCGTTTTCAGATTGAAAATATATCCAACACAACTCTTGTTATAACAGTTTAAATATAGGGCTTTTTCCAACTTTGGGGGGCTGTAGCCCCGTAACAGGTGGGGCTACAGAAAAAAATTCTTCTACGAAATTATTTTTTTTGCAATACCTACCCGTGTTTAAAATTTTTTTACTCTATTTCAAACGGTGTAAAAGTTTTTGTAAACATACGGACGGACGGACGGACGGACAGACGGACGGACAGAGTGAAGCTATATAGGCACATTTTTACAAAATTTTTTGAAAATGTGCTAAAAAAAGCATAACACCACTGCAATGACTTCTGAATCTTCATATGCCTTTTTAAAGGAGTATTTATTTTTTTCGGGTAAATAAATTTAAACATTTTTTGAATGCAAATTATTACACCCTAGACCTATAGAATAGGTAAAAGATATATATTAGCTTTGGTATGGTGTTTGTAACCATCTAAAGGAAGCGAGCTAGATATGGAAAAGTATATATATATTTGTGATCAGCGTGACCTCCTGAGTAGTTAAAGCCATGTCCGTCCGTCCGCAGGCGCGGTAACTCAAAAAATAATGGAGCTATCTTAAATTTTGGAGATCTAGCTATTGAAATTTTAATTGTAGGTTACTAGGACTGAAAGTACGGCGGGGATTGCATATGGGTGAAATCGGCCCATGGGTTCGGATTCTGAACCTTTTAATCGATCCCAGGGCTAAAGAACATATATGGAAAATCACGATAACTCAACAACTAGTAACGCTATCTTCATCAAATTTGTGCTGTAGGTTACTAGTAATGAAACTATGGCGGGAATTGCGTACGGAACTTAGAACTTTTTGATCGAATTTAGGCCAAACTAGCATAACTCCTAAACCAATGAAGATAGAACCTCCAAATTTGGTATTAGGGTGCCGTTTTCAATTTCCTTAGTGTCCTTTAAATTTGGGCCCAATTGAAGTAGTGGGTCGGGGACCAGCCACTCAGTTACGAAGACCTTAGACCTCACAAGGTTTAAAAGCTTATCATCGAAATTAATAAAAATAATAACTTAAAATTAAGATAGAACGTTCCAATTGTATACAAGGATTAACTAGTATTGAAAGTATGACGGGGACTGCATAAGGGTAAAATAGTACCATATTTTCAGGTTCTGGAACCTTTGAAAAGTTCAAGGGTTAACAAATATATATCTTAAAACACCATAACTCAAAAAATAATACCGCTATTTTGATGAAATTTAAACTCTAGGTTACTAGTAATGAAAGTGCCATGGGAATTGATTCAGGTCGAGTTCTTACAATGAGTTCGGATTCTAGAAGCTTTTGATCGATTTGAGGCTGAACGAGTAGAATTTAGAAGCCAAAGAAGATATTCCCTATTTCCTATGTGTCCCCGAAATTTAGACAGTTTTCTCCTTTGTTCTATATTCTTCTATTCTATTTGTAAAATTTTATTTTAGAAAAAACAAGGAAGAGTGTAGTAGAGTAGACTGTGTCAACTCTAGTATACCCGTATGACCGTTATATAAACATTATATCATTATTATTATAAACATTAATTACTTTTGGCAAAATTTCAAACATACCAGCTTTATTAGGTGAAATATAATGCTCATATAAAAGAAGGAGTTGTATGGCAGCAAGTCGAACCCTCTGCAGTAGACCAACCAAATTTTGCAGTAACTTTGCAGTAAAACGAATTTGCGAAAATTTCAAGATCCTAGCTCCTTTAGTTTTTGAGTTATCGTGCGGACGGACGGACATACATAGCTAAATCGATTTTTTTCGATTCTGATCCGATCCATACACTTGAGTCTATAACTACCCCCCCTCATTCTCTGCGTCACAAACATAATGGCAAATTTTTTATACCCTTTGACTATATAGTCATACGGGTATAATAAATAAAAAGGGTTCTACCAAGTCTGCAGCACCGATACCTATTTGCAGCACTTTGCACTTTATGCTCAATTATTAAGAGTTTTGATTTAATATATAAATAAAATCTTGTCAGTTATTACTTTTTCTTCATTTGCGTGAAATTAAAAAAAGTACTTAAGAAATGCGTATACAACTGATTTAGCTGTCTTAAGTGAGTGGTGTGTTTTAATATTGTATTTCTTTGATATTTGATTTTAATAAATTACTTTTATATAAAAAAGTAATAAAGTAACGCTTAAAATATTACTTTTATAATAAAATATTTAAAAAAAAAGTTAATAGAATTATTAAAAACTTAGGTGTTCTCTACTGGTAAGTAATTTATAATAAATTCCTTCCCTCGAAAAGGTTTTCCATGACGAAAGGAAAACATTCAAAATGTGGTTACAGATTTCAAGAACAAGGCACCAAGATCTAACCTCTTTAAGCAAAATCTCCCGGGTTCAAAATGGTATCTAAATTTTATGAAACGCCATCCAAAATTAGCAGAGCGAACATTAGAAGGAGCAACATCAGCATCTTCAAAAGTTCCAGAAAGGGAAATCAGGGATTGGTTCAAAAAAATAAATTTATATTTAAATGAAACTGAATATTTGGCGATTTTTGAAAACCCACAAATAATATTTATTGAAGATGAAACAAATTTTGTTCTTTGTCCTAAAACGGAAAAGTTGTGCCAGAAAGGGGAGCAAAAAACTTCTATGAAATAGATAGAGTGCTTCTAAAGAAAATCTCACTATAATGTTTACGTTCTCGGCAGATGGAGACATCACCCCACCATATGATTTAAAATTTCCATCCTTATTTCATCCAAAATCATTGAAATAAAATAAAACTAAAACTAAATAAAAAAATAAAATTAGAAACTAAAACTAAAAATAAACAAATTAAATTTAACATTAAAAAAACTTAAACACCAAAAAATTAAATAAAACAGTTCATTCAAGTTTTATTAATATTTACAGAACTATCTAATTTAAATTCCACATTCTTAAATAAATAATTGTCAATTTCACTTAGTTCCTTATAAAGTTTTCAAATCATTAAAGTGAAAAACATGTTGCAGAATGGATAAAACTATATGCTGCGCACAGGGTAAAAGATGCTGCAGATTGGAAATTGTATCTTAGTACCTTACATATGTACCTATTTAATAGTTTTGTCTCTATAGTTTAATTTTAATAAATTTGTGAGTATAACAAATTGACTTAAGCTCTTGAAGATGTTGCAGACCTATTTCTATTATTTTCTTTAATTATAAATAAAATGAATTTAAATTTATGAGTATTGCCATCATTATTTAGTGTGTGAAGAATTTATAATAATTCGTGTTGTGAAATATTTATTTTGCATGTTGGCAAAGCTCACTTTGAAATAATTTATATTTAAAAATAACAAAAAAAAAAAAAAACGAGGAAGAGTGTAGTAGAGTAGACTGTGTCAACTCAGGGATACCGGTATGACCGTAACATATACATTATATCATCCGGTTAATTACTTTTGGCAAAATTTCAAACATTCAGCTTTATTAGGTGTAGAGTAATGCTCATATAAAAGAAGGAGTTGTATGGCAGCTACTCGAACCCTTTGCCGTAGACCAACCAAATTTTGCAGTAACTTTCGCCATTATACTAAACTACTTTTGGCAAAATTTCAGGAACGCAGCTTCCATAGGTACAGAGTAATGCTCATATAAAATTGAAGTTGTATGGCAGGTACTCGAACCCGTCCAGACTAAAATGGCTGAATTTAAATAGCGATTCCGTTTTTTGCATAAAAACGAATTTGTGAACATTTCATAATCCTAGCTTCTTTACTTTTTGAGTAATCGTGATGACGGACGGACATACATAGCTAAATCGATTTATTTTTCGATTCTGATCCGATCCATACACTTGAGTCTATATCTACCCCCCCCCCCCCTCCATCTTTGCGTTACAAACGTAATGGCAAATTTATTATACCCTTGAACTATATAGTCATACGGGTATAATAACCAGTTATTGTAATGTTGAATTATTTAAGAAATATAAAAAAACAAGTAATGAAAAAAACCAAGGGTTTTTAAAAAACAATTTTCAAAATTATACAGGGTTTCTTACTGAGTATTTTATTATTAACTTTTATAAAAACATATATAAAAATAAATGATAATATTATAATTTAGTTATTTCATCAATTTATTAATTATGAATAATAGTGAAATCAATACTTAGAATACAATCCCTGTTAACAAGTGCGCCATATAATGTTGGAGCTACAATGTTAACGTTTTATTTTGGAAAAACATACACTGGTGAATAAGTTACCGTTTTATAAAAGCATAAAAGTTTTAATTTTTAATACCTAGTAGCCCTTCAATGGGGAAGGTTCCTAAATTTTTGCTTAGCAAACTTATGATGGATCTGCCCACACCCCTCCTGTCCCAACCTTTCCATTTTTTTAAGTTCTAGGATTAACAAATATATATCTTAAAACACCATGACTCAAAAAATAATACCGCTATTTTGATGAAATTTAAACTCTAGGTTACTAGTAATGAAAGTGCCATGGGAATTGATTCAGGTCGAGTTCTTACAATGAGTTCGGATTCTAGAAGCTTTTGATCGATTTGAGGCCGAACGAGTAGAATTTAGAAGCCAAAGAAGATATTCCCTATTTCCTATGAAAAATTTGGAGTTTTATCTCGAATTTTATTATATAAGCAAAAATGGTTAAAACTAAGAGGCAATTTCTTCAATTTAAAAAAACTCTTTCAAATTTAAGAAAAACCTTTAATATATTTTGAAATACAATCCGCAAGCTTTAAATTTTGTATATTTGTAAATTTGAACAGGTATTCAAGTTACAGGGGTTTAAAAATAGAAAAATTTCAGTTTTCGAGTCCTAATAGCTCCTCAAAAAATTTTTTTGAAAATGTGTTCAAAAACTAAATTTGATTAAACAATAAGAAGACCATGCTTTCAACTTATAATGTGAGAAGTTTCTAGTTTCTGCTCAAACCAGTATTTACGTTTATAATCGCGTAAAATTTGGCTTTTAGTCTTATTTTATTAACTTTAATATCAAAAAGCTCAGACAGTGTGTTGGTCACTCTTACCATTCGCGTATTAGATTCGAACTTCCCGTAATCAGTTGAATGGTATGTTATATTCGAGAGTTCGACAGTTCTTTAATTGTTCAAAATGATCCCTAAATATTATTTTTCAATATTCAAATAGTTTCTAAGAAACAAGCCTAAATATCTAAGAAACAAGAGAATCCTTTAGAGTTCGGAAAATTTTGGTTATAAATGTTACATAGTTTATAGAAATAAATAAAGTTGCATCAAAAATAATTAAAATATTAGTGGCAGACTGGCAAGGATAGTGGAAACATTAAAGCAAAATTTTGTAATTTTGTACTTAAACTTAATTCTGAGTCACTCATCATCAGCTTTCGCATAAGTCCTACCACGTCACTAAAGCCACCGACAAACGGATAATAGCAATATTTTTTTTGTTGTGAACTAAATATCATTCCGGAACTTTTATTTAATTACATTTCGTTTTTTGATTACTGCGATTATTCCTGTTGAACTATTATGACTACAAATATGGCAATTGATTAAAAAATTATTTGTATAGTGAGTGCAGTTCATTTATTAAAAAATTAAAACAATTTATTTTAAATCAATATTTTTAGCACTACTAAATAAAATTTGAAAAATATTTATTAAAAGAATATTTTAGATTTTTATTTTAATTTCTCTTCATTTATATCATAACAAGGACAAGCAAAGTACCAATGTCCCGAATACCTGTCCCATGATCTGAAGGCAACATAGTTAATAGGAAAAGGTTCCTTACTGACATGACTCATAACTAGTTCATGATTATGAAATACAGAAATTTTTCCATCTAAAATAATTCAAAAAAACTTTAATTTAATAAAATTTAATTTACTAAATCTGAAAAAGATGGAACCTGGCGTAACAATAACTTCTATAGGTATTGGCACCTGTTCACTCATTTTAAATGCTGTGTGTCTGAATACAACATATCGATCGCCTAAAGTTTCTACTATACGTCCATATGTATTATGATCACCACCAATTACTAAAATTTTTTTTATTTTAAAATTAATAAAATTTATCTTTTATACATAATAATAAAAAGATGTTTTTACTAATATGATAGCCTTTAATATTTCTACTAGTTTCAGGCAATGTTGATAATAAAATATCTGAATCAAATTTAGCTTTCACAAAAAAACGAAATTTCGTTCCATTATTATAATCCGGGTCCTTTAAATCCTCTGCACGGTAAAACTTTGTCCAAGATGGCCCGTGCACATCTAATTGTTTACAAGTTTCAATTTGTTCCAAAGGTAAATCGACGCAACTCATTACAACTGAAAACTTAATTAAAAGTAAAACATTTAAAAATATTAATTTTAATTTCATTTTGTTAGAAAGAAACTGAACTTAGCCCAAACTTAAACTGTAATTTTAATTTCACATTTCTAGCATTTATATAGGACAAATATGAATCAAATTTATTTTACCGTGCAAAATTTATTTTACCGTGCAAAATTTATTTAAATAATTGAACCTTCAATTTTGAATTATCTGCATTTATAAACTTTAGCCACGCTATATGCATTTATAATTGATTTTGATCGTAGTATAAATATCTTAAGGTTGAATATTAAAATTCCTCAGTACTGCTCTGCTTTTCCAAACTTAAACTGTAATTTGTATATATTATATAAATATATATCAAACTCAAAGACAATGTATTAAAATTTTTTACATTTTTTACGCATGGAAAATTGTAAAAAATTTGGTATCTTCAGTTGAATTTAGCATGTTTAGATTGAAGAAATGAATTTAGGGGCTTGCATTACATCAGTCAAAATACAGGGCTTTTTGAACTTTTTGAGAAAAAACCGAATAGCCCAAACCTGAAGCTATATTATGTATGGGTAGGTGAAGACTACAGAAAAAAAGGTCGATCCACAAAATTGATTTTTTTGCCGTACCTTTCTGATGTTCAAATTCCATGGAATTACTTCAAACGGTGTGAAATACCTGGAAGAGGGAAAAATCGGCCAGAGTGAAAGTATAATGGCATATTTTTTCAAAATTTTTTTAAGAATAAAAATAATCATGATTTTTACTTAGAAAAATGAATTCAAACGTCAAAGTTACCATTGCAGATTTAATTATCTACGAGGGAATTGAAAATCGCTAAAACTTTTTGTTCGTAGCGTAGCCAATTCTTCGTAGAAGTTCTACGAGGGAATTTAGAATAGGTGTGATTATAGTAGTTTGTTTTAGTTCTGTAAGTGATAATAAAATAGAAGTATACAATTTACATATTCGTCTATTGAACCAACCAATACTTCAATACTAAAAACTTCCGTTCCCCTAAAAATTCCTTAAATATTTTCTTTCATATAAATATTCTACAATTGAATATTTATTCATTTTAATTAAAGAACATTTCGAAACACGTTTTTGCTTACTAATCATAATTCACGTTTGTACAGTTAATTCATTAAAACGTTAGTACAGTTATTTCGTTAAACTTAAAGTAAGTAATAAAAATTCCATTGGTATCATATTACAAATTTATGTGATGTTACTTTTTATTCGTGGCAGTTCATTTTTGGTAGTCATCAAGTCAACATTAATATTAATTATAAAGTAACTATTTTAATTATAAAAGAAAATAAATAAAAATTAATAAAAAATTATATTATTAAATAAAAAATTATTTTAATTATAAAAGAAAGTTAGTAAAATTAATAAAGTTATATTAATAAATAAAACAAATATTAAAGAACAGTGTTTTTCTTGTTATTATATTTTCTATATAAAATTTTTTTTCTTTTTAAAAGAACTTAAACTATCAAAATTGGCGCAGTCGGTAGGATTGCCCAAATTAATACAAAGTTTAAAAACATATATAAATAATAAAGTGAATAAGAACAATCTTAAAACAATATTTATATTTAAACTATCAAGTGTTAATTTTCTTTTTTAAGAACAAAGGGGCAATTTAAGAAAAAAAAAATAAAATAAAATAAATATAATAACAAAAACAATTTATGAACCCTTATATAAAACCAAAAACAAAAAAAAGTGAAAGTACTAGTGAAACATATATTAAACAACTTAAAAACATTCAACAAAATTTCAATAAAAACATGGCAACTCCTCAACAAAATAGTGCTTCAATTACAGTCCATGAATTAATCCACGAGGCAAGAGCCGTCCCAATATTTCGAGGGGATGACTCATTTGAACTGTCCAGCTTCATTCGTGAAGTTGAGCGAATTACAAATATGGCTCCTGACATAACAACGAAAGCCTATTTAGAAAACATCTTGTACAATAAAATCCAGGGACCAGCTGCAGTATCTATACGAAGAATAACAAATGCAACGTGGGATCAAATTAAGGAAAATTTAAAAAGATCATTTGGCATCCAAGATAGTTACCTAAAATTAAAGGAAAAAGCTGACTCCATTCAATATAGTAATGTAAGTCAATATTTTAATTCTTTACTAACAATATTAGATAGTCTTAATTTAAAATATAAACTGGATGATTCAAAACCTATTGAATTTAATCCAAGTAACAATGAAATTTCTATATTAGAAAAATTTTTAAACAAAATTTCTCGAAATGATAGCATGTTTTTAAGAACAAAGAATGTAACCAATTTGGAGGACGCTTATTATCAGCTCCTCCAAACGGGCATTAGTAATTATGAAACCAAAAATAAAAATAATTTCAATGGTCGTTTTAACGGTAATTTAAATAAAACTAATACGCGAAATAATAATAATAATAACAATTATAATAATAATTATAATAAAAATCATAATAATAACAACCGGTTTAATAATAATAATAACAATCAACGGTATAATAATAATAACTCTATAAATTCTAGAAATAATTCATTCAATAACAATAGAAGTGGTAATTTTAGTAGTAGAAATAATTATTCAAACAACCCTCGGGGTTCTCAACAAATTTCTAACAATAATGTAGAACCAATGGAGGTTGTAGAAACACCAAGTCAAGAAGAAAATTTTCTATTGGCCCCCCAGAAACTGCTTTACCGATAGTTGAGCTAAATATAAATAATAAAAAAATTAAATGTCTGATAGATACCGGTGCTACAATGTCAATAAAAAATAAAAATTCATTTCCAAACATTAAAAGAACAAAAATAAAACCAGCAATAGAAATATTAACTTTAGTCGGGAAAACAAAAATTTTCGAAGAGATCATTACAGAAGTTCCTAATGAATTTAACCACCAAGCCGATATGGTTTGGAAATTACTAAATTTAAATAATAAAAAATTCGAAGCTGTTCTAGGTCAAAATATCCTAAGAGCAATCGGTGCAAAAATTGATTTTGAAAATAATTCCATAGAAATTATGGGTAAAACAACTAAATTTATAGATTCATGCCCATTTGATGAAATTCATCAACTTTATCCAATAGATTTAAATTCTAAAAATCTTTTTGAACATATAAAAACAAGTCACCTTAATAACGAAGAAAAATTAATTCTAAAAAAGATCATTCACAAAAATACAGATTTATTTTACCAAGAAGGACAACTATATTAATAGTATAAAACATGAAATCATAACAACCCATAGTAAACCATATATATTCGAAAATTTACCGCTTCCCTAAAATTCATGAAAGAGAAGTAGAGAAGCAAATTTCCGAAATGTTGAGTCAAGGAATAATTAGACCTAGCAATTCACCATATAGTTCCCCTATTTGGGTAGTCCCGAAGAAATGGGACCAATCAGGAATACGAAAATAGAGAATTGTTGTCGACTATAGAAAATTAAATGAAATAACTATAGACAACAAATTTCCCATTCCCAATATAGAGTCATTATTCGACAAGTTGGGAAAGGCTCAATATTTCTCAACAATTGATTTGGCCAAAGGCTTTCATCAAATCCTAGTGGATGAGAAAGACCAGCCAAAAACAGCTTTTTCGACCCCACAAGGTCACTACGAATATGTCAGGATGCCATTCGGATTAAAGAATGTTCCTGCCACATTCCAACGAATGATCAATCATGTGTTAAGGGAATTTATAAATGTTTGCTGCGTAGTATATCTTGACGATATACTAATTTTCAGCACATCTTTACAAGAACACGAAAATGCTATCAATAATATTTTTGAAAAATTAAGAAAATATAGTTTAAAAATCAGAATATTTAGGACATCTTTTAACAAATAAGGGTATCAAACCAAATCCTAGTAAAATTGAAACAATAAAAAAACTTAAATTACCAACTACTCAAAAAGCCATTAAAAGTTTCCTAGGAATTACGGGATATTATCGCAAGTTTATTAAAGACTACGCGAAAATAGCCCAACCATTAACTCACTGTTTAAAGAAAAATAACAAAGTTGACATAAATAATCCAAAGTATATAGAAGCATTTAATAAATTGAAAGACATAATTAGTAAATATCCGATATTAAAATATCCTAATTTTCATCAAAAATTCGTGCTAACTACTGACGCAAGTAATTATGCAATTGGAGCTGTTTTATCGCAAAATGGCCATCCAATTTCATATGCCAGTAGAACGTTAAATGAGCACGAAATTCATTATAGTCCTACCGAAAAAGAATTGTTGGCGATAATTTGGTCAACAAAATATTTTCGACCATACCTCTACGGAACCAAGTTCACTATAAGAACAGACCACAAACCCTTGACATGGCTACATTCTCTAAAGGAGCCAAATTCAAAACTTCAAAGATGGAAGATTAGGCTCAACGAATTTGAATTTGACGTCGAGTACATTAAAGGCAAAGATAACAAGGTAGCAGATTTTTTAAGTAGGATAGATAATGACAAACATGAGATAAATAATACAGAATTTCAAAATAAAAATTTTGATAGAAAAAGCGATATGGCTACAATCCATAGTGGCATCGAAGATCTAGATGACCATATTCCAATTGTAGACAACATTATAAATAAATATCTTACACAAATTCATTTAACTAAAACCAAAACAAAAGAACTTGAAATTAAATATAAAAAATAAAGAAAACTATTTATATGCGAAGCAGATTTATTTAATGAAGATTATTTGAATAACTTTTTTAGGCGTTTTATTAAAACAGGTATAACAGCCATATATTCAGAATTAGAAGATAATAAATATGACATACTACAAAGAAAGTTAATAACATTGTTTAGTAATTGTAGAAAAATTAAATTTGTCAAATGTTCAAAAATCGCTAGAGAAAATTGATAGTGAAGAAGAAATGATAGAGATAATAAAAAAAATTCATGAAAATACAAACCATCGTGGCATATTAGAAAACTTTAATGAAATAAAAGACCATTATTATATTCCAAAATTAAAAGACTTTATTTATAAATATATTAATAATTGCGATGCTTGCAATCTAGCTAAACATGACAGGAACCCGAACCAATATAAATTCCAAATTTCCGAAAGTCCGTCCGAACTAAACGAAATTGTCCATGGTGACACATTTTACCTGAAAAAAGAAATATTTTTAAGTACAATTGATAAATTCACAAAGCATATTTCAATAATAAAACTTCTAGATCGAAATAGTATAACAATCATTCAAGCATTAAAGCTGCGAAATTCTCTATTTGGTAAACCCATAAAAATTTGTATTCCATAATGAATTCAACAGTCTTAATCTAAAAGATTTCTGTAGACTC
The DNA here is from genome assembly GCA_963082915.1 of Dolichopus griseipennis. Lineage (NCBI taxonomy): Eukaryota > Metazoa > Arthropoda > Insecta > Diptera > Dolichopodidae > Dolichopus > Dolichopus griseipennis. The sequence goes on along the minus strand of OY720441.1, from coordinate 318,493,340 downwards.
GAAAATATTGAAATTCATTTTACATCTCCGAGAAGTCATACCGGTAACAGTGACATAGAGAGAGCTCATGGCACTATAACCGAACATATAAGAATTTTGAACATAACAGAACCTGATCTTGATACAGAAAGTAAAGTACTAAAAGCTGTAGAAGCTTATAACAAGACCATCCATTCTACAACCCAAGTAAGACCCACTGATTTTATTAATGGTAAAATAACTAATTTTGAAAATATAAAAATTAAGATTCAGGAAAAGAAAGAAAAAATTATTAATAAATTAAACGAAAACAAGAAACATTTTCAATTACCAAATACTAACGAAATCTTAGTAAACAATCCCGCTATTGTAAGATACAAAGAATTACCAAAATATAAAAAAATTAAAATTAATATAAATAATCATAAAATTATCGATAATAAAAATCACAACATTCACCCAATTCGTACTAAAAGAAAATTTAAAATTACAGGTACTAAAAATAATTACAATAATCCTAACAATAATAATGATAACGCCATGTCAAGCAACAATCACCGTGACTAAACTGGATACTGAAGCAGGTTACACCACAATACAACAAAATCCCGTTGAAATAATAGATAGTTACGATAAAATCATCCATATTATTAACCTAAACGAAATCGAACAATTAATAAATATAATAGAAAACCAAATTACCAATTCGTATCAAATTTATACTAATAAAAATTCATATAAAATATTGCAAAATAGAATAAATAAAGTTAAACATTCATTTAAAACTCTTATACCTTTAAGACATAAAAGAGCCTTAATAAATATCGGCGGTTCTTTGTTAAAATGTATTTTCGGCACTATGGATCAAGAAGATAAAATAGAAATCGAAAACCATTTAAAATTAATTGACAATAATAATTGACAGATAATAAAAACTTAATAACAACAACTAATAAACAAATTAAAATAAACTCTATAATTCAAGACAATATTAATACTTTAAAAAATAACATAAATCAAACCAATCTAATTATAGAAAAAATTTCAAATTACGTTTCAAACGATCATAGAAATGTATTAAACCAATTACAATATTTAAACATTCTTTCCGACATAAATCTTTTAAACGACGAAATCGAGAAAATACAGGAAAATGTAATGTTCGCAAAACATCAAACAATGATAAGACCAATTCTAACTCCAGAAGAAATCGATGATTATAACATTGACATTTTCAAGATTCAAGAATTAAAAAGCTCGTAGCTACTAGAAATAATACATTAATTTTCATTTTACAAATCCCTAAAATAAGCGAACAAAAAGCAAATAGTTTTAAAATAATCCCTGTTCCAAATTCAAAATTTGAGCAAATTTCCATAGATATCTCAAACGTTATTACTTTTGATAATAAAACATTCTATCATAACGAGGAAAAATATAAGAACAAATTAAAACCAGTTTCAAAATGTTTATCAAATTTAATAAATAAAAAAAAATCATACGACAATATTGTTCTAAAAATATAGTAAATCTTTTTGAAATAATAGAAATTGACATTGGTATAGTATTAGTAATAAATGCAAAAAATGTAAAACTGATTAGTGATTGTAATAAAATAGAATTTATTCTAAACAAAAATTATTTTATATTATTTGAAAATTGTACTATAAACATTAACAATTCAAAATTTTCTAATAAACAAATAGAATATAAGGAAAAATTTGTCATTCCAAATATTTAACTTTAAAAAATGTAAACCTAACTGTAAATTTGAAAACACTTAATATAAAACAAATTGAAAATAACGAAGAAATTAAATCTATAAATTCTGAAAAACATAAGAATAAAATTGTTATATATTTAAATACAACGTTTTGTATAATTTTTATAATATTAATAATAGCCATATGTTTGTACAAGAAGAAATATTACATAAATTTGTCAAAAAAAGATAATAGTAAAAATGTTGTTCAGGAGAACAACAATCTTAAGGAAGGGGAAGTTACATATTCGTCTATTGAACCAACCAATACTTCAATACTAAAAACTTCCGTTCCCATAAAAATTCCTTAAATATTTTCTTTCATATAAATATTCTACAATTGAATATTTATTCATTTTAATTAATGAACATTTCGAAACACGTTTTTGCTTACTAATCATAATTCACGTTAGTACAGTTAATTCATTAAAACGTTAGTACAGTTATTTCGTTAAACTTAAAGTAAGTAATAAAAATTCCATTGGTATCATATTACAAATTTATGTGATGTTACTTTTTATTCGTGGCAGTTCATTTTTGGTAGTCATCAAGTTAACATTAATATTAATTATAAAGTAACTATTTTAATTATAAAAGAAAGTAAATAAAAATTAATAAAATATATTACTAAATAAAAATTATTCTAATTGTAAAAGAAAGTAAATAAAAAATTAATAAAAAATTATATTATTAAATAAAAAATTATTTTAACTATAAAAGAAAGTTAGTAAAATTAATAAAGTTATATTAATAAATAAAACAAATAATAAAGAACAGTGTTTTTCTTGTTATTATATTTTCTATATAAAATTTTTTTTCTTTTTAAAAGAACTTAAACTATCAAAATTTACATACTAAAATGTAAAAATTAGCTTTATACGTTTTTATTATAATTTTCTGTACCTATCTACCTTTTAAAACATTTCTAATACGTTTTGATTTTTTTTCTTTGTGTTCATAATTTACATTTTATCAGTTTCATTTTTTCTTTCTCTTTTGTATGTTCGTATTTTAATTACAAGTATGTTACATGTGTGAATAACACTTAATATAACATAGGGCACGCTACTCAGCAGCAGCAGTTTGTCTATTATTATATTTAGATTAGATGTCAAAAAGTTAGGTTGCTCCCATGTTTACCCTTTCTTTGAACAATTCTAACTCTCTCTTACTAATTTTATTAGAGTTTGGTCCTACTTACGAGATATATGAATATGTATGATATGAAATTAGGTCCTTCCAAAAAGCAATGCACTACAACAATTTAAAAAGAAACCAATTTTAAATATAAATATGAAAGTTTCGTTTAATAATATAATATTTAAAAAATAATAAAAGCCATCTATCGGTTTAGAAATTTAAAAACAAATATCTTCGTATACAAAAATAAATAATTTTTCACTCATATTTTTACTTTTTGTTTTACCACCTACAATTTTACTCACAATATAATTTTATTATAGCATAATGCATTGCAAGTATTTGGTATAAGTGGTCTTAATATACACAAAAATTAAAAACGAGTAATTTTTTTATTTCTATCATAATGTAACTATGTATATATATGATTTCTTTATGATATTACAAACATACAGAATTAAGTATTTCTATAATTTCAAAAAATTAATATTAATGAATAGGGCAAATAAAAATATGCATTAGCATGTTTTTTTCCTTATGTCTTATTGATAAATGAACAAGATAGAAGTTCGTTTCAACAAAAATTATGAATTTTAAGCTAGTTTTGTTAGAGCATATTTTGCATATTTTAATTTTTAAGAGCATTTTTTTGGTATATTTTGACAATTTTCGTTCGAAAGATCATAATTTTTTTATTTTTCTTGCATTTAAAATATTTTTCATAAAAAAACATAAAAATTAATTTCACTATTTAGATATTTATTTATTTAAAATATCATTCTTTTAAAATAAACATGTAGGTATTAGGTATTTAAAGAAATCTCTATGTATGTATGTAAATATACATATTTATTTTATTATTCCTTTCAACTTGATTCAGAAACTTTCAACTTGATTAAAAACTATATCTGCAGCTTTGACTGGTGAAGCGATACACAATGCTACAATGCATTACACTATAAACGAAACTATTACATTTAAATTCGCACCAATCAACTCAGTTAATGTAGAAAGGAGCTTTTAATTGTACAAAAGCGTCCTGCGATCGAACCGGAATAAGTTCTTATTTGAAAATTTAAGTGAAATGGTTGTGATATATTGCAACTAAAATTTCAGTTAAACTTAGTTTTTAATTTTACTAGATGCAAGATTTTCGTTATTTGGATTAATTTTTATTTTAATTTATGTTTACTTAATTTATGTTTATTTATTTTTTTTAATTTTAACTTATTCTACTCTCTAATTTATCTTGTTTTAATTTTTTAATTTCATGAATTAATTTTTTTTTACTTTATTAAATTTAACTTTAAAATAAAAAATTATAATAAAAATAATATATAAAAAAGTAAAAATCTATCTGCTTTTAATTCTTAAATTTAAACAACTTTTGAAGATGGTGTCACTAGCTCACCCTATTAATATTCATTTTATTTCAAGCTTTCTAAGAAATGGATCTTTTTTTATGTATTTGATATCCTTTTCATAGAGCATATTTTAAATGCTTAAAATAGATTTTTTAGAGCATATTTTAAGCGCTTAAAACGGATTTTTTAGAGCATATTTTTATTTGCCCTATTAATGAATAACCAAAACCAAGTACCTATCAATTTCTAATAACAAATCAGTGTTTATAATCTTATCATTCTAAATAAAGTAATCAAATTGTTAGCAAAAAATCATATTTAAAATTAAGAAAATTAAGCTTAATTAAAACGAGGAAGATTATAGTTGCCCTTGTCAACTTTTAGATACCCGTGCATACCCACTAACCGTTATTTATTTCCCCTATGCTATTATAAATATTACAAAAAAAATATAAGAAAGTAAAATAGTTTAAAAAATATTTAACTTATTAGGTATCTCATAATTTTTGATTAACTTATTATCCCATAAAAAAAAAAAAAATAGCCCACCCTAAAAGTTGGTCCGAGTGATGTCCAACTTTGCCAACTAACTTGTCCTATTACTTTACCTGCCCAGTTTTGATTTTAACTTCGTAGCTTCATTGGATTCACAGTTATCGAATTGATTACTTTGTATGGCAGCTGCCCGAAAACGGGTCCGTAACATTTTGAAACTTCATATAAGTGCTCGATTCATTATATAACTAACAGTGTGTAATTTTTATCCTCGTAGTATTATCAGTTTCCAAGAAATTGATATTGGTGCAAAGAAGTTGTATAGCAGCCCCCCGAAAATGGGGCCGTAACATTTTGAAACTTCATATAAGTGCTCGATCCATTATATAACTAACAGTGTGTAATTTTCATCCTCGTAGTATAATCAGTTTCCAAGAAATTCATATTGGTGCAAAGAAGTTGTATAGCAGCCCCCCGAAAATGGGGCCGTAACATTTTGAAACTTCATATAAGTGCTCGATTCATTATATAACTAACAGTTTGTAATTTTCATCCTCGTAGTATAATCAGTTTCTTAGAAATTCATATTGGTGCAAAGAAGTTGTGTGGCAGCTCCCCAAAATCTTGATCTGGTCTTAACCAAAAAGAATAGGGAACCTCAAAAATGTCCCAAAAATGTTTTGTGTGAATTTCAAAACTCTTGCTCTAATTTTTCAATTCCATCTCTTATAATTAATTTTTAATTCACGAATATATTAAACTTAAGCCAAATCAACTTCATATGATCATTATTCATATAATAATCATCATGATGATTCATCATATATATTCATAAATATCTATCAATATCAATAAGCCATTTACTTAAAAAAAATCTTTGTGTTCTTTTTTGCTTATCTTAAATAAACTACGCATCATTTAAATCATATGAAATTCTAACTCGAAATCGTTATCTACACAAAAAAAAACAAAAACAAAAAAACAAACAAAATTCATATAATTTCATGTTACAAGGTGCATAGCTAAATTTCAAATTTTTGTATGAAAATATTGGAGTTAAAAAAGTTAGCTGTTCGAGAGCTACCCGAAGTTTTGGTCCGATCTTAACCAAAAAAAATAGGGAACCTAGAAATTGATTGAAAAATATTTTGTGAAAATTTCAAAACTGTAGCTCTTTTAGTTTTTGAGTTATCGTGCTGACACACAGACGGACGGACGGACGGACGGACGGACAGACACACATAGCTAGATCGACTAATTTTTCGATTCTGAGCCGATACGTACCCTTGACACTATATCTAGCTCGTCTAGATCGATGCGTTACAAACGGAGGAGCAAATCTAATATACCCGATGTCATATATGTATGCACGGGTATAATCATTCAATTTTATTTAAACTTAAAAAATATATTTTTAACAGCCTTTTTATACCCGTGCATACATATATGAACATCGGGTATATTAAAATTACTCCTCCGTTTGTAACGCATCGAAATATAAGAGCTAGATATAGTGTCAAGGGTACGTATCGAATCAGCATCGAAAAGTGAAGCGATCTAGCTATGTGCAAAGATAATGAATACAACTAGATGTGCACAGTCCATATAAAACAAAAACCTTAAAATTCAAGCTCTTTAAAATAAAAAAAAAGAAATAAAAAAAAAGCTTAAAGCTTTATACTCTCTTCATTATTAAATTAGAGAACGAAAAAAAAAACAAAAACAAAATAAAAGCTTTGTTGACTTTATTTTTTTAATAAAAATTTTAAAATACTGAAGCCATCGAAAAAAAATATTTTGAAGCCATCGAATGAGTTATGATCTTTTAAATTCAGAAAAAAGAAATCTAATAAAGAAAAAAATTAAATTTCTTGTAAATGTAAAATTTCTTGCATATGAATAAAATAATACATATAGAAAAAGACGTGTAGATACATTAAAGAAAAAATAATGTAAATGTGTTTCAGTAAAACTGAAATACTTAAAGAAGTGCATTAGAATTTGATTTAGGTACATATTATATACAGTTCTTCTTTTAGTAATTCAGTTTTACTGGTTTTTATGTTTATTGTTATTTAGGTTTTCTGATAACAAGTGTTTTCAATTTTACGTGGGAAAATTTCTTATGTCGAATAACGTGATCTGTATAATAACGAATAATATTATACAGATAATATATTTAGATTACCTATAATAAATTATAAAAATTTAAATTGTTAATTAATAATTATATTACGTTCCAACTTTTAATAAATACTATATCTTTTTTAAAAAAAAGTATTCCTTAAAAATATCTACTAATACTATTTCCTAATAGTTTTCTAATAATACTAACTGACAAAATATTTATAATAAGTACTAATATAATAATACTAGTACTAATAAGTACTATTTTATAATCTGGTTTTACTAAGTTTCTTATACTTTTTTCTAATACTAAGTAATATAATATTTTAAAATTTTAAATATTATTATTATTTAGTATAAGTGGTATAAGAAAAATAATTTAGTTCATTAAAATTTAAAGTTAAAAAAATAAAGTTTCAAGTAATACTGCACCAAAGAATACTTCAAAATATGAAAAGTGGGCTAGTGCTTGTTGGCAATCATTTGACTACATAAAAAATTTAAAAAGTCCTTAAATTTGCAGCTGCCATTTTGAGGAATCTCATATTCGCCTGAGGAAATTATATTCGGAGGCTTTTCCTTCACTTTTTTTGTCAGAAAAAACCTCATTAGAAGAAATAAATACTGTTCCAAATAATTTAATTATTGATGATGATATTATTATGGAAAATTTAGATGAAATGAATTGGGAAACGAACTCAATTCAATATAATGTACCTTCTTGTAAGCATTGTCATAAAAAGGAAAGAAATTTAGCGTATTATAGAATATTAACGGGCAAATTGAAAAACGAAAATCAAATTTTAAAAAATGAAAAGGCAAATAATAAAAATTTAAAAGGCAAAAACAAAATTTTAAATAAACGAAAAGCAGTTAAGATTAATGAAAATTTAACTAACCGAGAAATATTTTGTCGTATGCAAAATAAGAATGATATATATTATTCAAAGGAGGAAAAACAATTATCTCAGCTAATATTTTTTAAATCAACAGCCATTTATACCTTTTTACGGGAAAAACTTGAATTTCGTTTACCTTCCGTTCGCTGTATCTATAATAATTTGCCAATAAAAAGCTTAACTTCTTCAATATTACCAAATGAATTATTTGTAAAAATTAAAGAATATTTTTCTAAGCTTCCTAATCAGTCTAGAGAAGTTACATTAATATTTGATGAAATGGCAATAAAAAGAAATTTTACTTATAGTGAGAGATATGATAAAATTATGCATGTGGTTCAGACAAGCGACAGCCAGAAGTAGCTAAAAATGCTTGTGTATTTATGATACGAAGTTTGCATGACAGTTGGAAACAAATCTTGGGATATGTTTTGTCAGAAAATTCCATACCTATAAGTAAATTAAATTTTACCGTTATGGAAATTGTAAAATTAACACAGGATTTGAAAATAAAAATACGTGCTATAATATGTGACCAGTCAAGTACTAATAAATCTTTTTTTAAACAGCTTGGAGCAAATGTAGAAAAGCCTTATTTTATTCATAAAAATGAAAAAATTTATTGCTTATACGATACTCCTCACCTTTTCAAATCTATTAGAAATAATTTAATGAAATACCCTTTAAGAAAATCAGAAAAGTGTGCTAAATGGAATATTGTTACAGAATTATTTGAAAAAGATAGTAAATCTACTACACGTGTTTGTCCTAGATTAACGGAGAATCACATATATCCAAACAATTTCCAAAAAATGAGTGTAAAGCTAGCTGTTCAAGTTTTAAGTGCAAGTATTTCTGCTGGAATCAAAACATATGCTGAATCCAATTTTTATGAAGATAAAGACTGCGCTATATTTACAGCGGAAGTTTTTGAAAAATTAAATAATTTATTCGACTGTTTAAATAGCAAGTCACTTTTTAATAAGAATCCATATATGGCTGGTTTGCAAAAAAATAATCATGTAAGGAATTTAATGGTAAGTATGATACAATATTTGCCGGATCTTAAATTTGAAGTGCCAAATAAAAAAATAAGAATAAATTGCTTGGATGGTTTAATACAAACAACTAAAGCTACTCTTATGTTGTCAAATGATTTGTTCGATGAATATCATGATTGGTATTATATTTCCACAAACAAACTGAATCAGGACGTAATTGAAAATTTATTCAGTTTAATACGTTTCAAAAAAAGAAATCCATCCGCACATGAGTTCGGATCAATAATAGCAAAAATAATTGGTGTAAAAATGGTATTTTGTTCTAAGTTTGCCAACTGTGAAGAAGATAATGACAATATGCTTAATGTAGATTGGCAAAATATTTTACATGACGAAGAATCGAATGAAAATATTGTGACAAATGAAAATGATTTAAAGGTTATTTATTGCACTCAAAATACTTACACTGATTCTATAGATAATACAGATTCTATAGAAATTATTGAAAATCAGCCGGACTCAGCAGAAACAAGATTTTTATCACAAAATGCAACAAGATATTTCGCAGCATTTGCAATGAAAAAAGTTTTAAAACATAGTACAATTAATAATTGCAGTGATTGCGCTAAAAATTTGCTCGATAATGAAATAGCAAAAATGTCAAATGAAAGCGAACTTTTGATATATTTTAAGAATTTTAAAAATGATACCGACTTTGGATCACTTAAAGCACCCACGAATGAATTTTTTGAAATTTGTCTAAAATTTACAAATAATTTTGATAAAATTATGAAATAAAGCTCTCACGAAGAAGAAATATTATTAAAAATTAAAAATAGCAATAACAGTTGCAAGATTTGAGGTGATTTACAAAAAATAAATTTATATTAAACTCAATTTTCTTTTGAAACACCCGATATTTTGGGTACATGGAAAAGCATATTTGAAAATAATGTTATATTATGAGCTCTTAAATTCTGTACTTAATAATTTTTCTTATCTCTCACCGTTTTCGAGATATAAAGAATAGAAAAATGTGTTACAATGGGTAAAAATTTTAAATTTTAAATTAGAATTAGCGAATTCTAATTCTAGCGAATAAAATACATTGATTGCTTGTCAGTAATTAGCACTTATTAAAAGAATTTTAAAACGAGGAAGATTATAGTTGCCCTTGTCAACTTTTAGATACCCGTGCATACCCACTATGGTGTATAAAATAAACCGTAATTTACTTCTCTTATACATTTAACTCATTACCCCATAATTTTGACGTAAAAAAAAAAAAAAAAATTAACAAAAAAAAAAAAAAAGTCACAAAACAAAAAACAAAATTTTCATTCATTGTCCCATAACTTTAGCTTAAAAAAAAAAAAAAAAAATTAACAAAAAAAAAAAAAAATCACAAAAAAAAAAAAAAAGTTTTCATTCATTGTCCCATAACTTAAGCTTAAAAAAAAAAAAAAAAAAATAAAAAAAAAAAAAAACAACAAAGAAAAAAAAAACAAAAAAAAAAAATTGGCCCACCCTAAAAGTCCGATGGTCCGAGTGATGTCCAACTTTGCCAAGTAACTTGCCCTATTAATTTACCTGCCCAATTTTAATTTTAACCTTGTAGCTTTATTAGATTCACAGTTATTGAATCGAAAACTTTGTATGGCAGCCCTCCGAAAATGGGGCCCTAACATTTTGAAACTTCATATAAGAGCTCGATTCATTATATAACTAACCGTGTGTAGTTTTCAGCCTCGTAGTATAATTAGTTTTGAAGAAATTCATATTGGTGCAAAGAAGTTGTATGGCAGCCCCCCATAAATGGGGCCCTAACATTTTGAAACTTCATATAAGTGCTCGATTCATTATATAACTAACCGTGTGTAATTTTCATCCGCGTAGTATAATTAGTTTTGAAGAAATTCATATTGGTGCAAGGAAGTTGTATGGCAGCCCCCCGAAAATGGGGCCCTAACATTTTGAAACTTCATATAAGTGCTCGATTCATTATATAACTAACCGTGTGTAGTTTTCAGCCTCGTAGTATAATTAGTTTTGAAGAAATTCATATTGGTGCAAAGAAGTTGTATGGCAGCCCCCCATAAATGGGGCCCTAACATTTTGAAACTTCATATAAGTGCTCGATTCATTATATAACTAACCGTGTGTAATTTTCATCCGCGTAGTATAATTAGTTTTGAAGAAATTCATATTGGTGCAAGGAAGTTGTATGGCAGCCCCCCGAAAATGGGGCCCTAACATTTTGAAACTTCATATAAGTGCCGGAGTCAATATAAAACTAACCGTGTGTAATTTTCATCCCCGTAGTATAAATAGTTTTGAAGAAATTCATATTGGTGCAAAAAAGTTGTATGGCAGCTCCCCGAAGCCTTGGTCCGATTTTAACCAAAAACAATAGGGAACCTAGAAATTGTCTAAAAATGACTTTGTGTGAATTTCAAGACTCTAGCCCTTTTAGTTTTTGAGTTATCGTGATGACACACGGACGGACGGACGGACGGACGGACGGACGGACGGACGGACGGACGGACGGACGGACGGACAGACACACATAGCTAGATCGACTAATTTTTCGATTCTGAGCCGATACGTACCCTTGACACTATATCTAGCTCGTCTAGATCGATGCGTTACAAACGGAGGAGCAAATCTAATATACCCGATGTTCATATATATATGCACGGGTATAATTAATGCGTGATGGGTATAATGAGTCTTCGGCTCTCAATAATCTTCTTTGAGCTGAGTGATTGAGAATGTTGAGACAAACAAAAAATTGTTCTGGAAGAAAGGGTCTAATTTTAACGGTTTCTCAGATAACTCATTCATTATTCAACATTATTCGTATATGTTTTTAAAAATAAAATCATATCTTTTTCCGTATACAACATAAGAAGATAACATTTTAAATATTAAAATTATTTGCTAACATTTTAAATATTAAAATTTTTCAAAACCGTATAAGTTATTAAATTAAGTGTAATAACAAAAATTAAAGCTGAGAAAAATATTTTATATATTTTTATGTAAGTACCTATATAATTTAAAAACGTTAAGAATATAAACATTTATCTTTACCGTTTCTATAATTTTTTAATTCAACAAAATATTTTTTGTTTCAGATGTGAAGTAAAAAAAAAATCTATTAAACTTCATTCAACAATAATATTTAATAGCATGTATACATATCGATTCATATACATGCTTACAAAAATAAATACTAATAAAAAATTCTTTCTCAAATTATCTTCTTTAAATCTTTATCTAAAAACCTTTTTATGAAGTAAAAAAAAAAAATCTATTAAACTTCATTCAACAATAATATTTAATACATGTATACATATCGCATACATGCTTACAAAAAAAAATGCAAATAAAAAATTCTTTCTTAAATTATCTTCTTTAAATCTTTATACTATAGTTAATCGACAGTCACGTGACATATTTATATTTTTTACTCTCTTAAAAGCTTTTTTAATTTTTAACGTGTATAAATGTGTGATGATATTAGACCCATATTAGGGTTTTATTTTTTAAAAAAATTTTTATATGGGAGTGCACATCTAGTTGTATTCATTATCTTTGCTATGTGTGTCCCTCCGTCAGCACGATAACTCAAAAACTATAAGAGCTAGAGTTCTGAAACTTTCACAAAGTAATTTTTAGACAATTTCTAGGTTCCCTATTGTTTTTGGTTAAAATCGGACCAAGTCTTCGGGGAGCTGCCATACAACTTTTTTGCACCAATATGAATTTCTTCAAAAGTAATTATACTACGAGAATGAAAATTACACACGGTTAGTTTTATAATGACTCCGGCACTTATATGAAGTTTCAAAATGTTAGGGCCCCATTTTCGGGGGGCTGCCATACAACTTCTTTGCACCAATATGAATTTCTTCAAAACTAATTATACTACGAGGCTGAAAATTACACACGGTTAGTTATATAATGAATCGAGCACTTATATGAAGTTTCAAGATGTTAGGGCCCCATTTTCGGGGGACTGCCATACAACTTCCTTGCACCAATATGAATTTCTTCAAAACTATTTATACTACGCGGATGAAAATTACACACGGTTAGTTATATAATGAATCGAGCAATTATATGAAGTTTCAAAATGTCACGGCTCCATTTTCGGGGGACTGCCATACAACTTCCTTGCACCAATATGAATTTCTTCAAAACTATTTATACTACGCGGATGAAAATTACACACGGTTAGTTATATAATGAATCGAGCAATTATATGAAGTTTCAAAATGTCACGGCTCCATTTTCGGGGGGCTGCCATACAACTTCTTTGCACCAATATGAATTTCTTTAAAACTAATTACACTACGAGTATGAAAATTATACACGATTTGTTATATAATGAATCGAGCACTTATATGGAATTTCATAATGTTACGGCCCCATTTTCGGGGAGCTGCCATGCCAAGTTGTCGATTCGATAACTTTGAATCTAATGAAGCTACGAGGTTAAATTTAAAACTGGGCAGGTAAAGTAATAGGGCAAGTAAGTTGGCAAAGTTGGACATCATCCAGACCAACTTTTAGGGTTTTTTTTGTTTTTAAGCAATAATGATGGTACCTATGGTAATTATGGTATGAATTAAAAATTATACATATTAATTAATTATATTTTTTTTTGTAATATTTATAATAGCATAAGGGAAATAAATAACGGTTAGTGGGTATGCACGGGTATCTAAAAGTTGACAAGGGCAACTATAATCTTCCTCGTTTTATTTATTTTTAAAAAATTTTGCTAAGCTATGTATATTGTTCCACAACCTTTGTTTGACTTCAAATCAAAATACTTGTTTGTTGCCAACATTCTATAATGTACCTACTCAACATTTATTTTATTGCCATTTATTATTTGTTTTTTTTTTTTATTTTATGTGGATTGGTGCAAACTGCCCAGTTGAATGGTATGACATATTCGAAAGTTCGACAGTTCTTAAATTGTTCAAAATGATCCCTAAATATCATTTTTCAATATTCAAATAATGTCGCCGCGCGTAATTTTCTGTGAGAACAAAATGTTCGACACTAAATGGCGTAATTGTAGGGGAGTGGGATTTATCAGAGATATTTTAATTTCATATGGTGGGAGACAAATTGGATTGCGTAAAAATGGTAGATTGCGTTTAAAATAAATAACATATAAATATCGCTGCAATATTATCTAAGAAAAAACAGAATCCTTTAGACTTCGGAAAATTTTGGTTATGAATTTTACATAGTTTACAGAAATAAATGAGAAACTAAAGTTGCATCAAAAATAATTAAAATATTAGTGGCAGACTGGCAAGGATAGTGGAAACATAACAGCAAAATTTTGAATTTAAACTTAATTCTGAGTCACTATCAGCTTTCGCATAAGTACTACCACGTCACTAAAGCCACCAACAAACGGATAATAGCAATATTTTTTTGTTCTGAACTAAATATCATTCCGGAACTTTTATTTAATTACATTTCGTTTTTTGATTACAGCAATTATTCCTGTTGAACTATTATGACTACAAATATGGCAATTGATTAAAAAATTATTCGTATAGTGAGTGCAGTTCATTTATTAAAAAATTAAAACAATTTATTTTAAATCAATATTTTTAGCACTACTAAATAAAATTTAAAAAATATTTATTAAAAGAATATTTTAGATTTTTATTTTACTTTCTCTTCATTTATATCAGAACAAGGACAAGCAAAGTACCAATGTCCCGAATACCTGTCCCATGATCTGAAGGCAACATAGTTAATAGGAAAAGGTTCCTTACTGACATGACTCATAACTAGTTCATGATTATGAAATACAGATATTTTTCCATCTAAAATAATTCAAAAAAACTTTAATTTAATAAAATTTAATTTACTAAATCTGAAAAAGATGGAACCTGGCGTAACAATAACTTCTATAGGTATTGGCTCCTTTTCACTCATTTTAAATCCTCTGCCTGCGAATTCAACATATCGTTCGTCAAAAGTTTCTATTATACGTCCATTTGTATTATAATCACCACCAATTACTAAAATTTTTTTTATTTTAAAATTAATAAAATTTATCTTTTATACATAATAATAAAAAGATGTTATTACTAATATGATAGCCTTTAATTTTTCTACTAGTTTCATTCAATGTTGATAATAAAATATCTGTATCAAGTTTAGCTTTCACAAAAAAACGAAATTTCGTTCCATTATTATAATCTGGGTCCTTTAAATCCTCTGCACTGTAAAACTTTGTCCAAGGTGACCCGTGCACATCTAATTGTTTACAAGTTTCAATTTGTTCCAAAGATAAATCGTCACAACTCATTACAACTGAAAACTTAATCAAAAGTAAAACATTTAAAAATATTAATTTTAATATCATTTTGTTAGAAAGAAACTGAACTTAGCCCAAACTTAAACTGTAATTTTAATTTCACATTTCTAGCATTTATATAGGACAAATATGAATCAAATTTTTTTTACCGTGCAAAATTTATTTTACCGTGCAAAATTTATTTAAATAATTGACCCTTCAATTTTGAATTATATGCATTTATAAACTTTAGCCACGCTATATGCATTTATAATTGATTTTGATCGTAGTATAAATATCTTAAGGTTGAATATTAAAATTCCTCAATACTGCTCTGCTTTTCCAAACTTAAACTGTAATTTGCATATATTATATAAAATATATATCAAATCAAAGACAATGTATTAAAATTTTTTACATTTTTTATGCATGGAAAATTGTAAAAAATTTGCTATCTCCAGTTGAATTTTTCTTTCCTTTAATATAAACCTAATTTAATTTAAATGCAGCATATACAAATACAGGGTTTTTAATATTAAATTAAAAATTATTTTTCTGTTTTTGAGATTTTGAGCCTAAATTTTAGACTTTAGAAAAATTATATCTCAAAAAAGAAATAGCTAAGTAATAAAATTGACCTACAGTTAGTGCTTTTGGCTAATTATTTCTTTTTCAAACTTTAGGTGACACATAAATATTTTCTTAATTGACGAATATTCATTTCCAAGGATCTAATTTCCATAAGAAGTCAACAGTATTATAATAGCGAAAGGGCTTTTTAGGTGGTTAGAAATAAAATACACTATCGGGAGGTTTACAATTTCAGGTGCCTTTTATTTATTTTTTTTTTATTTATTCAATTCAATTCTCAAGGTCCCAATCGCTCGTACAGAGTACACATACTTATCTAATAAAAAAAAAAACAAAATTAAAAATAATTCAGTGCATAGAAAATAATCAATAGAAAAACTATAATAGGAATGGTTAACAATGTATAACAAAGAAAATATAATAAAACCAAAAAATTAGTATATGTATTGAAACAACTACTATAAAATTCTTTGATAAGAAGGCAAAGAAATAAAAGCATTAATAAATAAAAAAACAAGTGATGAAAAAAACCAAGGGTTTTTAAAAAAGCACATTTTCAAAATAATATAGTGTTTCATACAGAGTATTTTATTGGAATATAATGTTGAAGCTTCAATGTTAACGTTTAATTTAAGAAATATGTACGTTGGTGACTAAGTTACTACTTACTTATAGAAATAGTAAATTTTTTAATTTTTAAGTCCTAATAGCCCCTCAATTGGGGAAGGTTGCCCAATTTCTCAAAGATCCAATTCTCACTACTCCCCTTTCCCCAACTTTTTTAGGTTCAAGGAATTAAATTATGAATTCTACCAAAATTTTCAATTTTACTTAGAATTTTACTTTAAAAGCAAAAATTATTAAAACTTAGAGACACTTTCTTCAATTCATGTTGGATCTTCAAATTTTGTATATTAACAAAAAAAAATTTGAACAGGTATTCATGTTACAGGTGTTTAATAATAGCAAAATTTCAATTTTCGGGCCCTTATAGCTGCAAAACAGGGGATGTGACAAAAAAAATTTGTTAACCGACTTCTACTTATTTCTGAGGATCTAACTTCTCCTAAAATTTCAAGATCCTAGCTTGAACCGTTTAAAAGATATGTGGGGCCAAAAATTTTGCCAAAATTGAGTTTTGCATAATTGTAAATTTTAGTACCGTATGGCAACCCTAAATATTTGTCTTTTAAAAGTTTATAAAGTTTATAAAACCAGCTATCTTTTGTCGTTTTCAGATTGAAAATTCACCTAATAGAACTCTTGTTATAACAATTTGAATATAGGGCTTTTCCCAACTTTGGGGGGCTGCAGCTTCGTAACGGGTGGGGCTACAGAAAAAAATTCTTCTACGAAATTATTTTTTTTGTAATACCTACACTTGGTTAAAATTTCTTTTTTCTATTTCAAACGATGTAAAAGTTTTTGTAAACATACGGACAGACGGACAGACGGACAGACGGACAGACAGACAGACAGACAGACAGACAGACAGACGGACAGACGGACAGAATGGAACTATATAGGCACATTTTTACAAAATTTTTTGAAAATGTGCTAAAAACTAACAAGTTATGAAAAATACCAAGGGTTTTTAAAAAGCGCATTTTCAAAATTTTATGGGGTTTCTTATTGAGTTTTAATCGTTATTATAATGTTGGAATTTCAATGTTAAAGTTAAATTTAGGAAATATTATACACTCGTGAATAAGTTACTATATTATAAAAACATAAAAGTTTTAATTTTTAAGTTTTAATAACCCTTCATTTCCCAAATTTTTGCTAAGCAAACTTATGATGATTCTCGGAGATCTTCTCATTCCTTTTCTGTTCCCACACCTTTCATTTTTTAAGGTTCTAGAAATCGATTGTGAACTCTACCAAAATTTATTTCAACATGTAATTTGAAATATAATGCTGCAGCTTTAAATTTTGTATATTTGTAAAAAAAAATTTGAACAGGTATTCAAGTTGCAGGTGTTTAAAAATAGCTAAATTTTAATGTTCGAGCCCTTATTGTTCCTAAACACGGGGCTAATAAAAAAATTTTGTTGACCGACTCCTACTACTTCTGAGGATCTAGCTAAAAAAGAAAAAAGAAGAAAAAATAAAAAAAAAAACTATGGTAAATATGTATTTAAATTAATTCCTAAATTTGATTTAAATAAAGTTCATTCAACTTTGTTTTTAAAACCAACTACTAATGCATTATTATTTCTAATTTCAATTGTTTTATAGCCTAAATTATAAACTTTATCAAGTTCATTATATTGAATATTTGATAACCCTATTCTAATATCTGTTGTATTTTTATAAATTATACTTGTATTGTAGCAGTGATACTCTCTGTTATTTGCAAAAAGCTAAGATATTTCATATATGCATTTCTCCATATATGTACCGCATACGTGATAGGACTGTAAAACATATTGTTAAAAATTGGTCCTTTCATATTTTGAGCTACTCTTTTATTAATAAGTCTGAAAATATCTGCTATTTTTCTTGCTTTTTTTAATTGTTCGTTAATTTGTATATTACAATTCAGTCTGGCATCAATTGTCACCCCCAGATATTTATAAGAGTTCACCTTCTCTAGTTTGCATTTATAGAATCAAATATTGACATCTAGATTTTTTTTATTTCTAAAACCTATATATTTTGTTTGTTTTTTCAACAAATTTTTCTGATTTCCTTTGAAAGTTTTCATAATTATTAACAACGTGCAGAAATATTAATTCACTTTACATTACTCGCCAGAAATCCACCGTCCTCAACTAAGTAGTCTAGCACCACGTATAGGAAAAAATTAAAGATAAACGTTCAAACTGTTTTAGAAAAAACTTTTTAAAGTTTTTGTTTCACCATAGCTTAAGGGAACTCAACAAAAATTTTATTTAAACTATCTCCTAATTCAAAAAATTATTACCTAATTCCTAAAATTGGACTTCCAAAATTTTTGTTTTGACCAAGCGTAGGACCGACATGTGTTACCAATAACCAAACATCAAGCCTCTTAATATAGTCAACTCCATTTTAAATATACAAAACTCCATTATCAAAAAGGTTCACGTATACAAAATTTGAACTCAGCCGGAAAACCCGCTTTTAATTTAGAGTAAAATAACCAAAAATTCTTTAAAAATTCTTATACCGAAATTTTTTTTGACCAACCGTTCGGTAAGCATGAGTTAACAAATTCCAAGTCGGTTAATAGTATCATGTTTAGATTGAAGAAATGAATTTAGGGGCTTGCATTACATCAGTCAAAATACAGGGCTTTTTGAACTTTTTGAGAAAAAACCGAATAGCCCAAACCTGAAGCTATATTATGGGTAGGTGAGGAGTACAGAAAAAAAGGTCGATCCACAAAATTGTTTTTTTTGCGGTACCTTTCTGATGTTCAAATTCCATGGATTTACTTTAAACGGTGTGAAATACCTGGAAGAGGGAAAAATCGGCCAGAGTGAAAGTATAATGGCATATTTTTTCAAAATTTTTTTAAAAATGAAAATAATCATTATTTTTACTTAGAAAAATGAATTCAAACGTCAAAGTTGCCATTGCAGATTTAATTATCTACGAGGGAATTGAGAATCGCTAAAAATTTTGTTCGTAGCGTAGCCAATTTTTCGTAGAAGTTCTACGAGGAAATTTAGAATAGGTGTGATTATAGTAGTTTGTTTTAGTTCTGTAAGTGATAATAAAATAGAAGTATACATACTGAAATGTAAAAATTAGCTTTATACGTTTTTATTATAATTTTCTGTACCTATCTACCTTTTAACACATTTCTACCCAAAAAGAGCGAATTAATAAGAAGAAAAAAATAAAAGCTAAAGAAAAAAAGGCGATAATAAAAAGAGCGAAAGATAAAAAAGAGCGAGAGTGATACGTGATTATGAGCCGTTGATTTTTTAATTTGTCCTTCCGAAACTATAATACGTCCGCGACATTTTCCAGCAAGACATTCTACGCACTTCCAACAAACGCTGCCATTGTTCTCTTTGTCCTTCCGGAAAACGTAACCATTGTTTTTTAAAAGAACAAAACCTTTTCGGCTTCTCGTATATATCGCGCGATTTTTTTCATTTCATAAGTCGGCTTTCGTTAATTTTATCTTTCGCTCATTTTGCATTCGTTCTTATTTTTTCGCTGTTTTGGATTCGCTGTTTTTGTTTTCGCTCTTATTGGGTGGAACCCATTTCTAATACGTTTTGATTTTTTTTCTTTCTGTTCATAATTTACATTTTATCAGTTTCATTTTTTCTTTCTCTTTTGTATGTTCGTATTTTAATTAGAAGTATGTTACATGTGTGAATAACACTTAACATAACATAGGGCACGCTAGTCAGCAGCAGCAGTTTGTCTTTTATTTTATTTAGATTAGATGTCAAAAAGTTAGGTTGCTCCCATGTTTACCCTTTCTTTGAACAATTCTAACCCTCTCTTACTAATTTAATTAGGGTTTGGTCTTACTTACGAGATATATGAATATGAATATGTATGATATGAAATTAGGTCCTTCCAAAAAGCAATGCACTACAACAATTTAAAAAGAAATCAATTTTAAATATAAATATGAAAGTTTCGTTTAATAAAATAATATTTAAAAAATAATAAAAGCCATCTATCGGTTTAGAAATTTAAAAACAAATAATTTCGTATACAAAAATAAATAATTTTTCACTCATATTTTTACTTTTTGTTTTACCACCTACAATTTTACTCACAATATAATTTTATTATAGCATAATGCATTGCAAGTATTTGGTATAAATGGTCTTAATATACACAAAAATTAAAAACGAGTAATTTTTTTATTTCTATCATAATGTAACTATGTATATATATGATTCTTTATGATATTACAAACATACAGAATTAAGTATTTCTATAATTTCAAAAAGAAATATTTCAAAAAAACTCCGCCGTAGCCGGTCCCAAGCCCGGTTGAGAAAGGAGGAGGGAAGAATAGTTGCAACCTGAATGGCCACATACATCAGCGTCTCAGAAAGTAGGAAAACGCTATATAATGCAGTTGAACTCGTAACATAGTTATGAGAACTTCAACGCATTATATGGCAAATTCTGAAGCAACTCTTCAAACCCAACGGCCCTCCAAAGATTGGGGTTTGGCATACGGTTAACAACCCTATCCAGTAAAAAATATTGTTATAAATATTGACAACGGACTGTAGCGCCATAGAAGAAGAAGAAGAAGAAGAAGAATAATTTCAAAAAATTAATATTAATGAATAACCAAAACCAAGTACCTATCAATTTCTAATAACAAATCTGTGTTTATAATCTTATCATTCTAAATAAAGTAATCAAATTGTTAGCAAAAAATCATATTTAAAATTAAGAAAATTAAGCTTAATTAAAATCATTCAATTTTATTTAAACTTAAAAAATATATTTTTAACAGCCTTTTTTTAAAGTAAAAAAGCTTTGAAATATTATAGATAATATCTTGACACAATGCACAATTATGTATGCATATAAAATTAAAATTAAATCGATATTATAAATATTAAATCATAAATCATTTAGAATACAAATAGGACTGGTAGGGAGTACCTATTTATTTTTGCCTTTTAAAATCAATGGTAGTTTTAATCGTTTTTATTATTATTATTTCTACTTCTTTTTATTCCCGCAAATAGTTGATTGGCACAAACTTTATTTGTACCAATCAACTATAAAAAAGAGTTTATGTAAAATATAATATTGTAAAATAAATTGTATATAAAAAATATTTTTATCAGTAAATAATATAAAATAAATTTTAATATATCTTAAATTATTCCCATTTCCACACCACCTTTGAGGTAGGGAATATGGAGCGTTTTTTTTAAAGTGGTATCCCCAATAGGCCTAATCCACTAAATCTAGAAAAAAACGAGGAAGATTATAGTTGCCCTTGTCAACTTTTAGATACCCGTGCGTGTATTAAATAAATAAGAAATTCTTATATTGCAATTGAACTGTTTGACAGAAAATTCAAAATATTTGTTTTTTATATTTAATTACAAAAAAAATTAATAAAAAAAAAATGAATTAAAAAAAAGGATGAATTTAAAAAAAAATATGCTCTCAACGAGATTCGAACCCACACTTTTCAATTAAAAAGTCGACGTCTTAACCACTAAGACATCGACAATTTTTTCTTCATCTCAATTTTTTTTTTAAATTATTATAGTTGCGATGGTATCAATTGTTTGTTTTAAATAACTGTTTTGAATTTTTTTAAAAATGTATTAAAAAAAATAAATAATTTATAAATGAGAATTTTAAGATGAATTTACAAAAAAAAAAATTTTGCCCCAGCCAGGAATCGAACCAAAACGTTTCGACCAGTAGTCCCATGTCCTATCCACTATACCCAGGGTTGCCAGATAAAATTTATGAGAAGTCTTCAATTGGAATGTAAAAAGTCTTCATTTTGAAGACTTTTCCAGAGTTTATTGCACCTTAAATATTGAACTATTTTTGAATATAAAAATTTTTTTAAAAATAAAAATTTCATTTATTATTTATTTCATTAGTATAAAACAAACTAAACATAATATAAAACATAACAAAAATATAATATAAAAAAACATCGTAAACAAAAAATTAACAAAATTATTTTAAAAAACGAAATAAAAAACTATTGAAAAAATTGAAAAAAATAAAAGATAAATAAATAATTTCACTGTTACATAAGTTTCACAATACATAAGTATTTATAATTTATACATTTCCAAACTAAATTTATTGAATATTTTTTCATTTGGTTTATATGAAAAACATTCAGTATTTGTTCCTTTTTAAATGTTCTTTAGTGAATAATATACCTTCTAAAGTATCGCTACTTAAACGATTTCTTAACTTTGTCTTATTACAGTTCACTGCCGAAAATATTCTTTCACAAGAGGCTGATGAGTTTGGAAAAACAAGGATAAAATAGACTAGCTTTTTGATATTCGGGAAAGCAATAGCACCAGATCCTTTTTTTTTATCACAAATATTTTTCCAAAAATCTTCTATATTTATATTATTAAAATTTTCTGTGTTAAACATAGATTGAAAAGGTAAATTTATAATTTCCCTCCACTCATTATCAATTTCTTGTAAATTTTCTTCCAATTTAAGATTTGGAAAGTATTTTATATAAGTTGATATTGAAAGAGCGTTACTTGCTGTAACATTATTAGGATTTATAAAAGAAATAACTTTAAGAAGTTCATTCTTAAAATCGAATCTTTTAATTATTTCTCTTACTACATGCTCAGTTTGAAAAATCAAATTCTACAAAATTTACAAAAAAAATAGTTCAAATTAAAAATTTCCAAAGCAAAAATAAGTAGTCATTATTGATTTACATATTACAAAGATAAGCAAAAAATAAATTTTTTCAATAACAACAAAAAGTCTTCATTTTGTTGTTTTAAGTCTTCAAGTCTTCAACCAAGATGAAAAGTCTTCAAAATGAAGACTAAGTCTTCAACTTGGCAACCCTGACTATACCATAGAACAATTAATAATTTCTCTACAAAACGAGTTTTTATTTATCTCATTATTTTTTTTTAAATAATTGTAGTTGCCATGGTATCAATTGTTTGTTTTAAATAACAGTTTTAAATAATCGTAGTTGCTATAGAATCAATTGTTTGTTTTAAATAATAGTTTTGAATTTTTTTATAGAAATATTAAAAAAAATTAATAATTTGTAATGTAAATGAGAGTCTTCTGTCAAATTTTCTATAAAATAAAATTTTTTCAAACATAAAATAAATACATATATTTTATTAAAAAAAAAAATAGATAAAAAAAATGAATTTAAAAAAAAAAAAAATTTTCCTTAGCCTGTATTCGAACCGAGACATTTTTGCTACAAGTAACATGTCCTAACCACTACACCATGAATCGATTTATAATTTAACAACAATTTGTTTGTTTTTATATTTGGTTTCTATTTCGTTATTAATTTAGAAAATACTCATAAAATATCGAAAAATTTGTATGGCAGCTACCCGAAGCCTTTCTCCGATTTTTACCAAAAACAATAGGGAACCTACAAATTGTCTAAAAATTACTTTGTGAAAGTTTCAGAACTCTTGCTCTTATAGTTTTTGAGTTATCGTGCTGACGGACGGACGGACACACATAGCTAGATCGATTCACTTTTCGATGCTGATTCGATACGTACCCTTGACACTATATCTAGCTCTTATATTTCGATGCGTTACAAACGGAGGAGTAATTTTAATATACCCGATGTTCATATATGTATGCACGGGTATAAAAATACGTTAAAAATTAATAGAACTTATAAATATGTAATAGAAATTATAAAATTCAAAACTAAACTTTTATATAAAACATAACAAAAAAAATGTTTTGTTTCTTAAAAAAACAAAAATTTTAAATTTAAAAAATAAAAACTAAAAATATAATAAAAAAATATCACAAAAATTAAGAAAATAAAAATAATAAACAAAACTAAAACTTATGAAAAACTAAAGCAATTCAATTTATAATACATCTATAATTCAATTAAAAAAATAAAAGACAATATCACAGTAAATTATACTACTAAATATTACTCTTTTTAACTGTTAAAAATTTAATTACTAATTTTATATCATGGCCTGAAGATATTGTACGTCGGGGTACGCAATTAAGAAATGTTTATAATGTTTCTATTCCCGTACTACTGAAGTTGTATAATAAATTTTTGAATTAGTATAATAGTTAATAGTTTTTGGAATTTGTCTTTGATAAATATAGTATACCAGTTTCTGATCTCGCTTTCTTAATAAAAATAAAAAAATTCCTCGTTTTTAATTTTTGTGTTTATTAAGAGTCTTTGGTTTAAATATACGATATTTGTATTAATTTTACAATTTTACAATATCTGACAATACATGACTCAAACCTAATACATAAACCATTGATTTTTTTCGACCAATTAATAAAACTTCGAAATAATTGGAATATGTTGTCTTGGTGAAATTTTTATACCCGTATGACTATATAGTCCAAGGGCAAAGATAATGAATACAACTAGATGTGCACTCCCATATAAAAATTTTTTTAAAAAATAAAACCCTAATATGGGTCTAATATCATCACACATTTATACACGTTAAAAATTAAAAAAGCTTTTAAGAGAGTAAAAAATATAAATATGTCACGTGACTGTCGATTAACTATAGTATAAAGATTTAAAGAAGATAATTTAAGAAAGAATTTTTTATTTGCATTTTTTTTTGTAAGCATGTATGCGATATGTATACATGTATTAAATATTATTGTTGAATGAAGTTTAATAGATTTTTTTTTTTTACTTCATAAAAAGGTTTTTAGATAAAGATTTAAAGAAGATAATTTGAGAAAGAATTTTTTATTAGTATTTATTTTTGTAAGCATGTATATGAATCGATATGTATACATGCTATTAAATATTATTGTTGAATGAAGTTTAATAGATTTTTTTTTTACTTCACATCTGAAACAAAAAATATTTTGTTGAATTAAAAAATTATAGAAACGGTAAAGATAAATGTTTATATTCTTAACGTTTTTAAATTATATAGGTACTTACATAAAAATATATAAAATATTTTTCTCAGCTTTAATTTTTGTTATTACACTTAATTTAATAACTTATACGGTTTTGAAAAATTTTAATATTTAAAATGTTAGCAAATAATTTTAATATTTAAAATGTTATCTTCTTATGTTGTATACGGAAAAAGATATGATTTTATTTTTAAAAACATATACGAATAATGTTGAATAATGAATGAGTTATCTGAGAAACCGTTAAAATTAGACCCTTTCTTCCAGAACAATTTTTTGTTTGTCTCAACATTCTCAATCACTCAGCTCAAAGAAGATTATTGAGAGCCGAAGACTCATTATACCCATCACGCATTAATTTTAAAATTCTTTTAATAAGTGCTAATTACTGACAAGCAATCAATGTATTTTATTCGCTAGAATTAGAATTCGCTAATTCTAATTTAAAATTTAAAATTTTTACCCATTGTAACACATTTTTCTATTCTTTATATCTCGAAAACGGTGAGAGATAAGAAAAATTATTAAGTACAGAATTTAAGAGCTCATAATATAACATTATTTTCAAATATGCTTTTCCATGTACCCAAAATATCGGGTGTTTCAAAAGAAAATTGAGTTTAATATAAATTTATTTTTTGTAAATCACCTCAAATCTTGCAACTGTTATTGCTATTTTTAATTTTTAATAATATTTCTTCTTCGTGAGAGCTTTATTTCATAATTTTATCAAAATTATTTGTAAATTTTAGACAAATTTCAAAAAATTCATTCGTGGGTGCTTTAAGTGATCCAAAGTCGGTATCATTTTTAAAATTCTTAAAATATATCAAAAGTTCGCTTTCATTTGACATTTTTGCTATTTCATTATCGAGCAAATTTTTAGCGCAATCACTGCAATTATTAATTGTACTATGTTTTAAAACTTTTTTCATTGCAAATGCTGCGAAATATCTTGTTGCATTTTGTGATAAAAATCTTGTTTCTGCTGAGTCCGGCTGATTTTCAATAATTTCTATAGAATCTGTATTATCTATAGAATCAGTGTAAGTATTTTGAGTGCAATAAATAACCTTTAAATCATTTTCATTTGTCACAATATTTTCATTCGATTCTTCGTCATGTAAAATATTTTGCCAATCTACATTAAGCATATTGTCATTATCTTCTTCACAGTTGGCAAACTTAGAACAAAATACCATTTTTACACCAATTATTTTTGCTATTATTGATCCGAACTCATGTGCGGATGGATTTCTTTTTTTGAAACGTATTAAACTGAATAAATTTTCAATTACGTCCTGATTCAGTTTGTTTGTGGAAATATAATACCAATCATGATATTCATCGAACAAATCATTTGACAACATAAGAGTAGCTTTAGTTGTTTGTATTAAACCATCCAAGCAATTTATTCTTATTTTTTTATTTGGCACTTCAAATTTAAGATCCGGCAAATATTGTATCATACTTACCATTAAATTCCTTACATGATTATTTTTTTGCAAACCAGCCATATATGGATTCTTATTAAAAAGTGACTTGCTATTTAAACAGTCGAATAAATTATTTAATTTTTCAAAAACTTCCGCTGTAAATATAGCGCAGTCTTTATCTTCATAAAAATTGGATTCAGCATATGTTTTGATTCCAGCAGAAATACTTGCACTTAAAACTTGAACAGCTAGCTTTACACTCATTTTTTGGAAATTGTTTGGATATATGTGATTCTCCGTTAATCTAGGACAAACACGTGTAGTAGATTTACTATCTTTTTCAAATAATTCTGTAACAATATTCCATTTAGCACACTTTTCTGATTTTCTTAAAGGGTATTTCATTAAATTATTTCTAATAGATTTGAAAAGGTGAGGAGTATCGTATAAGCAATAAATTTTTTCATTTTTATGAATAAAATAAGGCTTTTCTACATTTGCTCCAAGCTGTTTAAAAAAAGATTTATTAGTACTTGACTGGTCACATATTATAGCACGTATTTTTATTTTCAAATCCTGTGTTAATTTTACAATTTCCATAACGGTAAAATTTAATTTACTTATAGGTATGGAATTTTCTGACAAAACATATCCCAAGATTTGTTTCCAACTGTCATGCAAACTTCGTATCATAAATACACAAGCATTTTTAGCTACTTCTGGCTGTCGCTTGTCTGAACCACATGCATAATTTTATCATATCTCTCACTATAAGTAAAATTTCTTTTTATTGCCATTTCATCAAATATTAATGTAACTTCTCTAGACTGATTAGGAAGCTTAGAAAAATATTCTTTAATTTTTACAAATAATTCATTTGGTAATATTGAAGAAGTTAAGCTTTTTATTGGCAAATTATTATAGATACAGCGAACGGAAGGTAAACGAAATTCAAGTTTTTCCCGTAAAAAGGTATAAATGGCTGTTGATTTAAAAAATATTAGCTGAGATAATTGTTTTTCCTCCTTTGAATAATATATATCATTCTTATTTTGCATACGACAAAATATTTCTCGGTTAGTTAAATTTTCATTAATCTTAACTGCTTTTCGTTTATTTAAAATTTTGTTTTTGCCTTTTAAATTTTTATTATTTGCCTTTTCATTTTTTAAAATTTGATTTTCGTTTTTCAATTTGCCCGTTAATATTCTATAATACGCTAAATTTCTTTCCTTTTTATGACAATGCTTACAAGAAGGTACATTATATTGAATTGAGTTCGTTTCCCAATTCATTTCATCTAAATTTTCCATAATAATATCATCATCAATAATTAAATTATTTGGAACAGTATTTATTTCTTCTAATGAGGTTTTTTCTGACAAAAAAAGTGAAGGAAAAGCCTCCGAATATAATTTCCTCAGGCGAATATGAGATTCCTCAAAATGGCAGCTGCAAATTTAAGGACTTTTTAAATTTTTTATGTAGTCAAATGATTGCCAACAAGCACTAGCCCACTTTTCATATTTTGAAGTATTCTTTGGTGCAGTATTACTTGAAACTTTATTTTTTTAACTTTAAATTTTAATGAACTAAATTATTTTTCTTATACCACTTATACTAAATAATAATAATATTTAAAATTTTAAAATATTATATTACTTAGTATTAGAAAAAAGTATAAGAAACTTAGTAAAACCAGATTATAAAATAGTACTTATTAGTACTAGTATTATTATATTAGTACTTATTATAAATATTTTGTCAGTTAGTATTATTAGAAAACTATTAGGAAATAGTATTAGTAGATATTTTTAAGGAATACTTTTTTTTAAAAAAGATATAGTATTTATTAAAAGTTGGAACGTAATATAATTATTAATTAACAATTTAAATTTTTATAATTTATTATAGGTAATCTAAATATATTATCTGTATAATATTATTCGTTATTATACAGATCACGTTATTCGACATAAGAAATTTTCCCACGTAAAATTGAAAACACTTGTTATCAGAAAACCTAAATAACAATAAACATAAAAACCAGTAAAACTGAATTACTAAAAGAAGAACTGTATATAATATGTACCTAAATCAAATTCTAATGCACTTCTTTAAGTATTTCAGTTTTACTGAAACACATTTACATTATTTTTTCTTTAATGTATCTACACGTCTTTTTCTATATGTATTATTTTATTCATATGCAAGAAATTTTACATTTACAAGAAATTTAATTTTTTTCTTTATTAGATTTCTTTTTTCTGAATTTAAAAGATCATAACTCATTCGATGGCTTCAAAATATTTTTTTTCGATGGCTTCAGTATTTTAAAATTTTTATTAAAAAAATAAAGTCAACAAAGCTTTTATTTTGTTTTTGTTTTTTTTTTCGTTCTCTAATTTAATAATGAAGAGAGTATAAAGCTTTAAGCTTTTTTTTTATTTCTTTTTTTTTATTTTAAAGAGCTTGAATTTTAAGGTTTTTGTTTTATATGGACTGTGCACATCTAGTTGTATTCATTATCTTTGCCAAGGGTATAATAAATTTGCCATTACGTTTGTGACGCAGAGAAGGAGGGGGGGTAGATATAGACTCAAGTGTATGGATCGGATCAGAATCGAAAAATAAATCGATTTAGCTATGTATGTCCGTCCGTCTGTCCGTCCGTCCGTCTGTCCGTCCGTCCGTCCGTCCGTCCGTCATCACGATAACTCAAAAAGTAAAGGAGCTAGGATTATGAAATTTTCACAAATTCGTTTTTATGCAAAAAACGGAATCGAGTTTGAAATTCAGCCATTTTGGTCCACGGGTTCGAGTACCTGCCATACAACTTATAATTTTATATGAGCATTACTCTATACCTATGGAAGCTGCGTGTCTGAAATTTTGCCAAAAGTAGTTTAGTATAATGGCCAAAGTTACTGCAAAATTTGGTTGGTCTACTGCAGAGGGTTCAAGTAGCTGCCATACAACTCCTTCTTTTATATGAGCTTTACACTACACCTGATGACTCTGGGTGTCTGAAATTTTGCAAAAAGTAGTTTAGTGTAATGGCCAAAGTTACTGCAAAATTTAGTTGGTCTACTGCTGAGGGTTCGAGTAGCTGCCATACAACTCCTTTTTTTATATGAGGATTACACTACACCAAATGAAGCTGGGTGTCTAAAATTTTGCCAAAAATAGTTTAGTGTAATGGCCAAAGTTACTGCAAAATTTGGTTGGTCTACTGCAAAAGGTTCTAGTTGCTGCCATACAACTCCTTCTTTTATATGAGCATTACTCTACACCTAATAAAGCTGAATGTTTGAAATTTTGCCAAAAGTAATTAACCGGATGATATAATGTATATGTTACGGTCATACGGGTATCCCAGAGTTGACACAGTCTACTCTACTACACTCTTCCTCGTTTTTCTTTAAATTTTTAAAATTAAATTTGATAAATTTGTTTGTTAATAAAAGATTTAAAATTTTTTTATTTATTTTTAAAAAATTTTGCTAAGCTATGTATATTGTTTCACAACCTTTGTTTGACTTCAAATCAAAATACTTGTTTGTTGCCAACATTCTATAATGTACCTACTCAACATGTATTTTATTGCCATTTATTATTTGTTTTTTTTTTTTTATTTTACGTGGATTGGTGCAAACTGCCCAGTTGAATGGTATGACATATTCGAGAGGTCGACAGTTCTTAAATTGTTCAAAATGATCCCTAAATATCATTTTTCAATATTCAAATAATTTCGCCGCGTATAATTTTCTGTGAGAACAAAATGTTCGACACTAAATGGCGTAATTGTAGGGGAGTGGGATTTATCAGAGATATTTTAATTTCATATGGTGGGAGACGAATTGGATTGCGTAAAAATGGTAGATTGCGTTTAAAATAAATAACATATAAATATCGCTCCAATATTATCTAAGAAAAAACAGAATCCTTTAGACTTCGGAAAATTTTGGTTATGAATTTTACATAGTTTACAGAAATAAATGAGAAACTAAAGTTGCATCAAAAATAATTAAAATATTAGTGGCAGACTGGCAAGGATAGTGTAAACATTACAGCAAAATTTTGTACTTAAACTTAATTCTG
The DNA here is from genome assembly GCA_963082915.1 of Dolichopus griseipennis. NCBI lineage: Eukaryota > Metazoa > Arthropoda > Insecta > Diptera > Dolichopodidae > Dolichopus > Dolichopus griseipennis. Next base: position 318,462,538 of record OY720441.1, on the reverse strand, counting down.
AGTCACTATCAGCTTTCGCATAAGTACTACCACGTCACTAAAGCCACCAACAAACGGATAATAGCAATATTTTTTTGTTCTGAATTAAATATCGTTCCGGAACTTTTATTTAAATACATTTCGTTTTTTGATTACAGCAATTATTCCTGTTGAACTATTATGACTACAAATATGGCAATTGATTAAAAAATTATTTGTATAGTGAGTGCAGTTCATTTATTAAAAAATTAAAACAATTTATTTTAAATCAATATTTTTAGCACTACTAAATAAAATTTAAAAAATATTTATTAATAGAATATTTTAGATTTTTATTTTAATTTCTCTTCAGAACAAGGACAAGCAAAGTACCAATGTCCCGAATACCTTTTCCATGATCTGAAGGCAACATAGTTAATAGGAAAAGGTTCCTTACTGACATGACTCATAACTAGTTCATGATTATGAAATACAGAAATTTTTCCATCTAAAATAATTCAAAAAAACTTTAATTTAATAAAATTTAATTTACTAAATCTGAAAAAGATGGAACCTGGCGTAACAATAACTTCTATAGGTATTGGCACCTGTTCACTCATTTTAAATCCTCTGCCTGCGAATACAACATATCGATCGTCTAAAGTTTCTACTATACGTCCATATGTATTATTATCACCACCAATTACTAAAATTTTTTTTATTTTAAAATTAATAAAATTTATCTTTTATACATAATAGAAAAAAGATGTTATTACTAATATGATAGCCTTTAATTTTTCTACTAGTTTCAGGCAATGTTGATAATAAAATATCTGTATCAAGTTTAGCTTTCACAAAAAAACGAAATTTCGCTCCATTATTATAATCTGGGTCCTTTAAATCCTCTGCGCTGTAAAACTTTGACCAAGGTGATCCGTGCACATCTAATTGTTTACAAGTTTCAATTTGTTCCAAAGGTAAATCGTCACAACTCATTACAACTGAAAACTTAATTAAAAGTAAAACATTTAAAAATATTAATTTTAATTTCATTTTGTTAGAAAGAAACTGAACTTAGCCCAAACTTAAACTGTAATTTTAATTTCACATTTCTAGCATTTATATAGGACAAATATGAATCAAATTTATTTTACCGTGCAAAATTTATTTTACCGTGCAAAATTTATTTAAATAACTGACCCTTCAATTTTGAAATATATTTTTCTGATTTATATTACGTAATTTTAATATTTAAGGAGATTCCCTGAATGTGCAATTTTTATTCATAATGATTTTTACTTTTCGTTTTTTTACGATCGGTTTATGAAACGGTGTAAAAAAACAAAAGTGTACAATCATAAAGTAACATATAATATAGAGTATTCACGTAGAGTAAAATTTTTTTACCAATTTTTTTAAAAAATATTTTTCGTTTTTACTCAGTACTCAAAAATTATTCTCATAACAACTATTTTTACTTAAAAATTGAGAATAATTTGTTTTGAAACTCATAAATAAAAAAAAATTCTTCTCAATTTCTTGTTTTGAGTATTTATTAATATACCTTTAAAAAACTATATGAAGGGTATATACATACATACATACATATTTATTTTTATACATTATTCTTCTTATTCCATATAAAAGTATGAAAAGCTAAATCTATACTGCATGCATAGTGTATAGGTATATTAACACATATAAAATATTTAAGGTCTTTTTACTTTTTTTTCGTTACTTTGATTTGAAATTAAAAAAACTAAATAGAGATTTTACATCTTTTATTGATGCATGTGTGAAATATGAAATTAAAACAGCTAAGTGTATTTTTCGTTCTTCTTGTAAATCAAAATAGAAAAATTTATTTTCATATTTATTATTTGTAACTTTTGATATTAATGTTGAATGAATGTGCGACAGACAAGCTTATTATTAAAAGTTGTATGGCTTGTAAAATCATAAATAATCTTATCATTTTAATAAGTATATATAAGAATTTTACGTTTAAGAAGAATTTAGTTCGTTATTTTGATTGACTCAAATTTTTTTTTTTAAAATTTAAATGGACATGAAAGGTAAAAATATAAAATTTAATAAAATTTCAATATTTTTTTAAATAATTCTGTTTTATTATTAATTCTTAAGTTAGTTAATAAAGGAAAAAGCCAAATGGAATAAGTATTGCATTACATTATTGAAAAATATATAATATTTTATATTCCATTCGGCATAAAAAACCCTTATAGCAAAAAAAAAATATAATATAAAATATATACATAGGTATAAACAAAACAAAACAATTCATTGACTAAAAAAAATTATCGAAAACAAACAAAAATATTCATTAACTTAAATTTAGTTATTTACATTCAATATTTACAAAATTATATTATGATTAGGTACTTCAATCGTGTTCATCCAATTTTCTCGTTCATGAAAAGAAAATAATATAGGTATCAAGTAAATTATTCAAAAAATAAAAATTATTTTAATAAATAAGTATTACAAATTACATACAAAAATTTATTTGCTAAATCTATAATGAGAAAAAATTTTTAAACAACAGACAAATAGACAGACAGACGTACAAACATATGCAGACAGACGGACGGAAATAAACAGACAAATAGACAGACAGACGTACAAACATATGCAGACAGACGGACGGAAATAAACAGACAAATAGACAGACAGACGGATATTATGAAATATATTAAAAATAAGTTATGCATTTAATATTTTAATTTTACTTTGATTACTCTCAGCTTTTTTTTCGTCATTTTTTAAAAGCTTTTCCCTTAACCATTTTGCTTGCTTTTTTAGCAAAAGATTAATTAGTAACTCTAAAAACTTTATTTTATGCGTGTAGCATTCATCATTTTCCCTAAACCATGTAGGATATTTATCAGATTTTTTTGTGGCTTCTAAACAACATAAAAATATATTTTTCCTTAAATTTTTTTCATGATAATTTTCATAAAAATAGTGATCAAATATGCTCATATGAAATTGTGTAATTTCGAAAATTTTTTCGGTTGGAGCTTTCAAGTTCAGGATTTCTGATTCATTTTTATAATTTTTTTGATAAATAAATTGCTCCGAATCAAGCAATAATATATCATTAGAATTTTTTAAAAATGAAGAAGTACATTGATCACAAGAAATTTTTTTTATCAATTTAAAGATAACGTAGCCACAAATGTATCTTTCGGCGTTATTTGAAACAATATTTAACTCTTCAGTTTGATTATCCTCTAAAATTTTAGATTGAAATCCCTCTAAATAATTATTAACTAAATTAGTTAAATCGTCATCAATTTGATCATTTGAATCCGAATCATCTTGTTCTAATTGATAATCCTTTAAATCGTCTATATTTAAAAATTCAGCGTCATCTTCTTCACAGTTAGAGCTTTCAAATTTATAATTAATTAACTTAACCGACATTAATTTTGCTAAAATATTACTAAATTCATGGACGGAAGGATTATTGTTACATCCATTTCTATACCGAATCAAAGAAAATAAATTTTCTAAAACATCCTGATTTAAATGAGCTAACAGTAAATAATAACATTCGTGTTTATTATAAGTTGAAAATATTTCGGAACTTAGTTCCGTAATGCCTGTTAAAGTTTGTAGCATACCGTCGATACAATAAACTTTTTTAGATGTGATTGGCCTTATTAATTGAAAATATTTTTTCATTTCTAAAAGATATTTGGATATATGATTATCTTGCTGCAATGCTGCACGAAATGGATTTTTTTCATATAATTTCCTACTATTGAGACAATCAAATAAGTTATTAATTTTTGAAACAAATTTTGCTGTTGATACAGCACAAGAAATCCTATCAGTAAATTTTTTTGTTGAAACTAGAGTTTTAATTGCAGCAGCAACAGAATTACTGAAAATTTGAGTAGCCAATCGCACATTCATTTTTTCAAATGAATTAGGAAAGATATGTTTTTTTGAAAGTTTGGGACACATTTTTCTATTATTATTTTGTTCATGGAAATAGAGGCAACGAATAATTTTAAAAGAAACCTCACCATCATCTGTATTAAGGTCATATTTAAGAAGGGTGTTGCGAAGCGATTTTATTAAATGCACTGGATCGTAAAGAGCAAAAATTTTTTTTTCTACTTGATTGAAGTTAAAATAAAAAAAGGGTTTTGTTTTTGAAACGCCTAACATATTAAAACACTTCCTATTATTAGCACCCTGATCACATATGACGGCCCTAACATTAATACCTAAATTAAAAGCTGCACCTAAATTAATATATAAAATGTTTTTAAGATCTTCGCCACTAATGCCCTTCTCTGTGGCATAAAAACTAAGAACATACTTCCAATTATGTACTAATCCCCTTAGGAGAAAAACACAAACGTATTTTGCAACGCTTTTCGTTCTTTTAAAGCTATAATCCGAAAAACCACTAATTTGATCCAATGCACTATTATAGTTAAGATCCCTTCTAATACTAATTTCATCGAAAACTAATACTGCTTCCTTTTCAAGAGAATTTTTATTTGAAAATATAATCCCTAATTCATTAATATTCTTTTCATTAAGACCTACATTTAAATATTTAATAGGGATCCACCTATTAAGGGAACTAAAATGGGGTAAATTTAACTTTATCGCATTCTTTAAAAATAAATAACCTTTTGGAGAACTAAAATGTATATTTAAAGCTACCTTTTTTTCATCTTTTGACCATATCTTTCCATTTTTGAAATTCATTTTTAAAAAAGTTTTGGCATCGTTTGCTAAATGAGACTGCCTATCAATTGTATTAGATAAAGAATCCTGCTTTTCCTTTTTTATTTTTAATTGTAATTTCCTATTCTGAATTTTTAAATACATAATTTTTTTTTTTAAATAAACATTTTTTTTTTTTATATGACCTAATGTTTTATGACATGTGGAAAATTTTTTAAAATAAAAATTTTCTTTTTTTTGGAATTTCAAACAATGCCTACAAAAATTAATCGACAATTCATTTGGAGACACCGTTCGAATGTTTTCTAAGGGTACTTTTAAATTTTCTAAATTTTTTTGACTATAAACTTTAATATTTGAGTTATTATTAAATGTTTTAGAAAAAATATTTTCTTTATTAAAATTTGAAAACTCTTTTGACTGAAAGTTTAAATTAGATAGTGGAGTTATAGGATTGATTTCAATATTATTATGTGGCAAACACAAACTTGGAAAAGCTCCCTTTTTTAGTTTTCTCCCTAAAAATTTTTTCTCGAAATGGTCTTCGCAAATAAATAATTTTTTTGTTTTTAAATTTTCTATACTTACACTACATGCCGATACCCACATTTCGAATAAATTTTTCTCTTTTGGAAATTCATACAGCCTACCGTCAAAATTACGTCTACTTCTATTGCACACTATGCAAGGGGTACCATTCTTACGGTAATCTGCTTTTACGTCCTTAAACATTCTTCATTTAAAACATGCATAAAGAAAATGAAGGAATGACAAAAGGAATAAGCAGAGAAAATAGATATTTCTGACAATGCGGAATATATCTATCAGGCCGAAACGCTAATTTGATGTTCAGAATTTAACCAAATTTAAGTATATTTATAAAAAAAAGTTTATTATTTTATAATAATACATCAAATACATAATAATCATAAGATTATTACATAAAAGACATAAAGTATTATAATATTTTTCAGAAGATTAATAGACAAAATTTTTACATGGCTTTATAAAAATATACCGCATTGTTTCAGATGAAGAAAATTAGAACATATAAAAATGCAAGGTGTTTCATGAGTAAAGTATTTTTTATTCCTAAATAAATGTAGCAATTAAGTTTACTTTTAAAATTCATAATCCAAATTTTTTTTTACATGTATGTAGGTACATACATATTATTATGATTACTATTTCTAATGTAACATCTTGCATGATAAGTTATAAGAAAAATGCAATGAAATTTAGAGAAAAGCTATAGTAAAAGCAATAAGCTATGATGTGACAAGTTATACCTCGTAATTACACGAAATTTTGGGGGATATGAAAAAAAATTTTTAACTGGAAATTCAAATTTTGTAAAAAAAAAAATTTCCCAAAAATATGTAATTACTTTAATAGTGATAACTTGTCATGTAGCGAATGTTATTTTTCTTTTTTAATTGCTTTTGTCTAAAATATAATACTTATTCTAATAGAAAATTTATAAATTAATACTTACATGTAAATTTTGTTCCTCAATTTTTTTAATTCAAATTTTAATACTTAATAATATCTTCATAACAAAATAAACACTTGTAACAAAATAAACACTTGACACTTTTAAAAATGCGCGCCTTTATTAAATTTATTATAATTCTTAATATCAAAATAAGAATACATAAAAAATACATCAAAAAAAAAATAGAGAAAAATATCACATAAAAAAAGTTACATTTACAAAAAAATATGTACACACATACATTTTTCTTAACATTCATAAAAATATGCATAAAAATGTAAATATGTGAATATGTACATACATATACATATACTCTTCATATAATATCATATGATAATACTCAAATTATGAAGAATTTTTTTTTTTCTAGAGCTTAAAAAAAATTCTTCTCAATTTTTATGTAAAAATATTTGAGTTTTAAAATTAATTTTGAGTGTTGAGTAAAAATGGGACTGGATATTGAGTAAAATGGGACGGGATTTTTAAAAAGAAATGACTAACGAATTTTGTTCTACGTGAATACTCTATATATATGTTACTTTATGGTACAATTTCTATATTTTATTTTTTTTTATAATTTTTTTATATACGGTACGGGTGTTAATTGTTATTCAATTATAAATGCCTAGAATCAGCATTTTTGTTAAACTTTTAAATTGTATGTTTGTATTCACGGGCAAATGAAAATAAAGGTGAAATAAGATATTCTTATAAAAGACCGTTAAGTTATTTTAGTATTGTATTAGTGAGAATTAAATGCATTAATACGGTGAAGTTAATTAAGTATTGTATTAGTACAAATGAAATGTGTGAATACGGTGGAGTTAACTAAGTATTGTAAAAGTATTTATGATTTTGGTTTATTATAATTTTAATGTTGAGTAAATGCACTACAGGACGGACAGAGTGGAACTATATAGGCACATTTTTACAAAATTTTTTGAAAATGTGCTAAAAACTAACAAGTTATGAAAAATACCAAGGGTTTTTAAAAAGCGCATTTTTAAAATTTGATGGGGTTTCTTATTGAGTTTTCATCGTTATTATAATGTTGGAATTTCAATGTTAAAGTTAAATTTAGGAAATATTATACACTCGTGAATAAGTTACTATATTATAAAAACAAAAGTTTTAATTTTTAAGTTTTAATAACCCTTCATTTCCCAAATTTTTGCTAAGCAAACTTATGATGATTCTCGGAGATCTTCTCATTCCTTTTCTGTCCCCACACCTTTCATTTTTTAAGGTTCTAGAAATCGATTGTGAACTCTACCAAAATTTGGTATGTTGAAATATAATGCTGCAGCTTTAAATTTTGTATATTTGTAAAAAAAAATTTGAACAGGTATTCAAGTTGCAGGTGTTTAAAAATAGCTAAATTTTAATGTTCGAGCCCTTATTGTTCCTAAACACGGGGCTAATAAAAAAGTTTTGTTGACCGACTCCTACTACTTCTGAGCATCTAGTTAAAAAAGAAAAAAGAATAAAAAATAAAAACAAAATATTGTAAATATGTATTTAAATTAATTCCTAAATTTGATTTAAATAAAATTCATTCAACTTTGTTTTTAAAACCAACTACTAATGCATTATTATTTCTAATTTCAATTGTTTTATAGCCTAAATTATAAACTTTATCAAGTTCATTATATTGAATATTTGATAACCCTATTCTAATATCTGTTGTATTTTCATATATTATACTTGTATTGTAGCAGTGATACTCTCTGTTATATGTTGGTGCAGTATTTGTATTGATATTTCTAGTCAGTATGAGATAAATTTGGAATAATAATTTATATTTAATAAGTAGGTCTACAGACAAAATATTATTAAACTTGTACATTGTTTTTGTTGATATTGTTTTATATCCATATAAATTTTTTATAGATTTATTTTGTATCTTCTGCAAAAAGCTAAGATCTTTCATATATGCATTTCTACATGTGTGTACCGCATACGTGATAGGACTGTAAAACATATTGTTAAAAATTGGTTCTTTCATATTTTGAGCTACTTGTAATATATTTATATCATGTATATATATGTTGCTCGTTTATTGTTACCTCGTACTTTTGTCAGTTACTAAGATACCTTTAGCAAGCTAATTTTTAGTATCAAAGTAGTACTCCTAAGCATACGCTAAATTTGGAGTTCTGTTCATGTCAAGTTTTAAATAAAAAGATTTAATATTTTTTTGGTTCTTGACTGTTGGTAGTCAAGATATGATTCTGAACTGTTTTTATTATAAAAATATAAGGCTATTTATACAAAATTTATTTACAATTATTTATTGGATATTGACTTATTAACTAATAAAATGCCAAATGGGCAATTTACTAAAAAACAATAAAATCTAAAAAAAAGGTTAAAATAATATTTTAATTTACAATAGTATTGGTGACAATATGTGACACACATTAGTTTCATATAAATTTCTTTAGTCTTATAAATAAAAGAGTGCAATGCACAGGAATTCCCTTCCGTATGCATTTTTATGTATAATATAAATTAAATGTACAACATATTAACGGTAAGTATATTCATTGTTGCTACGGTTTATTTTTGCTGAATTTAGAATTTTTAAGTTAAAATTAAAAAGTAAAAGTTATGTTATTTTTTTATTAATATCATATGTAAAAAGTGCTGTGTCAACTTTTATGACGGTATTTATTTATTTATGTTTTTTTTTAAAAGTAATTAAAGGTATATGTTTTATTTCTAATGAAATATAGTTAAGTATTGTAATCAAATAAATGAGTGAAATTCTGATCAATGAGTGAAATAGTGAATGCACTACTATTACTACTGAATGCACTTTTATTAATAAGTCTGAAAATATCTGCTATTTTTATAAACTTAAAGATAAACGTTCAAACTGTTTTAGAAAAAACTTTTTAAAGTTTTTGTTTCACCATTGCTTAAAGGAACTCAACAAAAATTTTATTTAAACTATCTCCTAATTCAAAAAATTATTACCTAATTCCTAAAATTGGACTTCCAAAATTTTTGTTTTGACCAAGCGTAGGACCGACATGTGTTACCAATAACCAAACATCAAGCCTCTTAATATAGTCAACTCCATTTTAAATATACAAAACTCCATTATCAAAAAGGTTCACGTATACAAAATTTGAACTCAGCCGGAAAATCCGCTTTTAATTTAGAGTAAAATAACCAAAAATTCTTTAAAAAGTCTTATGCCGAAATTTTTTTTGACCAACCGTTCGGTCAGCATGAGTTAACAAATTCCAAGTCGGTTAATAGTGTCAACTCAACTCTCAAGGAGCATTACGTATAGAAAATTTGAAGTCAATCGGTCAAACCGTTTTCATTTTAGAATAAAGAAGTTTAAATACTTGCACCACAGCCCCCGACTTGGCGGTCCGTTAGAGCAAAATTTTTAGGCCACGATTTCTTTCCGTACCGAAAAGCCGCTATATACAAATTTTCATCATAATCGGCTGAGCAGTTTAGGAATCTATTCGCTCCATACAAACAATCAAACAGAAGAACAAACAAAATTTTTGTTGCACTGGTTACAATTATTGTTATTCTGACTACATTTTGACTATCTGACATTTTTAAAGAGTTCCTCCTCCCTAAGGCCAAAAAAAAAATTATTAGAAATTCAGTTTGTAAACAGTACAGTTATTTTAATTATAATACCATATGGCAAAACTATATATTAATTTGACATATACCTAAATTGCTAATGGAACCACATGTCGTTTAGCATGTTTAGATTGAAGAAATGAATTTAGGGGCTTGCATTACATCAATCAAAATACAGGGCTTTTTGAACTTTTTGAGAAAAAACCGAATAGCCCAAACCTGGAGCTATATTATGGGTAGGTGAGGAGTACAGAAAAAAAGGTCGATCCACAAAATTGATTTTTTTTGCGGTACCTTTCTGATGTTCAAATTCCATGGATTTACTTCAAACGGTGTGAAATACCTGTAAGAGGGAAAAATCGGCCAGAGTGAAAGTATAATGGCATATTTTTTCAAAATTTTTTTAAGAATGAAAATAATCATTATTTTTACTTAGAAAAATGAATTCAAACGTCAAAGTTGCCATTGCAGATTTAATTTTCTACGAGGGAATTGAGAATCGCTAAAAATTTTGTTCGTAGCGTAGCCAATTTTTCGTAGAAGTTCTACGAGGAAATTTAGAATAGGTGTGATTATAGTAGTTTGTTTTAGTTCTGTAAGTGATAATAAAATAGAAGTATACATACTGAAATGTAAAAATTAGCTTTATACGTTTTTATTATAATTTTCTGTACCTATCTACCCTTTAACACATTTCTAATACGTTTTGATTTTTTTTTCTTTCTGTTCATAATTTACATTTTATCAGTTTCATTTTTTCTTTCTCTTTTGTATGTTCGTATTTTAATTAGAAGTATGTTACATGTGTGAATAACACTTAACATAACATAGGGCACGCTAGTCAGCAGCAGCAGTTTGTCTTTTATTATATTTAGATTAGATGTCAAAAAGTTAGGTTGCTCCCATGTTTACCCTTTCTTTGAACAATTCTAACTCTCTCTTACTAATTTTATTAGGGTTTGGTCCTACTTACGAGATATATGAATATGTATGATATGAAATTAGGTCCTTCCAAAAAGCAATGCACTACAACAATTTAAAAAGAAATTTTAAATATAAATATTAAAGTTTCGTTTAATAATATAATATTTAAACAAGTGAGGGAAAAAACCAAGGGTTTTTAAAAAGCACATTTTCAAAATTATATACGGTTTCTTACTGAGAATTTTATCATTTATTTTTATAAAAATATATATTATGATAATAATTATAATTTAGTTATTTCATTAATAGTTAATTATATATGACTAATAGTGAAATACCTAGAATATAGCCTTAATGCACTCAAGAAAACCTGTTAATAAGTGCAAAATATAATGTTGGAGCTTCAATGTTAACGTTTAATTTTGGAAAAACTTACACTGGTGAATAAGTTACTGTTTTATAAGAACATAAAAGTTTTAATTTTGAAGACGTAGTAGCCCTTCAATGGGGAAGGTTCCCAAATTTTTGCTTAGCAAACTTATGATGGATCTGCTTACTCCCCTCCTGTCTTCACCCTTCCATTTTTTTCCTGTTCTAGGAAATCAATTTTTAACTCCAACAAAATTTGGAATTTTACCTAGAATATTATTATCTAACCAAAAATGGTTAAGACTAAGAAACAATTTCTTCAATTTAAAGAGACCCTTTCAAATTTAAGAAAAACCTTTAACGTATGTTGAAATATAATGCTGCAGCTGTAAAGTTTGCGTACTTGTAAAAAAAAATTTGAACAGGTGTTAAAGTTACAGGTGGTTGAAAATAGCTAAATTTAAATTTTCGAGCCCTTATAGCTTCCTAAAGAGGGGGCGTGATAAAAAAATTTTGTTAACCGACTCCTACTAATTTCAGAGGAAACCGACTCCCAAAATTTCAAGACCCTAGGTTGAACCGTTTAGAAGATATATGGGGCCAAAAATTTTGTAAAAGTTGAGTTTAGCTTAATGGTAAATTTTGGCTAATGGCTACTGAAAAAATTTCTTCTACGAAATAAATTTTTTTGTAATATCTACCCGTGGTTAAAATTTCTTTACTCTATTTCAAACGGTGTAAAAGTTTTTGTAAACATACGGACGGACGGACAAAGTCAAAATAAAGGAAAACCTTTGACACTTATTGAAACTTTCATTTTGGAGCTTGACAGGTATTTAAGTTATAGGTGTTTAAAAGCTAAATTTTTAGCAAAATTTCAATTTTCGACCCCTTACAGCTCCTAAAGAGGGGGCGTGACAAAAAAATTTTGTTAACTGGCTCCCACTTATTTCTAAGGATCTAACTTCTCCCAAAATCTCAAGTTTCTAGATGTAGCCGTTCCGAAGTTATGAGGGACCAAAAATTTTGTAAAACTTAGTTTTGAATAACGGTAAATTTTAGTACCGTATGGTAACCCTATACAATAGGTTTTTAAAAATTTGTTAACCTTATAAAAACAGCTGTCTGTTACCTTTTCCAGGTTGGAAATATACCATATAGAACTCTAATATAACTGTTTAAAGATAGGGCTTTTTTCGACTTTGTGGGGCTGTAGCTCCGTAACGGGGGGGGAGGCTACAAAAAAAAGTTTTAACATTAAATTATTTTTATTGCAATACCTACCCATTTCTGATATTTTTTAGTCAGCCATAGGTAAAAAGGGACGGACGGACGGACGGACAGAGTGAAGCTATATAGGCACATTTTTACAAAATTTTTTTGAAAATGTGCTAAAAATAATAAAAGCCATCTATCGGTTTAGAAATTTAAAAGCAAATAATTGCGTATACAAAAATAAATAATTTTTCACTCATATTTTTACTTTTTGTTTTACCACCTACAATTTTACTCACAATATAATTTTATTATAGCATAATGCATTGCAAGTATTTGGTATAAGTGGTCTTAATATACACAAAAATTAAAAACGAGTAATTTTTTTATTTCTATCATAATGTAACTATGTATATATATGATTTCTTTATGATATTACAAACATACAGAATTAAGTATTTCTATAATTTCAAAAAATTAATATTAATGAATAACCAAAACCAAGTACCTATCAATTTCTAATAACAAATCTGTGTTTATAATCTTATCATTCTAAATAAAGTAATCAAATTGTTAGCAAAAAAACATATTTAAAATTAAGAAAATTAAGCTTAATTAAAATCATTCAATTTTATTTAAACTTAAAAAATATATTTTTAACAGCCTTTTTTTAAAGTAAAAAAGCTTTGAAATATTATAGATAATATCTTGACACAATGCACAATTATGTATGCATATAAAATTAAAATTAATTCGATATTATAAATATTAAATCATAAATCATTTAGAATACAAATAAGACTGGTAGGGAGTACCTATTTATTTTTGCCTTTTAAAATCAATGGTAGTTTTAATCGTTTTTAGCACATTTTCAAAAAATTTTGTAAAAATGAGCTTATATAGCTTCACTCTGTCCGTCCGTCTGTCCGTCCGTCCGTCCGTCCGTCCGTATGTTTACAAACACTTTTACACCGTTTGAAATAGAGTAAAGAAATTTTAACTATGGGTAGTTTTTGCAAAAAAAATAATTTCCTAAAGGAATTTTTTTCTGTAGCCCCACCTGTTACGGGGCTGCAGCCCCCCAAATTTGGAAAAAACCCTATATTTAAATTGTTATAACAAGAGTTCTGTTAAATATATTTTCAATCTGAAAATGGCAAACGATAGCTGGTTTCATAAACTTTATAAATATTTTAAAGAAAAATGTTTAGGGTTGCCATACGGTATAAAAATTTAACATTACACAAAACTCAATTTTTGCAAAATTTTTGGCCACACATATCTTCTGAACGGTTCAAGCTAGGGTCTTGAAATTTTGGGAGAAGTTAGATACTCAGAAATTAGTAGAAGTTAGTTAACAAAATTTTTTTGTACAGCCCCATGTTTAGGAGCTATAAGGGCTCGAAAATTGAAATTTTGCTATTTTTAAACACCTGTAACTTGAATACCTGTCCAAATTTTTTTTAGTGATATACAAAATTCAAAGCTCTATAATTATATTTCAACATGTGTTAAAGGTTTTTCTTAATTTTGAAGGGTGACGAAGCTACAGCCCCTGCAAATTCCAAAAAAGCCCTATATTTAAATTGATATAACAAGAGTTCTGTTAGGTGAAATTAGATCCTTGAGAAACTTAGCAAACTTCCCCATTGTAGGGCTATAACAACTTTAAAATAAAAGCTTTACTGTTAGCAGTAAATTTTATAAGTAAGCAGTAATTATTTCCAAGTAAATATTTCCAAAGTTAAACTCAGTGTGTAATACAATATAATTTTGAAAATGTGCTTTTTTAAAAACCCTTGGTTTTTTTTCATCACTTGTTATTATTATTATTTCTACTTCTTTTTATTCCCGCAAAGAGTTGATTGGCACAAACTTTATTTGTGCCAATCAACTATAAAAAAGATTTTATGTATAATATTGTAAAATAAATTGTATATAAAAAATATTTTTATCAGTAAATAATATAAAATAAATTTTAATATATCTTAAATTATTCCCATTTCCACACCACCTTTGAGGTAGGGAATATGGAGCGTTTTTTTTAAAGTGGTATCCCCAATAGGCCTAATCCACTAAATCTAGAAAAAAAAAATACGTTAAAAATTAATAGAACTTGAATAGAATATGTAATAGAAATTATAAAATTCAAAACTAAACTTTTATATAAAACATAACAAAAAAAATGTTTTGTTTCTTAAAAAAACAAAAATTTTAAATTTAAAAAATAAAAACTAAAAATATAATAAAAAAATATCACAAAAATTAAGCAAATAAAAATAATAAATAAAACTAAAAATTATGAAAAACTAAAGCAATTCAATTTATAATACATCTATAATTCAATTAAAAAAATAAAAGACAATATCACAGTAAATTATACTACTAAATATTACTCTTTTTAACTGTTAAAAATTTAATTACTAATTTTATATCATGGCCTGAAGATATTGTACGTCGGGGTACGCACTTAAGAAATGTTTATAATGTTTCTATTCCCGTACTACTGAAGTTGTATAATACATTTTTGATTAGTATAATGGTTAATAGTTTTTGGAATTTGTCTTTGATAAATTTAGTATACCAGTTTCTGATCTCGCTTTCTTAATAAAAATAAAAAAATTCCTCGTTTTTAATTTTTGTGTACATACATATTAAAAGTCTTTGGTTTAAGTATACGATATTTGTATTATTTTTACAATTTTACAATATCTGACAATACATGACTCAAACCTAATACATAAACCATTGATTTTTTTCGACCAATTAATAAAAATTCGAAATAATTGGAATATGTTGTCTTGGTGAAATTTTTTTTCTTTAAATTTTTAAAATTAAATTTGATAAATTTGTTTGTTAATAAAAGATTTAAAATTTTTTTATTTATTTTTAAAAAATTTTGCTAAGCTATGTATATTGTTACACAACCTTTGTTTGACTTCAAATCAAAATACTTGTTTGTTGCCAACATTTTACAATGTACCTACTCAACATGTATTTTATTGCTATTTATTATTTGTTTTTTTTTTTTTTATTTTATGTGGATTGGTGCAAACTGCCCCGTACCAGGTGTATGCCGAATTTTTACAAACTAAACCACACCCTTCCCTTATTAAAACTAGTTGAACTGAATAAGCATTAATTTTTTGCTATCTTTGGTTTGAGGTTTTGTGTACTTTCCTTTAGGAAATCTGTACATTATATTACCTAAAGGTCTTTTTCTTTTAAGCCTTCCTGTAATAATCTGATTATTTATTAACCAGATTATTACAGAATCCAGAAGAGCTTTATACTTTATGGCATATCTACTTATTTCATCAATAACTTTGGAAATCTGTAAATCTCTATGAATTTCACTATCACGTACATACCAGGGAGCACTTACTATGTAACGTAAGACTTTATTCTGAAAGGTTATTTTTTTTAATATGCGTTTGCTTCGCACAAACACAAACACAAAGTTAAATGCCATAAAACCATATAGGTTTAATTACTTGGTTGTAAATTAACACTTTATTATATTTATATTGTTAATTTAGACTTACGCCCGATATTTATTTTCAAGTTCTAGTTATTTCTTTTAAAAATGTTCATTCCACCTTAACTTGACATCCAGTGTCATTCCTAGGTATTTTGCTGAATTTTTGATTGATACAAATATACCATTTAAATTTATTACACAATAAAAACATATCATATAATCGATTTGCCGTTTTATAAAACGTCAAATTTTGGAACTGGTCTATATATGTACATAAACTTGACTGGTGCAAATTAAAAATATTTTTTTTCTATTTTTTAACTGAAATAAAGTCAACAATTGTTTTGATGGTTTGAATGTTTTGAAATACAAATAGATCAGTTCCAAAATTTTGACATTTTATAAAATGAAATATCAATTATAATATGATTTCGTTGTGAAAGACTAAAATCGAACCAAATGTGAGTAAATTTAAATAAAATTGTACTTTTATCTTATAAAAAAAAATATTAAAAAGAAAGAAAAGTGCAACAAGAAAAGTACGCTACAAGAAAAGTGCAACACAGAAAACAAAATTTTCTATTGAAAGCAGGGATGCCAAACCTCCCGCCTTCGGCGGGAACCTCCCGCTTAGGCCTGCCAAACTCCCGCCAGTACTGAATTCGCTAATTTTTTTTTCATTTTCATTTTAAAGACGCCGCCAACCAGTACCGATCAACTTACGATACGCTCTAACCGAATTCGCATTTTTGTTTATAGGGTGTTGGGGTTTAAAACTTCAAATTTGTGTCAAACATGAAAAGCTTTAAATTTGTGTCAAACAAATCAGTAATTTTGAAAACGATTTCATATAATTAAGAGTAAAGTTAAAAGTAGGTGATTATTATTATTTCCAGGTAACCATAAAAAATTATCATAAAAGTTAAAATTAGTTTGGTATTGTTTAATTCGTATTTGTTTCCAGCATCCAGCCCGGTTTAATTCGTTTAATTAATTGACTATAGTAAAATTATTAAAATCTATAGATGCAAAAATTTAAGTCCTGGAAGCCATTTAAAAATATAGAGCTGTTTAAAGAAATTAAATTTAAATTAATAATTAATTGTTATAAAAAATTGACTAAGGTTAGTAATTTTTAATTGAATTGGCTTATGTCAGTAATTTAACTATTTTTTTTTGTTGCCCCTTCAAATTAATAGAAAATGTTAAACATTTCATCAGGTTCTTCGGAAATTGAACCACCAACACCAGTAAAAAAAAGTAAACATTTAGTTCGTTATAAGAAACTGTGGGAAAGCACACATAACTGGTTGCGACCTGGACGGGATGAGTTTTGTGCTAAGTGCTCTATTTGCAGTAATCTTAATTTCACTATTGGTCATGGTGGTATAAACGATGTTGTAAAACATTTAAAATCAACAAATCATAAAAACAATTATGAAGCAGCTGCTGCATTCTCTAAAATTTCAAATTTTTTTTCAAATAAGCAAGACAAATCACAGGATTCTGTGCAATTAGCAGAGGCAGCATTTTGTTACCACACTGTTGTCCATTCACATAGTTATGTCTCAGCTAGATGCTCCAGTTCTTTATTTAAGGTAATGTTCCCAGATTCTGACATAGCAATAAAATATTCGTGTGGAAAAACAAAAGTTGCAGCTATTATATCAAAAGTTCTTGGACCTAAGTCAAGGGAATATGTTTTAAGAAAATTAAGTGATGATCATCCATTTTCCATAAGTACTGACGCTTCAAACAAGGGCAATATTAAGACTTTTCCATTAATGTTAAGATATTTCGATAAATGTAATGGTATACAAACATCATTAATTTCATTTTTTTCATTGGAAGCAGAGGATACTGCAACAATTGTAAATGCAATTAATATGGAACTTAACCGAAATGGATTATCGTTACAGAATGCAACCGCTTACGAGGCAGGTAATGCTAAAATCAATTTTGGCAAAAATAGCGTTTTCACTAGTTTAAAAAACAAAACGAAAATATTGTTGCCGTCGGTTGTACTCTTCATATTTTGCATAATACTACTAAGAAAGCATGTTATTATCTTAAAATTGATGTTGAAGTTATTGTAATTAAAATATATAACGAATTTAGTTCATCAACAAAAAAAAACAACAGAGTTGAAGGAGTTTTTTGAATGGACTGATACAGAATGGACAGAAATGCTACGTCATGTTCCTACAAGGTGGCTAACTCTTTTGCCGGCTATTGAAAGGTTGTTACTGAATTATGAACCAATAAAGGCATATTTTTTGAGCAAAAATAGTATATAACCAACATTAAGAATGTTCTTTGAAGATGAACTGAGTCAAGCATATCTAGGATTCGTAATGAATTCTTGTTCGATTTTTCAACCAGCTTTAAAAAAACTTCAAGGAAATGAACTAATAATTTTAGATCTATATAATATTATGAATAATATCAGACAATCGATGATAGAAAGAAAAGCTTCAAATTTTTATGGATTCATTGCACGTCAATCTATTGAAAAATGTGATAATTTAGATGTTGTTAAAAGATTTAAAATCGATGTTAACAATTTTTTTGATGCTGAAATCTAAAATTTTAAAATTTTAACGAGCTTAAAGTTGGATGCAGTACCACAATTTGAAGAAATAACTGCGATAACTAAAACATATAAAATTAAAATTAATGAAGACATGCTTTTTGAAGAATATATACTTTTGAAAATGTATATTTTAAATTTAAAAGATAATGAAAAAGTGCTACCCTGTGATATAAAATGGGTAAATTTTTTTAAAAAATCAGCGTCACCAAATTTTTAAAAAATAATCCAATATATTTTTTCGATCCCGCATTCTAATGCGATTTCGGAGAGGATTTTTAGCCTTATGACAATCGCGTGGCGGAAAGAAAGGAACCGATTGCTTCTTCAAAATTTGGAGGCTGAGTTAATGGTTAAGCAAAATTTTGCAATGACATTCTTGGAGTTTAAAAAATACTTACTAAATGAAGGCTCTTCTCTTATTAATGCAATAAAGTCAAGTACAAAGTACCTATGAAATATATAAGATACGTAAACTTGTGATAATTAATAATTTTTAATTTAATAATTTTTGATTTACTATAATTTTTTATTGAGACCGTTTAATCATTTTGGTAGTACAAGTGTCCTGTTCCCGGGTTCGCTCGGTGCCATGAGCCAAGTACGAGTTAAACATACTGGCTGGACGAGGAAACTGTTTTATAAAGTTTTCATTAAAAATAACCATAATTTATTTTAAAATTTTCCTTATTTATATTTTTAAATATCAAAAAATGATCTTTAATTTAATCAAATTCATGGCATTTTTACATGTCATGATCTTTGATTAAATCAGAATATAATTTTTTGATATTAACTTAAAATTAAACTTATATTGAGTTCGAGTCCAAGTGTTACCATATAAAATGTGGGGCTTATAATAGGTTGCTATTATTGGCTAGGACAACAAGTTTCCTTGTATTTAATGGTATAAAACAAAACAAAGATTATTTTAAAACGCATCACTTTAACATATACACAAAATCAAAAAAAACGATTTTCCATTTAGAAAATATGATGTAAAATAGTTTAAAAGTTAAATATTAAATCAATTTTAAAGTTGTATTTTGTAATATTTTTATTATATTTCAAAAAGATACAAACTAAATTTGAAAAACTGATATCAAAAAAATTAAATAAAAATATAGACAAAACAAGTAAATTCTAAATGTTTAATAATTGAAATGTTCCTTAAAAAAATTCTAATTTTTTTGTTATTTTTTTTTTTATAAATTATAAAATAAAATTATAAAATAAAATTTATAAACTGAAATTTTTTGTTTTTTTTTTCCAATATTTTTTGTAAAAGAAGAAGTGTGACATAAAATTAATTTATATGCAATAATAAATAAGACACCTGTACTCCGATATTTTTTTCCTGCCGAGACACTTTAAAAATCTGACATCCCTGATTGAAAGAATTGTATTGTGTAGCGAATTTCAATTGACGTTTAAGTCACGATGGTGTCATAATTCGAAAAAAAAATTCCAAAAAAAAAAACTTCCACAAACAAAATAGCGTAAACTAAGAATTTTTAAGTTTGTTACAAAATTAGGATTGTACGCATTTTACAGAATATTTAAAAAATCAGTTTATTATAAAACAAGTGATGAAAAACAACCAAGGGTTTTTAAAAAAGCACATTTTCAAAATTATATTGTATTACACACTGAGTTTAACTTTGGAAATATTTACTTGGAAATAATTACTGCTTACTTATAAAATTTTCTGCTAACAGTAAAGCTTTTATTTTAAAGTTGTTATAGCCCTACAATGGGGAAGTTTGCTAAGTTTCTCAAGGATCTAACTTTATCTTTTGTTTTTAATTTTTAATCTTTAAAATTTTGTTAACCGACTCCTACTAATATTTGAGGATCTAAGTTCTCCCAAAATTACAGGACCCTATCTTAAACCGTTTTGGAGATATATGGGACCAAAAATTTTACAAAAATTGAGTTTTATATAATGGTAAATTTTAGTACCGTATGGCAACCCTATACATTTGAGCGACATATTTTTGAAAAGCCTATAAAAGCAGCTCTCTTATACCGTTTTTCGATTGCAAATAAACCTAACAGAACTCTTGTTATATCAAATTAAATATAGGGCTTTTTTGGAATTTGCAGGGGCTGTAGCTTCGTCACCCTTCAAAATTAAGAAAAACCTTTAACACATGTTGAAATATAATTATAGAGCTTTGAATTTTGTATATCACTAAAAAAAAATTTGGACAGGTATTCAAGTTACAGGTGTTTAAAAATAGCAAAATTTCAATTTTCGAGCCCTTATAGCTCCTAAACATGGGGCTGTACAAAAAAATTTTGTTAACCCACTTCTACTAATTTCTGAGTATCTAACTTCTCCCAAAATTTCAAGACCCTAGCTTGAACCGCTCAGAAGATATGTGTGGCCAAAAATTTTGCAAAAATTGAGTTTTGTGTAATGTTAAATTTTAGTACCGTATGGCAACCCTAAACATTTTTCTTTAAAATATTTATAAAGTTTATGAAACCAGCTATCGTTTGCTTGTTATAACAATTTAAATATAGGGTTTTTTCCAACTTTGGGGGGCTGTAGCCCCGTAACAGGTGGGGCTACAGAAAAAAATTCTTCTAGGAAATTATTTTTTTTGCAAAAACTACCCATAGTTAAAATTTCTTTACTCTATTTCAAACGGTGTAAAAGTTTTTGTAAACATACGGACGGACGGACGGACGGACAGACGGACGGACAGAGTGAAGCTATATAAGCACATTTTTACAAAATTTTTTGAAAATGTGCTAAAAAGAACAAAAATTTTATATTTAAAAAAGAAAAGCAGTTTATTGAAAAAAGAAAGAGGAAAAGCAGTTTATTTAAGAAAAGAAGAAAAATTTAACTTTAAGTTTTATATTTTATTTTAATCAATTTTTATTAAATAAAAAAATAGTTTTATTTTACATATAAAAAAAACAAGTTGTTTTTTTTCCACTTTATAACTAAATATTGTAGTAAAAGAAACTACATGGTGTCAGAAGAAAAACATTTCCTGATAAGTTAATACTCGTGATAGCTGAATACTATTGTTATATGGAGGATTTGTCAAGGTTGACCATCAAACAACTACAAGACTAGTGGAAGAGAAAAAATTATCTATGAAATACAATTTAAAAGTAAATTTAGTCGCTAAACTGTACGATTTTTACCTGACAAAAGGTTTGAACAACGAAGACATCTGCACAGTGATAGCAGAGACTCTGTCATAAGTGTAGAGGAAGAGTTTGAGATGCCTGACAATAATAACTTTGTATTCAAAGATATAGAGGATTGGCTCGAGAAATTTAACGGCGAGTCAGGGAAGAATTATTGGACGTGGATGAAAGAAATTCTTGAAATTGCAGAAGTATGCGGTTGGAACAACATACAACAATATCTATACTAGGAGATTCCTACAAGATGCAGCTAAATTAACAGTAAAAGCAAATACAGGTATTGCATCCTTCCAAAAGCAGAAAATATTGTTAGAAGAAGAATTCGCGCAACAGGAATTCGATGCTTGTTGGCATAATACAGCGATGTTTGAACTGCGGATTCAAAGGTGGGCATATTAAAATCGGGTATATTAAAATTGCTCCTCCGTTTGTAACGCATCGATCTAGATGAGCTATATATAATGTTAAGGGTATGTATCGGCTCAGAATCGAAAAATGACTCGATCTAGCTATGTGTGTCTGTCCGCCCGTCCGTCCGTCTGTGAGTCAGCACGATAACTCAAAAACTAAAAGAGCTACAGTTTTAAAATTTTCACAAAATATTTTTCATTTTTCAATTTCTTTCTAGGTTCCCTATTTTTTGGTTAAGATCGGACCAAAACTTTGGGTAGCTCTAGAACAACTAGCTTTTTTAACTCCAACATTTTCATATAAAAATTTGAAAATTTGCTATGCATCTTGTATTTAACATGAAATTATATGAATTTTGTTTTTTTTTGTTTTGTTGTTTTTTTTTTTTTTGTAGATAACGATTTCGAGTTATGACTAAATATGATTTAAGTGATGCGTAGTTTAAAAAAAAATTTAAGATAAGCAAAAAAGAATACAAAGATTTTTTTAAGTAAATGGCTTCATAAACAAGTGAGGGGAAAAAACCAAGGGTTTTTAAAAAGCACATTTTCAAAATTATATACGGTTTCTTACTGAGTATTTTATCATTTATTTTTATAAAAATATATATTATGATAATATTATAATTTTGTTATTTCATTAATAATTAATTAATGACTAATAGTGAAATACTTAGAATACAACCCCAATGCATTCAAGAAAACCTGTTAATAAGTGCAAAATATAATGTATGGAGCTTCAATGTTAACGTTTAATTTTGGAAAAACTTACACTGGTGAATAAGTTACTGTTTTATAAGAACATAAAAGTTTTAATTTTGAAGACCTAGTAGCCCTTCAATGGGGAAGGTTCCCAAATTTTTGCTTAGCAAACTTATGATGGATCTGCTCACCCTCCTCCAGTGTTCACCCTTCCATTTTTTTCCGGTTCTAGGAAATCAATTTGGAACTCCAACAAAATTTGGAATTTTACCTAGAATATTATTATCTAACCAAAAATGGTTAAGACTAAGAAACAATTTCTTCAATTTAAAGAGACCCTTTCAAATTTAAGAAAAACCTTTAGCGGATGTTGAAATATAATGCTGCAGCTGTAAATTTTGCATATTTGTAAAAAAAAATTTGAACAGGTGTTAAAGTTACAGGTGGTTGAAAATAGCAAAATTTCAATTTTCGAGCCCTTATAGCTCCTAAACAGGGGACGTGACAAAAAAATTTTGTTAACCGCCTCCTTTTAGTTTTGGAGGACCTAACTTCTCCCAAAATATCAAGAGCCTAGGTTGAACCGTTTAGAAGATACATGGGGCCAAAAATTTTGCAAAAGTTGAGTTTAGCTTAATGGTAAATTTTAGTACCGTATGGTAACCCTATACATTTTAGCTTTATATTTTTGTAAAGCTTATAAAACCAGCTATCTTTTGCCGTTTTCAGATTGAAAATACACTTAACAAAACTCTTGTTATAATAATTTAAAAATAGGGCTTTTTCCAACTTTGGGGGACTGTAGCTCCGTAACGGGTGGGGCTACAGAAAAAAATTCTTCTACGAAATTAATTTTTTTGTAATATCTACCCGTGGTTAAAATTTCTTTACTCTATTTCAAACGGTGTAAAAGTTTTTGTAAACATACGGACGGACGGACGGACGGATAAAGTCAAAATTAAGAAAAACCTTTGACACTAATTGAAACTTTCATTTTTGAGCTTTCAATTTTGTATACAAATAAAAAAAAATTTTGACAGGTATTCAAGTTATAGGTGTTTAAAAGCTAAATTTTTAGCAAAATTTCAATTTTCGACCCCTTACAGCTCCTAAAGAGGGGCCGTGACAAAAAAATTTTGTTAACTGACTCTTACTTATTTCTAAGGATCTAACTTCTCCCAAAATTTCAAGTTTCTAGATTTAGCCGTTCCGAAGTTATGAGGGATCAAAAATTTTGTAAAACTTAGTTTTGAATAACGGTAAATTTTAGTACCGTATGGTAACCCTATACAATTGGCTTTTAAAAACTTGTAAAGCTTATAAAAGCAGCTGTCTGCTACCGTTTTCAGGTTGAAGATATACCTTATAGAACTCTAATTATAACTGTTTAATTATGGGGCTTTTTTCAACTTTGTGGGGCTGTAGCTCCGTAACGGGGGGGGCTACAAAAAAAAGTTTGAAAATTAAATTATTTTTATTGCAATACCTATCCATTCCTGATATTTTTTTGTCAATCGTAGGTAAAAAGGGACGGACGGACGGACGGACGGACGGACAGAGTGAAGCTATATAGGCACATTTTTACAAAAATTTTTGAAAATGTGCTAATAATTTATATGTTTCATATAATATGACGTATATGTGTAATATTTTGCATGCTTTGTATTTTGATATTGAGAGATATAATCATTATGAATATGAAGACTATTATCTATCATGATGATAATTTTATGAATATGATTATATGATGCTTATTTTGCTTAGGTTTAATATATTCGTGAATTAAAAATTAATTATAAGAAATAGAATTGAAAAATTAGAACTAGAGTTTTGAAATTCACACAAAACATTTTTTGAACATTTTTAAGGTTCCCTATTCTTTTTCATTAAGATCAGACCAGGTTTCGGGGAGCTGCCACACAACTTATTTATCAATATGAATTTCTTCAAAAGTAATTATACCAGGAAGATGAAAATTACACTCGGTTAGTTTTATGATGAATCGAGCACTTATATGGAGTTTCAAAATGTTACGGCCCCGTTTTCGGGCAACTGCCACACAAAGTTGTCAATTCGTTAACTGTGAATCTAATGAAGCTACGAGGTTAAAATTAAAACTGGGCAGGTATATGAATCATATTTTTTTAAATTAAATATTTGCTTTTTTACATCAGCCGGAATATTTTAAGAGAATAATTTTAAATCATTCCAAAAATGTCTGGAACAAGTAAAACTAAAAATTAAAGAAGTGTTATAGACTTGCAAACCAAACATAAATTAATTATGCAATTTGAAAGTGGTAGAAAAGCGAAAGATATAGCACATGATCTTAAACTGTCTCATTCGACAACATCTACGATTTTAAACAATGAAAAACGAATTTACAATATGTTAAAGAATCGGCATCTATGAAATCTACAATAATAACTAAAAATAGACAAGTCCCCATACATTGAAAATATTGAGAATATTGTTCTAATAATAGAAAAGCAATGTTTCGGAAAATGGGAAGATTGGAAGAACTTGTCAATAGCTGAAAGAAATTGCGGAGAAAATTTAATAAAAAAATTACTGCAAGAAGTTAAAGGTTTAAGTGATAGCACAATAATAGAAGACGAAAACAAAAGGTGGATAATCAGAGTGAACGTTTGGAAGACTTTATAACATCAAAACTAGTTACGGAGAAAATCTAGGTCTGGATAGGGAATTACAAACACAAAAATTACTAGAGAAAATTAAATGTTTAAATGGTAACCCGATTCTAGCGGAAGTAAAGCAAAAAGTTGATAACCAGAGTGAAGTAATAAAATCTTTCACAGAATATTAGAAATAAAGATTTAGTAACCAAGTCTTTTGCAGACATAGTAAAAAAGGCGCCGACAGTAATAATTAAACCAAAACAAAACCAGAGTGCATCAAAAACTTCAATAGATTTGAAAAAGAATTTTGATCCAGCTGAGATAGGGTTTCAGGTCAATAAAATAAAAGCAAAAAAAAATGGTGCTTTACTAGTTGACTGTAGCGATGAGGTTTCAGTTAATAAATTTAAAGAAGTGGCTGAAAACCTTATTAGTGAGGATTATGAAGTAAATGTAGTAAAAGACAGAAGACCTAGAATCCGTATTAATGGTATATCTGAAGACATAGATATAGATGAAGTTGTTAATAAATTAAAAAAACAAAATGAAGTGTTAAAAAATAGTGACTCAAAACTAAAAGAAAATTTAATACTTGCTCAGCAGTGTTTGAATTAAATGTTGAAGAATATAATACTGTTATGAAAGAAAATAAATTACGCTTAGATTGGGAATCTAAGTTAGACGTTGCTTTAAATGCTTGGGTTTCCAATACAGATCTGCAGACTGTTCTTTCAAATCTAGAATTTGCTCCCATTGTGCGGAAGATTATGAAGGAGAGCATGAATGTAAATCGAATGACTTGAAATATGTGAATTGTATAAAAGTGAATAAAGATTTCAGACTTAACCTTAATGTATGTCATAGTGCCTTTGATCAAGAGAATTGTGAAGTATATAAAGAAAACTAAAGGTAGAAAAAAAGAAAATATTCTAGCAACTAAATAATTTTTCAAATAGCACTTTGCGATGTTTTTATTTAAATATACCAGGTGTTCGCAGAACATAAGTTTTTAACATTATAAACTTAACATTTATATTTTATAACAACTTTTATATATGTTAACTAATATTAATATTGTTTATTTCATAATTGTTTAACGTACATTTTTGCTTATTATGCACATTTCTTTGTAATATAATTTAATTGAACTTAACTTAATAAAATACCTTTAAAGTTATTGTACTGACCTACATTCATAATTTTAATTGTTTTAAAGTAAGTTAAATATTTGTTGTGTCAGCTAATTTCGTTGCATAATGTATAATTATTATGGAAATAAAAATTGTATTTAAAGACGTAATTTTAAGTAAAATATAATCATTAATAAATTTGAATTCTAAACTTAAATAAGTTTTTTGTTTATTTTTTGTGATTCAAACATTGGTCCTTCGAGCCGGATTCTATAGAACAGGTGTCTTTGGAATTTGAATCAAAAAAAAAAAAAAACTTTAGAACAAGTGTCTTAAGCTTTTTTCATGCAAATTTAATTGTAAAACTAGTGTTTACAATTATATCTATAGAACCAGTGTCTATAGAGATAAATTAATATTAAAAAAAAAAGGTAATCTTGTAGAACCAGTGTCTACAGGAAGTTTTTTCTAGGTATCTGTTAATAAGCAAACAGTCACAACTAAAGGCGTTTACTTCAAGACAGTAATACAACAAAAAGGCGTTCTCATCAACGAGTCAACGAATTTACATAAAAATCATTAAAGGCCATATCATCAAAGCAATATGGACAAACTAATCAACGCTCAAAAGGAGCTATATACAAAAATTCTAAGAGTACAGACAAACTTCAAAAAGGATTCTGTAGAAAGAAAAACAAAGGAATATATAGAAGTACGTTTAAAAAATTTAAACGAGTACTGGCAAGCTATTATCAAAAACAACGAGGACATCGAACAATTAAAAGAAAATTACCCGGATCATTTATATTTCAAAAACAAGGACTTTGAAAGTATGGGAAATTTAGTAACCGAAATAACGAGTATTTTGGAAGCTGCTTTATCAAACGCTCCTGCCAGTAATATACCGACCAAAATATCTAAGGCGCTCAATAAACAAATTGAGCTAATAAAGGCTGTAGAACGCATTTCAAACAAAGTAAGGGAAGTAATGAAGCAAGAACCGAATTTGGCTTTCATCAACCTTAACTTAAAAACTTTAGAAGAGTACTGGAACTTAATAATGAATAATCACTTGAGTCTGATAGAAAATGAGCCTATTAGCCATGATTATTTTGAGAACAATAAATTTGAATACATCGAGAATATTTACAAAGATACAGTAATTGAACTAAATACAAACCTAATGAATATATCTCCAGCTCGAGCACATAACACCAGGCAGTTACAAGCTAATCAAGATGTTAATGTGAATTTACCAAAAATTGATATACCAAAGTTTTCTGGAAGCTACTCCGACTGGAAATCTTTTAGAGATTTATTCATGGAAGTTATTAATAATAACACAAGCATAGGCAAAGCTCAAAAATTTTATTATTTAAAAGCTAACGTCGTTGGAGAACCTGCAGAGTTAATCAAACATTTTCCAGTTACAGCTGAAAATTATGACTCTGCTTGGAATATTTTAGATAAAAGGTACAATAATACAAGGATTCTTTTATCTACACAATTGAAAACTTTTCTGAATCAACCAATACTAACTAAAGAATCAGGCAGAGCTATAAAAAAACTGCATGACACCTCAAGGGAATGCTTATTGGCTATTCAGAATTTGGAGATTGATACCTCAAACTGGGATCCAATCTTAATATACTTACTGACTCAGAAATTGGACAAAGAAACTCATCGTTTATATGAACAATCATTAGTTGATTCTCGAGAAGTGCAAAATACAAAGCATTTCTTCCAATTTTTAGAAACCCGTTTTCAAAGTCTGGAAGCATTAGAAACGAACACTAACGAAACGAAAATCAAATCATACCATAGTTCAATTACTAATTTATGCGTGATATGTCAAGAATCACATAAAATTTATGGCTGTGAAAAGTTCAAACTACTGAGTATACAGCAGAGAATAGCAACTAGCAGAAAATATAATTTATGTGGAAACTGTTTGCGACCTGGTCATTTTGCAAAGGATTGCACAAGCTTTTCAAAATGTAGAGTATATAACAAAAAACATCATACCTTGTTGCACATATTTCAAGAAAACACGAATAACAAACAGTTATTCAATAAAAAATCACTAAACAATACAAAATTAATGGATATTAACGCTCACTGTGCAACTAATATTACAAAGATTAAGGTTATCTTACCTACAGCAATAATAAAAGTACAAAAATTAGATGGAACCTATACTGAAGTTAGAGCCCTTGTCGATCAGGGTTCTCAAGCCACTCTAATTTCAGAAAGTATGGTCCAATATTTGCAGCTGCCAAAACACAAGGTTCATGCAGTTGTATCTGGAATTGGAAATGCAAAATCTGGTATAGTGCAAAATTTTGTGGAACTTTCTTTAAAATCCAGATTAAATTCAACATTTTCTTGTGTGACCAAAGCATTAATTCTACCAAAATTAACTGGTTATTTGCCGACAGAAAATGTAACATCTTATAAAAATTGGGGACATATAAAAACCTTAGAACTAGTAGATCCAAACTTTTACAAACCAAGTAGAATCGATATAATCTTAGGAGCTGACGTTTTTAGTCAAATAATACAAAACAAGCTCATAAAAGGAAGACCAGGTACTCCAATAGCACAGAAAACCAAGTTTGGCTACATTTTATCAGGGGAAATAAAAAACGAATTACCAGAAAATACTATTAATTGTTTTATTGGCGAAGTCGACCTAAGCCAGGAGCTAACCAAATTTTGTGGAAACTGAAGAGCTTCTACCTGAAAGAACTACAACAGCTGAAGAAATGGAATGCGAAGTTCATTTCAAATCTACCTGTCAACGCCAAAAAGATGTTGTGCGATTACCGTTTCGTGAATATTTTAACTTGGACGAAATTCAGGGATCAAGAGAATTAGCACTTGCTAGATTGTTTCAACTTGAGCGAAAATTTAAGACGAATAAATTATTGGAAACTATGTACAAAGATTTCATAACAGAGTATATTCAATTAGGTCATATGGTTCCAGCTCAAGAAACAGTGGAAGGTAAATACTACTTACCACATCATGACGTTTTTAAGCACGATAGTTCAACCACAAAATTGAGAGTAGTTTTTGACGCCTCTGCAAAAAGAAATTCATCGAAAAGCCTAAACGACGTAACAATGATTGGAGAAAATTTGCAGCAAAATATAACAGAAATACTAATACGATGGCGCAAATATAAGGTAGTATTTACAGCAGATATCGAGAAAATATACCGTCAAATTCGAATAGACAATCGCGATCAAGATTTCCAAAGAATACTTTGGAGAAAATCACCTAACGAATCCATTAAAGAGTACAAGCTAACAACCGTCACTTATGGGACTGGGCCTGCGCCTTTCTTAGCAATAAGAACGCTACGTCAATTAGTTGCAGATGATGGACACTTATATCCTTTGGCTTCTAAAGCTATTTGTAAGGATACTTATATGGATGATGTGGTTTCGGGAGCATATACCTATGAAGAAGCAAATTTAAAATGCACCCAGTTAATAAATTTATTAAAAGCTGGAGGTTTTAATTTACGTAAATGGAATTGCAGTGATCGTCGCTTGTTGAAACAAATACCATCGGAATTAAGAGACTGTGCAAATAACAAAACTTTTGATGACGGAGAAGCTGTTAAAGCATTAGGAATACATTGGGTTCCAAAAACTGACAAATTAAAATTCAACATAAATACTGAGATAAAATCGGAACTGTTTACAAAACGTTCTATATTATCAGAGGCGGCTCGTATTTTTGATCCAATTGGATTGCTATCCCCAATAATAATAAAAATTAAATTATTATTTCAACAAATATGGTTAGAAGAGACTGACTGGGATCAACCAGTATCTAACAACATTTTGAAAGAATGGCTACAAATCAAAGAAGAACTGCACTTATTAAAGAAAATAGAAATCTGTAGATGGATCGATTATGGAAATGACACCAAAGTTTGCCAACTTCATGAATTTTCTGATGCATCTGAAAAGGCCTATGGTGCGGTTGTATATCTCAGAACAATAACAACCGTAGGCAATATTACTGTCACACTCATCGCTTCAAAAACAAAGGTAGCACCGCTGAGATCTCAACTTTCATTACCACGTTTAGAATTAAGCGGAGCTTTATTATTAGCAAGACTAATGAAAGAAGTTAAGAATGCATTAGACATACAAAACATTAAAAATTTTGCATGGACAGACTCAACTATTGTATTATCATGGTTGCAAGCGGCTCCACACCGTTGGAAAACATTTGTTGGAAATCGTGTAGCGGAAATTCAAGCTATAATTGGTCCTGAAAATTGGTACCATGTAAACTCATCAAGTAATCCAGCTGATTTAGCGTCACGTGGAATTTATCCATCGAAATTAGAAAATAATAATCTTTGGTGGGAAGGTCCCACATGGTTAAAACAAAATGAATTCAAGGCGTACAAAACCCCAATAAGCAATACTAATTTAGAGATTAAAACCAAATTTGCAGTTAACATTGTTAAAACAGAAGTAGACAACTCTTTGATTGAAAATTTACTTCATAACTATTCATCCTTAACAAAATTAAAACGTGTCGTAGCTTATTGTATTCGTTTTTGTAAAAATTTAAGATGCAGTCCTAAAAACCGCAAAGCCGGAACATTAACTGCTGATGAAGTAGAAAATTCGTTTATAACATTAATAAAGGTTACACAGTATCAATACTTTTATGATGAAATTGAGCAACTTTTAAAGGGTAAACCACTATATAAAACAAGCAGATTATTAAGTTTAAATCCGTTCTTAGATTCTAGTCATCTTCTCCGCTTAGGTGGAAGATAGTCTGAATCTGAACTTTCATATAAACAAAAACATCCGCTTATACTTCCCTACAAGAGTGATTTAACAAATTTAATCATAAATCATGCACATTTGCATTCATTACATGGTGGCAACAATCAAACCCTAGAATACATTAGACAGAGATTTTGGATATTAAATGCATTAAAGGCAGTCAAGGGATGTATTCACAGATGTACGGTTTGTCATCGATTTAAAGCAACTTCGGCATCTCAACTAATGGGAAATCTTCCTAAACCTCGGGTAACTATGTCCAGGCCATTCACAAATTGTGGTGTTGATTACACTGGACCCTTTACTTTAAAGTCATCAGTAGGTCGTGGAAATAAAACTTTTAAGGGTTACATAGCACTTTTTGTATGCTTAAGTACCAAGGCAATACACCTAGAAGTAGTTAGTAACTTAACATCAAGTGCTTTTCTTGCAGCATTTAAAAGATTTGTTAGCAGAAGAGGACCGGTTGGCAATGTGTATAGTGATAATGCCACAAATTTTTTCGGAGCCAGCAAAATTTTGAGTGATTTGTTCAAACAATCCAATTATAAAAATGAAATTATAGACTTATTAAATAGGGAAGGAATCCAATGGCATTTCATACCACCCGCATCCCCTCACTTTGGAGGTCTTTGGGAAGCTGGTGTAAAATCAACAAAATATCATATGAAGAGAATAATAAAGGACACAACATTAACTTTTGAAGAACTTACAACTTTAACTGTAAAAATTGAAGCTTGTTTAAATTCTCGTCCTTTATGTCCGTTAAATAACGATCCAGAAAACTTGGAAGTTTTAACACCAGGTCACTTTTTAATAGGAGCACCATTATTAACAGTTCCTGAGGAAAATGTGGTAAATGAGAATCCTAATATATTAACTAGATGGCAGCTGTTAGATCATTTACACCAGAAGTTTTGGAAAAGATGGTCTAAAGAATACTTGTCCAGATTGCAGCAAAGACCGAAATGGACCCAACAACAACCAAATTTAAGGGTTGGAAACATAGTGCTAATAAAGGAGGATAACTGCCCACCAACCAGATGGGCTTTGGGAAGAATTATTGAGACAAGCTGTGATGATAATGGTCTTGTTAGAGTTGCTACTTTAAAAACAAAAACTTCAATATTAAAACGCCCTATAACTAAGCTATCGCTGTTGCCAATTATAGACAACGACGATAATTTCAGCTATGATGAAATCAAAAATTGAAATCCAGAAGAACTTAATTTTACTAATAATAGTATCCAAGAAATGCATGGCAATAAAGATGAAAAATCTCATTCATCCGTCAAAAGAAAGCATACGTATTCTAATAAAAAGAGCATCAACAAGAAATATAAATACACATGATGTTCATCATAATGCAATTGCATATATAATGCAAAAACCAATTCAAAACCTGCGGTACCACCTACAGAAAGCAATACAGCGTCAACCGCTTGTGAACATCCATTTAATTATTAATTCATTTCGGGGGGAGAATGTTCGCAGAACATAAGTTTTTAACATTATAAACTTAACATTTATATTTTATAACAACTTTTATATATGTTAACTAATATTAATATTGTTTATTTCATAATTGTTTAACGTACATTTTTGCTTATTATGCACATTTCTTTGTAATATAATTTAATTGAACTTAACTTAATAAAATACCTTTAAAGTTATTGTACTGACCTACATTCATAATTTTAATTGTTTTAAAGTAAGTTAAATATTTGTTGTGTCAGCTAATTTCGTTGCATAATGTATAATTATTATGGAAATAAAAATTGTATTTAAAGTTGTAATTTTAAGTAAAATATAATCATTAATAAATTTGAATTCTAAACTTAAATAAGTTTTTTGTTTATTTTTTGTGATTCAAACACCAGGTTTGTTAAATAATATGGATGAGCTAAGATTATTAATTAACAAAGAAATGCATGATATTATTCTAGTAAGTGAAACACATATAACTGATAAAATAGAAGAAAGTGAATATTATATAAAGGGATATAATGTAGCTAACTGTTTCCTTTGATATAATAGGCCCGGCTCTCCGGCACATAATAAACAGCTCGTTCGTCGGTGGGGTTTTCCGCAGAGTTGGAAGGATTCAATTGTTGTCCCAGTTCCAAAAGTAAGGAACTCAACTAAAGCTGAAGACCTAAGGCCGATAAACATGTTACCATCCTATGAAAAAATTTTGGAGAAGGTAGTTTGTCAACAATTTGAAAATTACTTAGAAAGAAATGACATCCAAGTGCAAGAGCAATCTGGATTTAGAAAAGGTTTCTCATGTGAAACTGCTCTGAATTGGATAATCTTCGAATGAAGAAAATTGATTGATGTTGGAGACATTACTATAGCGATTTTTCTGGAGTTCAAGCGTTCTTTTGAGAGCATAGACCGGGAAATCTTATTGAGTAAACTGTTTCAGTATGGTGTTAGGAATAAAGAATATAACTGGTTTAAAACTTACCTGTCAGGCAGAACACAACGAACGAGAATAAATGAAGTTAGCTCCAAATCAAGATCTGTTAATCTGGGTGTTCCACAGGGATCCGTCCTAGGAGTTTTACTTTTTTTGATATACATCAATGATATTGGTACAGTGCTAGAATCTTGTAAAATTGCCTTGTTTGCTGATGATTGTTTGATATATATATCAGGGAAAAATAATGCAGATCTTGATCGTATATACAGTTGGCTAAATATGAACAAGCTTAAAATAAATGTGGCAAAGACCAAATCGATGGTCATGAATTTTAGATGGCGTACAGATAATGGTATCATAAAATTTAACAATGAACCCATAGATGTTGTAGGTGATATGACATATCTTGGTGTGACCATTGACGACAAGCTAAATTTGTTAGGCACATTGATAAGGTTTGTAAAAAAATTTCAAGAAAAATTGGTTTCTTAAGTAGATTGCGCAACAGTATTTCGAAGTCGACAGCGATCATGTTGTATAATGCTATGGTACTCTCTCATTTTGATTACTGTTCAACAATAGTTTTTTTCGCTGCATCTGAAGCAAAATCGAGAATGCAAATCTTACAGAATAGGGCAATGAGAATGATACTAAAATGTAACGGATGCACTCCCATAAAAGATATGCTTGATTCATTAAAATGGATGAGTGTGAACCAAAGAATTATAAGTTTTGTTTTTTGTATTTAAGCTAAAAAATAACAGACTACCAGATTACCTGTCAAGAAACTTACGTTATGTTAGCGAATCGCAACCATATAACTTACGTCATGGAAATAACTTTAGACTCAAAAGATGGAATCGAATTGCAACAAAAAATTCGCTAATGTATAAAGGGTTACAAAAGTTTCAACATGCTGCCCGCGGATATCAAATCTACAACAAGTGCTGCCTCACTAAATAGAAAGCTTGGAAATTATGTAAAAGAAAATTACGAATAACTATTTTTTTTTTTTTGTTTTGTTGTGTTTAAATTTTTTAATTTTTTTAATTTTTTAACTTTTAAATGTTCTATTTTTTTTTAAATTTTTAATTTTTTCTTTTCACTAGAACTTTAGCTATAATTGTTTTGTTGAATTGGTTAGCTTAAAGTATTAGATTTAAAAAAAAAAAAAAAAAATTTAAATCGAGTTATTGCATTTTTTGTTATTGAGCTTTATTTTTGTAAATTTAAAGTTTTTCTTAAAACTAATAAATAAATAATAATAATAATACATGACATGGAAAAACTGTTAGTGATTTGGATGGAAGATTTAATTCAAAACAAATTCCTCTAAGTCTCGCAATCATCCAAAATAAAGCACTCAGCCTTTTCGAAATGTTAAAATTAAAGGCAGGTTAAGACTACGATCAGACTTTTACTGCAAGCAATGGCTGGTTTCAAAGATTTAGGAAGAGAGCAAATTTTCAAAATATAAAAATTAGTGAAGAGGCAGCTTGTGTCGACAGTAAAGCTGCTGAAGAGTTTATACTTAGGAACAAATATTTAATGTAGATGAGACAGGTTTATATTGGAAGAAAATGCCTAACCGTACGTTCATTCATAAGAACGAAAAAAGTATGCCAGGGTTCAAGGCTTTTAAGGATCGAATAACAGTTTTATTAGGCGGAAATATTGCTGGTTACAAATTGAAACCTTTTGTAATACATCGCTCTAAAAATCCAAGAGCTTTGAAAGGCGTAAATATTAAAATGTTACCAGTACATTACGAGTCAAATAAAAATTCTTGGATGACACAATTACTTTTTGAGCACTGGTTTACGAAAATATTTGCTACAGATGTAAAAGAATATTGTAATCAATAAAAGATTCCTTTTAAAATACTTTTATTGATGGATAATGCACCTGGACATCCACCACACCTATGCATTAAATCTGAACATTAAAATTATGTATGTCCCTCCAAATACTACCAGTATTTTACAACCCATGGATCAGGGTGCTATAGCTACATTTAAGGGATATTATTTAAAAATTACAATTTCTCAAGCAATTATGGCTCTTGAAGAGGGGATGTCTTTAAAAGATTTTTGATCCAAGTATAATATACTTCAAGCAATCAGAAATCTATCCAGTGGATGGGAAGAAGTCACGCCTTCCTGTATGTGCGGAATATGGAAAAAATTAACAAAACGATTTGTAGAATCTACTAGTTCGTTGATTGAAAATGAAGTTGATATTGAGCAAATTACAAATCAAATCGTAGAGCTTGGCCAGCAGCTAGACCTTGAAGTTGACAGTGAAGCTATTAACCAACTCATTGCATACGAAGTGGATGACCTAACGAACGAATATCTCTTAGGAATTGATGAACAATGTGTTGCAGAAGATCAAGATAAAAACAAACAAGATGAAGAAGAAAGTCTACAAAAAACATTTTCTACAAAAGAAATGTGTGCTGCTTTTCACCAAATTAATAAGGGAATATTAAAATTAGAACAAATGGAATGAAGAGCGATTCTCAAAAGTAAACAAGTTAGTTCAGGAAATTTTGGCTTGTTATCAAGAAATTTACCGGCAAATTAAAGCTCAAACAGTTCAAACGATATTTCATAGATTTGTTAAAAATAAAACGGGACTGAATATCCTCTTTCTGAAGACAACGCAATGGATTGCATTCATGTAATAAGATCGAATGATGAAGACATGTAAATAACTCTAAATATAGTATCTTTTTGTTTTATTCTGTGTATACATATTTTTGAATTCTGTATTATTATTATTTTAATATGTATATATTTTTGTGTTTTTTATAATTATTATTATTTTAAATAAAAATTGAACTATGAATATTAATTTTGGCTAGTTCCTGTTTTCCTAATACATAATATAAATATTACGTATAGTGTTAGGAGGTTAGTATTTATATGTAAATTTTTTTTTTTAGTTATTTTATATGACACTCGACTTACGACCGATGTTCAGGAACCTATCTCGGTGGTAAGTCGAGGAATACCTGTATATATAAAAAAGATAATAAAATCAATTATTCATTATTCATTATTGTATTCAAGAGAATAAATTTATTTATTTTAGTATATAATAAATAAAACTTTCTTACAAATATCTACTTATAAATATTATAAAGTGTAAGAAAGTATAAAGTTTGTAAATATTGAAGTGTTCTTATTTAGAAACTATTCACATTTGTCGAAATGGATTGCATTTTGTGTAATTCTAAAGTTAATAGAATTGATTTAAAACTTCAATGTTTCTTTTGTAAGAAATACATTCATGGAAAGTGCACCAATTTTGATAAAGATGAGATTGAATATTTAGAAAAAAATAAAAAGCAATACAAATGCAGAAATTGTTTAAATAGATTATATATCTCAAAAGATAATACTCCTATAAACGTTTAAAAAGTTAATTCCAAAGTAAAGTGCCTGAAATTTTGAGCAAAATTTGGTTGGTCTATTGCAGAGGGTTCGAGTAGCTGCTATACAACTTCTTTTATATGGGTATTCCACTACACTTAATAAAGCTGTAAGTTTGAAATTTTGCCAAAAGTAATTAACCGGATGTTATAATGTATATGTTATGGTCATACCGGTATCCCAGAGTTGACACAGTCTACTCTACTACACCCTTTCTCGTTTTTTTTTTTAATTTTCCGTCTTTTTCTTGCATGAAATATTCTTTTTACTATCTACTTCCAACAACTTGAGTAAATTTTTCCAAATGTATGTGTGTAAAGAGTAAAAGTTGGCAAGAAAATTTTTGATCACGTGACCAAGTGAAACTACTTCTTACAAAAGATACACTTTGATAATACTTCAATTATTGATAAACAAAACTTGATAACTGACAAACATAATATTGTTAACACTATTGCCTCACATTTCTGTAAAATGTTTTCTAATAATAATTATTCAAAAACTTTCTTAACGGTGCCGTGAAATAACGCCATACGAAATAAAGCCAGAATGGCTTTATTTCGCTATTGAATGAGAAATAAAGCCATATGGCTTTTAAAAATGTAATTTTATTTGTGAAAATAATAGCAATTTAATTTTTCAAACAAAAATAATTATAAATAAAAATTCTAAAATAAACCTCTTTTAAAATTTAATATATAGGCATTAAATATTCTGGAAAAGGCTGCAATTTTGATTTTGATTCCAACTCCAAAAAATCTCCTAATTGAGTATGTGACATGTACACAAATTCAGAATCTCATACATTACGTATATATAAATATTCTGTAAAAGGTGTATTTCCCTGCTTTTGAATCCAACTCTAAAATCCCTTCTAATTATTATTCTTATGTAAATATTTTTAATACAAAGCTTTTAAGCTAGCGGATTAAGATTAAGAAACCAACGGATTACGCTTAAAATCCAAAAAAAAAAAAACAAATTCATTACTTTTTTGTTTAGATATATATTATTTAGAAAAATTTAATTTTTGGGCGTTGTTTTTACAATATTGGTTACAAATTCTGTATTTCAGTATAATATCAGTGTTTCAATATATGCTTAGCGGGATTTGGGAAGCGGTAGCTTCCACTATTTTAATCACTTTGTTATTGAAATAGTTAGGAAGGAGTTTTAGAATTGGATTCTAAATAAATGTTATACGCTTTTTCCAGAATATTGATATATATGTGTATGTGAGATTTTGAATTTGGAGGGATTTAGAGTAGGATTCAAAATTGGGATTGCTTGGAATTGGGATTTTACAGAATATTTATTACATGTGCGTTTGTGAGATAATGATTGGTACTATTTTTGGAATAAAATAGGTATGAATGCAAAATCTAGCTCCAATAATTGAGTTAGCCGGGCTTCGGCGGTGGCAGCCTTCGTAATAAAAATATAATATTTTTTAACATATTTTATTCCAGTTTATTAAAAAATTTTAAAACTTGCTAATTACACTTTTTTATCAATTTCTATTTTTTTTTTCACTTTGTTTACTACAAAACTAGAATATGTATGTATATTTCGTAAAATATTAGAAAATGATACGGTTTTATTTCGCATTTGAATTGGAAATAAAGCCATACGCGAAAAAATCTGCGATATGGCTTTATTTCTCATTCAATAGCGTTATTTCACGATAAATGGAGCAATACAACAGGATTTAAGTTTTCCGAAAAGAAAACTGTTGCCATGTTATTCACAAGAAAAAGGGAAAATATTATTAAATCAGATTTGGTTTTAACTAACCTATGTTGATAAAATTAAATATCTTGACTTATAATAATAAGTTTATATCTTAACTTTTGTTGAAAAACTGAACTGGAATTAGCATATAAAGACAGTTAGAGAAAAAACTTATAATGAATTTCTAAAAATGCTCTCAAATACAAACTACTGCTCTGATAGGAAGCTTCCACTAAGACTACTGAATTAATCATAGTGGAAGCTTCCTATCAATTACTGTAAATATAATACTTTACAGTAATTGACTATGGTAGTGTTATTTATGAAACTGCTATTAAAACTCGATTAAAGTCCTTAGACACAATACTAAATACGGGTATACGTTTAGCTCGAGGTGCATTACGAACAAGTTCTGTTGATTGTCTTCTTGTAGACTCTGGAGACATTTTTTTAAACCTTAGAAGAGAAAAGTGTGCTCTTAATTACGCAATAAATTAAATCTCCTTCAAAAACCATCATTTACTCGAATTTTTTAATAATAATAATAATTTATTTTCCAAGTTTAAAGATAAAAAATTTAATACATAAACATGTTTTGTAAGATTAAGAAATTTAAAATAAATTGCATATGTCTTAGATAACGAAATAGAGAATAATTAAAAAAAATAATTAATGAACCTCCATGGCTTCAGAAACCCATACTTATTGATACGGAATGAGCAACATATAACAAATATAATACAAATGCTACATTATTTATTGAAAACTTTACAAAGAAAATGTAAATAATAAGTTAAAAAATTCAGACAAATCTTCACCGATGGTTCAGCCTGTTGAGTTAGGTTGTGCATTCCATATTGATTTAATCGAAACAAAATTTTACCTACTTGAAAATACAACAATTTTCACAGCCGAATTATATTCTACATATCGAGGTATTCAATATGCAAATAAAGAATTTAATAATGAAAGATTTTTGGTTTGCACAGATTCTTTGAGTAATCTTGAAGCTTTTCAAAATATGACACCAAAACATCCATTAGTACGGAAAATAATAGTCGAGATCTCTTTATCCTTAAACCATTTTACATTTCTTTGGATTCCATCACCATATAGGTATAAAATGGAAATGAAAAAGCAGCAATGAAACCACAAATTGATAAGTGGAAAAGCAATAATAATCTAAGTCGGAGAGATCTTACTGTTCTGACACGGTTGAGAATAGGACATACTAATCTGACACACAGTTACCTGTTTGATCAGAATTCATTAACACCCGAGTGTGACTGCAGGTGACAGCTAAATACTATTTCAGTACACCACATTTTCGAGGAATGCCCTCTTACTGTGAATCAAAGAACATTATTAGGTACCTCTCAGAATTCCCTATCAGCAGATGACCGCAATTCGAATTATAAGTTTATAGAATTCGTAAAAAAATTTAATCTATGCAATTTAATATTTAGTTTTAAACTTTAAAAGTAAATTTAAAATAAAAAGAAAATATTATCTTCAGTAACGTAGAAAATGTGAGTTTTTTGTAAGTAAGTTTGTAGTCCCTAAGTATTACTATAAATATTGTAAAATAGCAAATTAATTTTTATAGAAGGATCAGGCTTTCAAAACCATTTTTTGTGTTGAAAACCCACAAAAAAACTATTTAAATAAATAAATAAAAAGGCTCATTCATAAAAATAAAATAGGATAAAGGAGGGTTATAAAGGATCCTTATAAATCCTCCATTAATTGTTTCAGCAGAGCATCAGCGTCTTCTTCTTCATCGTCACTTATAACGATGATCACATTCCTCCCCAACTGACAATTATGACATCGCCGTCATCATATCCTTGTTTAGTTCAAATTAGTACATATTAAAAAATTTGTTAGGTTATATTTTTTGGTTAAAATAAAACATTAACTACCTTAAATAGTAGAGAACTAAATTTATGTATCTAACTACTGAATTAAATATATTAAATTTCTTACCATTTTCTGTAACGACCATGATTTGATCACATTGAGCAGTATTTTGATAATTTTCATCATCTATCTTCTTTAAAAATCATAATATTTAATCGGCTTATTTTTTCCCATACAAATATAAACGTCCCTTTTCAGAGAAAACTATTTGGCCAAATATAAATGAAATATATTTGACAAAGTATATATATTAAATTTGACAAAGCGTATAAAAATATTGTAATTCTTTTTTCTTATGTTGCTACGATTAAGCTTTCAAAATAAAATATTTTAAATAATATTTTTTTTTTAAACATACATTCCAAATAATTGAAAAATACCAGTCTTCATAAAGAGGTCAAACTGAAAATTTCTTTTTCTCTATTATTAGTAAAGAATAAATTAATATTTAATTTCAAAATAACGAATGAGTAATTTTATTATACCCGATGTTATATATGCACAGGTATAAAAAGTTGTTTTGCCAAAAAAAAAAAAATATAAAACCAGTTTTTATTAAACATCTGGATAGTACATCATAGTTCTATCAAAACAAAATAAAAATAAAATTACCAAACCAAATTCATAACATTAATAATTTTATGCAAAAATAACAAAACATGTAGTAAGAGAAAAGTTAAAACTTAAAATGGGGGGGAATAACTCTCCGCCAGATATTTCTGGCACAATTTCTACGAACAATAATTTGAAATTTGACCAATCCAATTCAATATGTCTCTACACACAAGGCATAAAATCTTAAGTCGACTTAAGTAAAAAATGAGAAAAAATAGGTATTCAAATTTTAAATAGAATATCTTACTTTTCCTTTGGGTCCCATGTTTAAATTTTTTCTCTAACGGCTTTTATAAGCAATGATACTTCATCTTATGTCCATCTTTTTAATGTTTTGCATTTGTCATACAATCTTAAGTAAACCTAAGATATTATTCAACACAAATTTATATTATGTTCTGTTAAATATTTGAAAAGGCAAAGTATCCTAAGAAAACATAAGATGTTTTGCCTTGTGCTAACTCATTCAGACCTTTGCCTTATGTCCACTTAAGATAAACTAATGAAACTAATCAAAGAAATTTCAAAAAAGGCATAATATCTTATGTAGACTTAAGATGTTTTGAATTGAAACGATCAAAAAATAATTCATAATTAAGTACACATAAGAGCATTTCGCTAGTGCATGTATAAAAATTCTAGCTGTAATTTCCGTTACATAAGATGATTTTTTTTTATTCGGTAATCATTCGATCATTATTTTTATTTTAAAATTTAAATCAGTCGGTGTATGAATTTTGTAGTGTAATGTAAAAATGAAACGAAATATAGGTATGTATGTATAAAAATTATAAATTATTAATAATTTTATTATTATGAAATTATTATTAAATTTTTATTGATATCAAAATAATTTATTAATATTTTATTGAATGTAGTTATGTGGTATTAAAATATGTACATACAAGTTACTAATTTGAATTTGGAAAAAGTAAATGAAAATTATTGATATTTGTTAATGTTTGCATAAAAACAAATAATAAATTTATTATTATTTTTGAACTTACAAAAATGATTTGTTTTATTTACGAAAAAGAAAAGTAAGAGAAACTATTTGAAATAGGTAGATATTGAAAAATTTAGTTAATTCACTTATAATAATATTATTTCTTATTATTTTATTAGAAATATTATGAGTACTAATTTTAATATACATATTTTATAATAATTTTTACAATGCTGTCTCTTATTTAATTACTTTGGTTTTTTACTTTTTAAAATAGTTTTAATAAATTATAATACTTTTATAGATATCTTGAAATTGAATACGCGGGCGGCTAAAATAGTGGCATTTGTCAAAAATAACAAAATTTTAGATGATACAAAAGTTTCTGATAATTTCAACAATAATGAACGGATTTTAGAAAATAATATTATAATTAATAAGCCACAGCCAAAATACCAATTTTTAATTGAAGAGGATTTTGACGATTTTTATAAGGATCCTGATTACCAAAATTCATCATCTTCAGAGATTATTACTAACCCTGCATCAATAAATCTGCAATCAATTTCAAAAACTAATTTTAAAAATATAGTATTATACAGCGACTCTTGTGCAGGCCAAAACAAAAATGCAGTTGTTTCAATAATGTTCTCACTGTACCTCTAAGAGAATCATAATATCGAATTTATTGACCATAAGTTTCTTGTGCCCGGTCATACGCACATGGAGTGCGACGTAGATCACTCAATCATTGAGAGAAAAAAGAAGAAAACTTGCCTAACTATACATTATCCGCGTGACTGGATACAATTTATTAAAACTCTTGGTTCAAAAACGTTTTCCAAGTTGAGGAAATGACGCAGGAAAGGTTTTTTAATTTTTCTTCATTATTAAAAGAAAAATTTATGTGGCGCAAAGTGGACGAAAATGGAAATAAATTTAATTGGAATTCGGTTAAGTGGTTGAGATATAGTAAAACTTATGGCGAAATACTATATAAAAATTCACTAAATGAAAACGCGACTTTTGAAGTACTTAATATTAAAAAGCGTAATACTCCGAATGTAACAATAGCTAGTTTAAAGAAGTGCTATGATACGTTATTACCTATATCGAAACAGAAGAAAAATGATCTCATGTATTTAAATAATTTGATTGATCCTCTTTATCGTGATTTCTACAAAAATTTACCAGTTGAAGGAATTCCTGATATACATCCCCATCTTGTGGATTCATCCGATGAAGAATAATAAAATGTATTGTTTTATTTTTATTACTGTTAATTTATATTAATAGTAAATTTCCAATCTGAATATGGAGTTTTTAAGTTTACATTTTCACTGAAGTATTAATTTATTTTATGTTACGTTTTGTTTAATTTATGTTATGTTTTGTAATTAAATTTAAGTTATTAATGGTAAAATATAAAAATTGAATTTTAAAAGTACAAAATCTTTCAAAATATACAATAATATCTTATTTACAGTTTTATGCAATTTTACACTTTAAAAACAAACTTATGTCGACGTAAGATGCTTTAGTGAAACAAATATTTATACAAAAAATTTTATTAAAGTATCTTATGTCGACATATGACACCTACAAATTATAATATCATAATAAGTCACAATATCTTATGTTACATTTTGCATATTAGTGGCTAAATTATTTGAGATATTTTCTTTTAATTTATGTCATTTAATGCATTTCTAAAATATCCATCGATATTTTACTCTAAAATTTCTTACATTTGAAAAATAAATTTTTCATATCATTTTTTCATTTAAAACGCTTCTACTGCAAAACTTGCAATTTTGACTTAAGATGTTATGCCTTGTGTGTAGAGATGTAATGTAACACAAGGTAAAAAATTTCTCGTAATACGGAGAAATGAAATTAATAAAAATATGACATCTGTTTCTGCTTTTTTACATGAACGAGTTATTCTAAGTTGTGCATCAAGTGAAGTTAATAGTTGTACTAAGTTACGAGACGGCACTGTATTGATAAAAACAAAAAATATTTTTACAAGCCCAACAACTAATAAAACTGGTCCAATTTAATGATATAAAGGTGTCAGTTGAAAAACATATTTCACATTATTGCCACATTAAATCAAACTCGAGGAATAATATACTGCCCAGAGTTTAGATATATAAAAGATAGTGAAATCTTAACAGAAATGGAGAAACAACAAGTCATCCCTATCAAGCATTTCAAAAGGAAAAACAATAATCAAGTGGAGGAAAATACCGGTCTATATGTTCTAACATTCAAGTCAACAAACCTTCCAAAAGAGAACAAAGTAGGATTTCAGAAATTTGATGTTCGGGCCTATATTCCACCACCTCTACGGTGCTATAATTGTCTAAGATTTAACCACCGGACTGATATTTTCAAAATTAAGAAAACCTGCTCTAATTGCAGTGATGAATATCACCTATTAGAAAATGAAAAATGTGAGCGCACTCAAAAATGTTGAAGTTGTGAAGGCCCT
This sequence comes from Dolichopus griseipennis, assembly GCA_963082915.1. NCBI lineage: Eukaryota > Metazoa > Arthropoda > Insecta > Diptera > Dolichopodidae > Dolichopus > Dolichopus griseipennis. The sequence continues at coordinate 318,417,714 of OY720441.1, read as the reverse complement.
CATAATTCTTTTTTTAAACAATGTCCACAATTTATAAAAGAAATGGAAATTAAATCTATCAAAATAAAAGAAAATGTTGACATCAGAGAAGCTATTAGGCGCTAAACTTAGATTTCCGCTGAAAGAGTCTTTTGCAAAAGTTACAACAGGTACGAGCAATACTCAAAACAACGAAAATGTTTGGAATCGTGAAAAGTTTGGTCCTACAACCAGCGCAGCTACTAATAATAAAAATATTGAAAACAAAGTTTCTTTCAAGGTTGTTTTACCGCATGTTAATTCTTCTAAAGAAATGTAATCTTTTTTTCAATTAAAATTAAGGAATTTACATTAATTACAAAAATATCTAATATTTTTATGTTAATAAACTCATTTTTTTTTTTGTGTTGTCTTGTCACTAACATTTTTTTCTAATTTTTTTAATCTATTATCAAATATTTTAAACCTATTCAAAATATCAAGAAAGATTACTTTATATTGTTTAATACTTCATTAATATATACAATATTAATATTATTCTTAGTTGTATTATTCAAATCTTTACCTGCATTTTTTACATGATTAGCATAACTAACATTTGGATTAATATAATTATTTACATCACTATGTATTAGTTTTGAACTTTTTATTTACTAGTTGTTTTTGTCTTTTTTTTAATTTTTATTTTTCGTTCGTTTTATTTTTTATAGCCCTATGATGCAGTAAAGATTTTCCTTGGAGTTTGTGTCTTCAATAAGGTCCATGATTTTTACAACATTTGACACATCAGTATTCTAACGTAAAATTTCTAGCTGTATGCCCAAACGTTTGGCATTTAAAAAATTGACTTATATTGTTTTATTTTTTTATTTTCTCCCATTTTATAATTTTATAATTTAAAGTTCTTATTTGTTAAACTTCATTAAGGTTTGAATCAGTTGAAACCTGCACAATAAAAAGAGACGAATATTTTTTTTCATTTAAAATTGAATATTTTGTTTTGAATGAGACAATATTCATAAATGTTCATATTTCAATATCTGAAAATTACATTAATTATTTTGTCATCAAGTCCAAATTTACGCAATTCCTCGAGTTACACCAATAAATTTAGAATAATAAATTTGTGTAAATTGCTGAATTGACATTTTGTAATAATATAAATACCTGTACCTAATTTGTTAATTAGATTAAGTCACAATCAAAGTATTGATCTTTTCTAAATAACTTTTACTTTTCTAAATAAATCGTGTTATTATTTTAAAACAGAAATCAAGCGTACTTTCACACAAATTTACGGATAAAAAAAGTGATCCAATGGTATTTGTGTCAAGAGCACTTACAAAAAGTGAAAGAAACCACAGCACACTAGAAAAATAATCCCTAGCTATTAATTCTTGGTCAGCAAAATTAAAACAATATTTGACAGGAAATCACTTTATAATAAGAGCTGATCACAAACCTTTAACAGTCTCATTACAGATTTAGTTGAGAGCAGAAGTGTAAAACTTGTAATAAAAATAATAAAAATTTTTTTTAAACTGGTTTTGTAAATAAGAGTTAATAAAATAACAACATAGCGTTACGGTCACAATTAATAATTTTTAAAATAAGAAAATAACAACATCAAGTTATATAAAAATCTGAGTTAGGTAAAATAAATTAAAAATTAAATATAAACAATTAAAATTAATTTGAATTTTATAAACAAAATTTAAAGACTTATAAAAAAAAAATTAAGCAATAAATGAGGGCTCCCAACCCCACGAAAAATGTCAAACAGGCAAAGAGACTAATACAAGTTACAAGTCTCACGCCTGAGATTAAAATAACTGTTTCGGAGCATGCTACTTTTAATCAGTTTAAAGGGGTTATATAAGTTAACACAGGTCAATTAATCGTATAAGTAAACAACAATTTTAAAACACGCGAGTTATGTATGTTGCACATAGATATACTTACCTTAACACATGCCGAGGTCAACCGAAAGTTCAACAACTTACCTTTATTAATGAGAATAGTTGCAAAACATTTTTCCCATCAAAATTAATTAATAAACAGTTTACTTAAATATTGTACATTTTTTATTCTAATTATATCAAAACACGTAATTGGCGCAGCCGGTAGGATCAGGTGACGATCCTCGTGGTATCAGTGAAAAAGTAAATTTCGACGGTTTATCGAAAAAATTTTTAATTCGAAGGACTATCGAAATATTTAAGATTAAAGAATAAAACAATAAAAAAAAAATTTTTTAAATTAAGATAATAAAAAACCATTAAATAAAATAAGTTCATAAAAAAAAATTCGACGGTTAATCGAATTTAAGAACATTTTTAAAAATAAATTATCTAAAACTTTCGACGGATAATCGAATAAAATTAAGTGTTTAAAAGAATTTACAAATTAACTTTACGAGAAAAACTATTACGAGAAAATATATAAACTAAACTATAAACTAAAGATAATTAAAAGATTATAAAATAAATACAGTGCTATAAACTGAACTATAAACTAAGGATAATTAAAAGATTATAAAATAAATACAGTGCTAGAAGTTAGAAGTTGCTTGTGTTTGAAGAACCTTGAAGTTAGAAGAACATTGGAAGTAATTACAACAGACAAAGAAAAATTACCACTGGTATCCCGGATCGGAAAATTTTAATTTTTTACACCTGATACAATGTTGAAGATTTTCCTGGTAATAATCATCACAAAGTAAGTCAAAGTTTTTATTATTTTATTGTATAGTGTTTTCAATGCATAGACAAAATCCCTATACAAAATTCTCAAAAATAAAAAACCTTATAAGAAATAGTAGATATCTAAATAATTTAGAAAATATTGAAGATAATAATCCTGTAGATAATTTACAAATTAATATCTCGCGAATAATATTGAAGATAACAATATTTTTGAAAGTAATTCTGATCTTTCACCAGAACATATTTGTCCAATAGACATTAATTCATCCTCTTCAATAAATCCTAATTTAAATATGGCTCCACCAAATGTTGTAAATACAACAGATATTTTCAATTCTCTCCGTATACCTGATGCCATCAAAGACCTACCTCTCTTTGACGGAAACCCTAGCTTATTATTTGACTTCTTAGCTAATGTGGACGAAGTCCTTGAATTAATATCAGTGACAAGTGGTACTAGTTACGGACAACTTCTTTTGAGGGCTATACGTAATAAGATAGTAGGACCCGCGAATGAGGTTCTTAACATGTACGGAACTCCATTAGTGTGAGATAATATTAAAGAAAACCTAATCTTACATTACGCGGACAAACGTAACGAAACATCTTTAATCCGTGACTTGCATTAATTAAAACAAAATAATGCACCGGTCGAAAAATTCTACAGTGACGTAGTAGAAATATTTTCTAGCATGATTAACCATATAAAAATTCATGAAACAGTTAATCATGTGGTCAATGCGAAAAAGACTCTTTATGCAGAAATGAGTCGTAATTCATTTATGACAGATTTAAGAGAACCACTAGGTTCCACAATCAGAGCAATGAAGCCAAGCACTTTAGCTGAAGCTTTTTCACTTTGCATTAAAGAACAAAATATATTTTATGCAAAATCAGTTAGAGCCTCTTCAAACGTTAATCAAAATAGACCTGCACCAAGACCACCAATACAAAACCATTTCGGAAATAATTTCCAAACAAATAGACATACTTTTCAAAGACCTTCTTTTCAAACAAACAGACCACCTTTCCAAAATAATAGACCTCCTTTTCAAAATAATAGACCCAGTTATCAAAATTACAGGGGTCCTTTTCAAAACAATAGATCCTTTTTTCAACCTAGACCGCCTTTTCAACAAAACCAATTCCTACAACAAAAGGAACCAATGGATGTTGCAACGGGTGGAACAATCTAAATAAGAAATAAAGAATTATTCCACATAACTGAAAAAGATGAACAATATTCGATTAATATCGGAAATGATTATCAAAGTTCCCAAAACTGTGAATCTTTGAACAATAACAACAACAACGAAATATACGATTCACAAAATAAGTATCAAAATTTAGATGATTATTACGACTATGATTCTAATAATTATAATGACTATAATAACTACGAAATGTATGAAGAACAAAACTACAATAACGACTTAAATTTTTTCACAAAAGCCTCTATGAACCCATCGGATACATAGATCTAACAAATACGGGAAATCGCTTCCATATATTTTAATAGCATCTCCGTTTGGTTGCCCGTTAAGATTCCTAGTCGATACAGGCGCATCCGCTTCATTCATTAATCCCGAATTTACAAAACTTTCAAAAATTAAAGAAATAACACCCATAACAATTTCAACAGCTTTCAATCACCATAAACTAAATCAAACAGTAGAACTTCCGACTTTTAAAGAATTTAACCAAACAGGATCAATTCAATTTTTAATATTCCATTTTCAAGCTTATTTTGATGGATTCATTGGCTTTGATACTCTTCAAAAATTAAAAGCTAAAATCGATTTAAGTAACCAAATCCTTTTAACTGAAAATTCAAAAATACCGCTTCACTTTAAACCTAATTTAATATCAGAAAAATATATCATACCAGCCAAATCCAAAACTAGAATAAAATTACCAGTTGATAAAAAATATGGGAATATTTTTATAAAACAAATATTTTTAAACCCTCATTTAATAATTTCCGAAGGAATATATTTCGCAAAAAATTGGTTTAGTTATATAGAAATATCGAATAAAAGTAATAACGATCAAACTATTTACATGGAACAACCTATAAAAGTTGAAAATTATTCTTCTTCCGACTTCATAGAAGTAAATAACTTTAACATACGAACGGAAAATTACGAACCTATTAACGATATTGCAGAACTTATAAGAACGAACCATTTAAATAACGAGGAAAAAGAGAATTGATCAAAGTATGCAAAGAATATGACAACATATTCTTTAGAGATGGACAAAATTTATCCTTCACGAATGAAATTAAACATTGGATTATAACAAAAGACGATATTCCTATATATACAAAATCGTATAGGTACCCATCCGTGCATAAACAAGAAGTAAAAAGGCAGATAAACGAAATGCTTGTACAAGGTATCATAAGGCCCAGTTATTCTCCCTGGAGCTCACCAGTTTGGGTAGTTCCAAAAAAAGCCGATGCAAGCGGTAAGAAAAAATGGAGACTTGTAATCGATTATCGTAAGCTGAATGAGAAAACTGTGAGTGATAGGTACCCTATCCAAAATATCACAGAAATCCTTGATAAATGGGGAAAGTGTATGTACTTTTCTACCTTAGATCTCGCGAGTGGATTCCACCAAATAGAAATGGATCCTCGTGATGTCTCAAAAACAGTATTTACGGTAGAAGGTGGACATTTTGAATATGTTCGCATGCCGTTAAAGAATTGCAGGGAACAATATAACTCGTCTACTTGGATGATATCATAGTGTACTCAACATCCTTACAGTTACAAGAACATATGGAGAATCTGAAAAAGGTATTTAGTGCTTTTAAAAGAGCAAATTTAAAAGTACAAATGGACAAATCGAAATTTTTGTGTAAAGAAATCGAATTTCTTGGGCATGTCGTATCAACTGAAGGCATAAAACCTAATCCCTTGAAAATAGAAGCAATAAAAAAATTTCCCTTACCTAAGACCCAAAAGGACATAAAAGGCTTTTTAGGACTTTTAGGTTACTACAGGAAATTTATTAAAGATTTTTCTAAACTAACAAAACCATTGACGGAATGTCTTAAAAAGAACAAAAATGTAGTCCACAATGAAAATTTCTTAAGAACGTTTGAACTTTGTAAACAATTGTTGATAAATGATCCAATTTTACAATATCCGGATTTTGAAAGACCATTTATACTAACAACGGACGCCAGCAATTTTGCATTAGGTCCCATTTTATCCCAAGGAACGGTTGGCAATGACAAACCAATTTGTTATGCAAGCCGTACTCTTACCGAGTCGGAAATAAATTACTCAACAATAGGCTACGAAATATTTCCGTCCTTACCTTTTTGGAAGAAAATTCCAAATCGTGACAGACCATAAACCACTAAGTTGGATTATGAGCCTAAAGGATCCTAACTCAAGATTAGTGCGTTGATGCCTTAAGTTGGAAGAATATGACTACGAAATTGTTTACCAAAAAGGAACTCTGAATTCTAATGCTGATGCTTTGAGTCGAATTAGGACCGAAATTAATATTAATGAAACTGGTCCAAGCTCTTGCGGTGCTACGGTACACTCAGCCTTAGAAGATATGGGTGATGGTATACCTATATCCGAGAGACCATTAAACGAATTCTCACTACAGGTAATAATCGAAAAATCAGACACTAACCACTCCTCACTAAAAATGCTTTTTAAAAATAAGCAAAGAAGAATTATTAAACTCAATAGCCCAAATGAATCAACCATAACTGACATATTAAAAAAGTTTTTAGCACCCAATAAATTAAATGCTTTTTATACTGATGACGACACATTTAAAATTGTCCAATCTTGTTTTTCTAAATAATTTTCCCAATCAAAAATTTTCAAAATAATAAGATGCATGGAAATTTTAGAAGACGTATTGAACAAAGATGAACAAGACCATATTATAAACTAATACCACTCTAACAATAATCACCGCGGAATAACAGAAACATTACTTCACTTAAAAAGAAAATATTTTTTTCCATTAATGAAACATAAAATTATGAAAATTACAAATAAATATGAGATTTTTCAAACTATGAAATATGATCGCAACCCACCGATTATAAAACATATGGTTTCCGAAACTCCAAACAAACCATTAGATATTGCTCACATGGATATTTATGCCATAAACAATAAACAAATACTCACCCTTATTGACAAATTTTCTAAATTTGCACCCGCATATACTATTGAAAGTAGAAATAGCCTAATAATTATAAAACATGTCAAACACTTTATAAGCCTACACGGCATACCAAAAAAGCTGGTTACTGATTCCGCTCTAGAATTCACTTCTACAATATTCAAAGATTTTTGTAACCAATATTCAATAGAACTTCATCATACGTCTATACAACAGAGCAGTAGCAATTCATCCGTAGAAAGACTACACTCTACTCTAACAGAAATATTCAGATTCATAAACGATAAACAAAAAAATAGAAACCATGATGAAATCCTTTCAGAAACATTTATCACTTACAATAATGCAATCCATTCTAGTACACAGCATACTCCTTTTGAAGTATTTTACGGTAAAACCCATCAATTTGAAAAAATTAATTACCAAAATATCCACGAATACTTAAACAAACTTAACGAATTTCAAACCCAATTCTTCCCTTCAATAAAACAACGACTTGAACAAAAAACAAACAGAAACATTGAAAATTTAAATCAAAATAGAAATGATCCTCTTAACTTTGAAGAAGGTGATACAATTTTTAGAAAAGAAAATCGTAAGAATAAATTAAAACCCAGAATTTCAAAAAATAGAGTTATATCAAATAATTATATTACCCTTATTACCCGTAAATACCAAAAATTTCACAAAAGTAAAGTAAAAACTAAACGTAAATTTCAGAATAACAATAGAACAGAAATTAGAGATACAGGACCTAATACAGAATAATGGCATACTACCGAACACATGCCGAGGTCAACCGAAAGTTCAACAACTTACCTTTATTAATGAGAATAGTTGCAAAACACTTTTTCCATCAAAATTAATTAATAAACAGTTTACTTAAACATTGAACATTTTTTATTCTAATTATATCAAATTTCACAATTGTAAAAATAGCTTAATTAAAACAAATTTTATTATTTAAACCTGGAACAAATTAAATTAATCAAGCATTATATTATATACTTTTAATAAAGAACTTACTTTTAATATTAACATAAATTGTTTTTTTTATGTTAAACTTGTGTAAAATACGTAATTCGCGCAACCAAAGTGCGGGTGTCAAATTGCATCAGTAAATTTTCCCGTGAGAATTTCTAATTTTTAAGTAAAATTCCTGTTATTCATTTTTTTGCATTAATTTTGTATTAAAATTCAAATTTGCTTTGTAATCATTAAATTACTATAAATAACCTGTAAATTAGCTATTAAAAGCAGAATAAAGTAGATTCTCAAAAGAACCACTTATCTTATTATTGTTACCTTGTGATCAAGCCATATTTCTTCGTATGCCCAATGGTGAGGCTGCCTTGGGCACAAGAATTATAATAAGAATAAACAAATTTTCTCAAGGTAAATTAACTTATATTATCCAGGTTTCAACTTTCTTGAAACTAACGAAATAATTGATGGACTAGAAGAAGAACAAAGCGTTGCAGTAAGAAGAATTAAAACAAAAAATCAAAATACAAATATATTGGAAAATAGTAATCTATATATTTTAAATTGTCCTTTAATACCAAATGATATAACAATACTTTCTGGTTCTTTAATACCAAAGATATAACAATACTTTATGAAAAAATTAAAGTAAGATACGTTAATTAAGATACCTTAATTTTCTGAACTTAGGAACATAACAACATATTTTAAGAAAGAAAAAATCTGTTCGAATTGTGGTGAAAGCTACCATTTAAAAACAAGTAATTTCATACTAACAATTAAGCATTAATTTCATATAAAAAAATCTTAAATAAAAAAATGGATAATTTTTAATTTTAATAAACAAATATTAAATAAAATAAATAATATGAAGTATTAAAAAAAAAAAGCTTTTAATAAAATTAATTTTAAAAAAATTGTGATGGATATAAATTTTAAAGTCTAGTAAAGATAAAAATAAACTAAATATTAATGGTTTCATGTACAACATTGAAAGATTAACCGCTTCATTTACCTTTAATTGGGCTTGTGACAAAAGAAAAAGCCACAGCTATTAAAGCCGTGCTGTTACAATAAATGAAAACACTCAATATAAGGTTGTTAAAGGTCCCTCAGAACACAATCATGAACCATTTGCTCCAAGCAAGGATATTCAGTTTGCCAATATGATTTTAAAAGAAAAGGCTAAAACTACATATCAAAGCACATCATTAAAAAGTATGCCGAACCAGGATGGGGTTGGTGAAAGAGCCCGAAACGCTTCAAACTATTAATATTTCAGAAGAACTTAAATTTTTAGAAGTATAATTATTAATAATTATAATTATTTTAATTAATAAAAGATAAACAGAAAAAAGCATAATCAGCAATTACGCAAAAAATAATTATTATATATATTAATTACGCGAAATGGCTTCGTGCCAAAAGTGCAAACTAAATATTAAAGGAGAAACGGGTGTAGAATGTGCAGGTGTGTGCAAAAAATTCTATCATGAGGCGTTAAAATGTTCAGGAATGGATCAGTCTACGGTGAACTTACTATACACCAACAGGAATATTAAGTTTATTTGTGACGACTGTATTCAATATATACAAAATTTTGATTTGGTCTTACAAAACATGGACAGTGCAGTTTGAAAAAATAATGAGTACCTTAAGGAATATAAAGAAGAATTTGAACGTGCAATAAATTAATGCCCAGTCAACAAAAAGAAATAGAGAAAATGCAAAAATTTACTGAAGTCTTCAAAATTGAAACAGAAAAAGTGAATGAATCATTTGTTAGTGCAATTAAAAAAAATGATGAGGTATGCAAAAAAATGAATGTTACAAATAATATAAATTCAAATATGGGTCAAACAGTGTCATTTGCTGATGTAATTAAAAATACTAAAGCAAGTGTAAATTTAAAAATGAAGAAAGAGTTACCTTTAATAATAAAACCGAAGAATAAGCAGAAAACTGAAAAAACAAAAAGTGATTTAAATACAAAGGTGGATCCAAAAAATTTTAAAATAAAGAATATTGAAAACAAAAGTAATGGGATGATTTTAATAGAAACGGAAACCATTGAAGATCGTGAAAATATCAAAAAGGAATTAGAAGAAAAAATGAAAGAGAATTATGATATCAAAATACCTGTGGTCATTAAACCTAACATAGAAATTGTGTACATGAAAAACTTAAAAAACAAAATTCTTTTATACAAAGGAGTGAACTTAAAGTTTTAAAGATATATCCAGTGAAAAAATACAACAAAAAAATGTTTAATGCCATTATAGAAGTGGATAAGGTATCATTCCCAAAAATAATAGCTAACGAAAAATTATGTATTGGATGGGAAAGGTGCAAGGTCTTTGATGCCATAAAAGTCTCTAGATGTTATAAATGTAAAGGATTTAACCATAGGGCTGCGGAATGCACGAATAAAGAAACATGCTTGAAGTGCAACCAACAACACAAGACAAGTGAATGCCAAAAAGAGGAAATTAATAAATGCATTAATTGCTTAAAATCGAACGAAAAATTCAGTTTGGGGTTGGATGTTAATCATAAAACTTTTAGTAGATCATGTCCAGTGTATAAAAATAAATTAAGTATAAGAAAACAAAAAATCGGATACTAGCAATTAAGGAAAATAGAAGAGGAAGATAACAAATTAAATATAAATGAAAATAAAAAAAGTGAATCTGCATGCAGAACTGATAATGTTAATGATAATATTAATAAGAATAATACTAATTTTAAACCAAGTATTAATAATATTAGAGACACTAACACTGTTATAACTCATATAAAAAATGAAAATAATAACAATGAAAATAATAATAATAATAGTAATAATAATAATATTAACAATAACAGTGAAAAGACTAACAAAATTGATTATAATAAAGATAAAAAGAAGCGTAGCTATATTCTTTCATATTTTCCAAAATTATGGTCAAATAAGAACACTATCCTTAAAAGTAATATAAAAATAAATAAAACTATTAATAATAATTCAAAAAGTAGCATTCTTTCTTTCTAAAATGCTATCCTCTACAGAATGTAAGCGATCACATGGAATTTATTTACATAAAACTTTTTGACTTTTTTACAAATACATAACATTTTTATACAATATTTGCAACTAAATTTGAGTATTCTTCTCTGTTGTTTGTGAGGTGTACTAGCTCTTCTGAACTCCTTATTCCAGTCCAGTCTCTGATGTTTCTGAGCCACGATAACTTTTTTCTGCCAATACCACGTCTGCCCTCAATTTTCCCTTCCATGATCAGCTGAAGGAATTGATATTTAGGACCACGCATTACATGGCCGAAATAAGCAGTTTTTCTTCTTTTAATGGTAGTTAGCAGTTCTCTACCTTTGCCTATCCTTCTGAGAATTTCTGCATTTGTGATGTGGTCTACCCAAGATATTCTCAGCATCCTTCGGTAGATCCACATTTCGAAGCTTTCCAATTTGTTCATTTGGGCTACTTTCATGGTCCAGGCTTCTGTACCATAGAGAAGAACAGACCAGATGTAACATTTTATCAGACGTAGCCTTAACTGTAAATTGAGCTGTCTGTTATTAAAAAGCTGTTTGAACTTAAGGAAGTGACTTCTGGCTATTTCAATCCGACATCTGATTTCTTGATCGGAGTTCCAATCAGTATTAAGCCATGCACCAAGATGCCATGCAATACAGAAAAAGTAGAAAATGATAGTACAAGTAAGATTAAAAACGATATAATTCATCAAACCAATGATAATGTAAAAAGTAAAATTAAAAACGATAAAATTAACCCAAGCTATGATAAAAATACAGAAAACAGAGAAAATGATAGTATTAGTAAGATAAAAAATGATACAATTAATCAAACCAATGATAATTGTAATAATAATGTAGAAATAAAAGACTTCAAATACCCAAACTGGAATAAAGGCGAAACAATAAATCCACAGAACACAACTGAAAGAAAAATAGGTTACTCTAAATTCCAAGATGATAGCAAAAGTTTTGTTGATCCCATGTCACCCCCAATTGTAAGGCTTACAAAAAGAGCAATTGAAAATGGAGATAGTGTATATGTTCTTTCCAGATTAAGGGATTACAGAAATATAAGTTAATAATTATTAACTAAAATATTTTTTATAATTTTAAATAAGATCATATTTCAATTTCACAACTTCATAATTTGGCCAATGCATTAATTTTACTGTGAACTACTTGCAACATAATTTCACACACTTCGAAATCACGCGGCATAAACACGTGAGTCAGCAAAAATGCAAGTGGAATTATCCAAATTAAAATTATTATTAATTAATGTTAAATTAGTCGTGGAATAAAACAGTCAAGCCTAAAATATAAAATAAAAAAAGAAAAAAATTTTTCATTTAAAAAAAAAGGAATTTTAAATTTTTTAAGGTTTTTATTTAATTTCGAACAGGAGCATAAGAACTTAACTGGCGCCCGAGCAGGGACCGTTAAGGTATAAGAACTGAAGTGAATAGTGAGATTAAAGTATAAAAAGTAAAATATACTAAAATTATTATTAAAATAAATAAATAAGAGATTAAAATAAAATAAAAAAAAAACATAAGACATTTTCTTTACAAACAGTAATCATAAAAAGTATAAAAAAAGAAAAAAGAAACAAAAAACCAAAAAAAAAACAGTGTTAAAAAAAAAAAAAAATATATAGAAAAAAAAAGTTCTTTATAAAGGAAATTAGCAAAAATCAAGAAATCACTAGAAGAACAACAGTTTTGTATACCGAGCAGCAAGTAGGTGAAAACCGAAATTATCTCAACTACAGAGTAGGGAAAGAGGCCCCTTAGTAGGACTTAACCACAGGACAAACAGGAGTTGTAGTACAGTTGATTGGTAATAAATTACTGCCCAAAGACTTAAAGCTTAAAATTCACTTGAGTCTGGGTGAACGGTAATTACTGCCAAAATCACACAAGTGCTAGTAACAGCCACCTATTCGTTGGGATAAAAGACTGCAGACGGCTCCTTGATGCTCCAGTTCATAATTACCACGTAAGTCATAACACTCATTCCTCATAGAGGTGAAAAAAAATAAAAAAGATTTTGATAAATAATAATTGCTGTTAAAATATAAATTACATTTAAATAATTTTTAATTTTATTTTATAATCATTAAATTAAAAAATTAGTTTTAATAATAAAATAAATTTTTTTGTTATAATTACCGTAAAAAAAATAAAAGATAAATTTTTTTAAGATTAAATTAAGATTGAAATTCTTTTAAGAAAAAAAACGAACTTTTATTAATATCTTTTACAAAATACAATAAAAAAATATTATGTTTTTATTTAAATTAATTATTGTAAGAAAAATTATTTAACATTTAAAACATTTAAACTCATATAAAAAATTAAATTATAAATTTGCGTGACTTATTCTCAAAAGGAAAATTTTTTTTTTTTGGGAAAATTGTAAATCAAAGTTTTTATTGAAAATAAAATAGAACTTTTTTGTACAGAAACTAATTACTTAAAATAAATATTTAAATTTTGAAATTATAATTATTATAAACATTAAAATTAAACATTTTTTTAAATTATAAAAGCAAGGTATAAATTAAGATTTTAGAAAATAAATTATTTTAAGATAAATCAAATAAAATAAATATAGTAAATAAAAATAAAATAATAAATAAATTCCATAAATTTTACAAATTTTTTCTTGAATACAGAATTTATATAAATTTTATAAATATTGCATTAAACTTGTGTAAATTTTTACAGGTTATTTTGATCACTTTAATTATTACTTACTATTAATTTTGTCAAATTTTGATAAATAAAATAAAAAGGAATAGAAATTTTTGAAAATCTTCAAGATTGTGCAAGATAGAACAAGCAAGGAATAATACAATAAAAATACAATAAAATTCTTCAATACCTATAAATTTATATTGAATAAATTTTGAATTTTTAGGAAATTTTTTTTAATCTATATTCTTGACATCTCTCGATTCTTCTTAAAGAAAATTTTTTGGATTTCTAAATTTAAATTAGTCTTGCGCCCATATATTTGATTCACCTCGCATTTTTATTCTTAATCTAGGGTACATTTAACTAAAAAATTAAAAAGCCGACAAGTTTTTAAAAATTAAATTTTAGTTGAAATCTTATAAGATGGAAGCACAGAGACCGACCACACCTTTTATAATGACATCTACACCAGAAGATCTTCCACACATAAGTTGCATTAGAAGTGGTAGCCAAACGACCGAACAAATTGAAAATCTCAGATCTGATACCATAAGAGAAATGGTACAATTTGAGACTAGGAGGGCACTAAAAGAGGGGCTTAGTGAGCCGCAACCACAAGAAGAAGACTGGGATGAAGACTTTAATATGGAAGAAGAGGGTGCACTGGAATGTTTAGAAAGAATGCCGTATATGGTGGAAAAACTACGGACATTTTCCGGTGAAAAAGGAAGCTACGGAGCATGGAAAAAGAGAGCCGAAAAGATTCTTAATATTAATGGGCATTTTAGAGGGACCTCCAAATATTTTGAAATTCTTGATGCCATAAGAGACAAGATAGTGGGAAGTACCGAAGAAGCGCTAGAAGCTTTCCATACTCCATTAAACTGGAATAAAATTGTCGAGTGCTTGGATCTGCATTATGCCGATAAAAGAGATCTGAAAACTTTAGAGAATGATCTCTCCAACCTCAACCAAGGCAATGAAAGTATACAGGATTTCTATAAAGAAGTCTACAAACATCTTACTTTGATATTGGAAAAAATTGGTTGCATGGATCTATCACAGGACTCATATTCTACTACGGCAAAGTTATATAGGGATAAGGCACTGGACACTTTTATCTAAGGATTAAATGATAATTTACCCGAACTACTGGAAATTAGAGAACCACAGAGTTTGCCACAAGCATTGCATATAAGTTTAAGAATTGAAACTATGAAAAAGAAAGCCAAAACAACACAAACTAGTAACAACAAGGAAACAGTAAATTCACTCACGGCAGTTCCAAGGAATAATCCAAATCAGCAAAAATATCCTAGAAGTGCCTATTATCATCATAATCCAACAAGAAATAATACTTATCAACCAAACCAATCAAATAGGAATCATTACAATCCAAATTTCTATAGAAACAATTTTTACCAACAAAATCAACAACAACGTTATTTTCCAAATCAACAACAACGTTTTTATTCAAATCATCAACAACGCTTCTATCCAAAGCCGCAACAAACTGCATGGACACAAAATCAGGATATACCTCAAAATGAAATATCAACTAATTCACAAACTAAAGTGGAACCGGCATCCCAACAATATCGAAACCCTTACAGACCTAATTATACCAAAATTAAAAATTTTAATAATAATAAAAAACCAAATTCAAATCAGAATTACTATAGCAATAAAACCCAAAGGATTAACTACATTAAACCCAATAAAAAGGAAGATGAAAATCAACATAGACAGGACATAAGGAAAAAATGCGACAAATGTTCTTGCAGTCATAACAAAAACTTCAACAGCTCCAACCAAAACAACAATAAACCTTTTTTAGATTAAAGACCTCCTCGCTCCACTATATTGAGCATACAACGGGGACAGGGGAAGTCTTAAAAATTCTCATAGATACAGGCTCTAATAAAAACTACATACACCCTCGATTAATAGAAAACCCAATTCCAAATGAAGAAATTTTTGAAGCAAGCTCAATTGGAGGAAACATTGCTGTTACACATCATGCCTTTATAAACATTTAAAAACCCTAAGTTACAAAAATTAAAATTCTATATCTTATCAAACCTAACATTATTTGATGGTATTATAGGAAACGATAGTATGAAAGAATTAGATGCAATAATTTATACCAACGAAATGGAGAACTACCTAGAATTAGGAAAAAACATAAGGATTCCAATAAAACAACATGCCTCAGAATCTGTCAATAAAATAGAACTTCGCATTACTCATCTTAGTACATTACAGAAACAAAAAATTAAATATATCGTGGAAAAATATAGTAACTTATTCGCTGATCCTGATGAAAAACTTACTTATACCACTAGGGTACAAGCGGAAATCAGGACAACAACAGAAGACCCGGTTTATACAAGATCTTATCCGTACCCAATGGCACTAAAAAATGAGATAGAAGACCAAGTCCAACAATTATTAGATGACGGGATCATAAGACCATCTAGATCGCCCTACAATTCGCCGGTATGGGTACTACCGAAAAAGGAGGATGCGTCAGGGAAGAAGAAGTTACGGATGGTGATAGACTACAGGAAAATAAATAAAATCACGATACCAGATAAATACCCCATACCCGAGATAGCTGAAGTATTGGCAAATTTAGGGAAAAGTAAAGTATTTTCAGTTATTGACCTAAAGAGCGGATTTCACCAAGTACCTCTTAAAGAAAGCGACATAGAAAAAGCAGCTTTTTCTATCAATAATGGGAAGTATGAGTTCACCAGACTCCCTTTCGGGTTAAAAAATGCACCATCACAGTTCGAAAGGGCTCTTGATGACATCCTGAGACAACACATTGGTAATAAATGTTATGTCTACATTGATGACATAATCATACTAGGCGAAAATGATGAAGACCATTTTAAGAATTTGGAGGACATATTCCAAACGTTAGAAAATGCGAACATGAAAGTGCAATTAGACAAGTGTGAATTTCTCAAGAAGGAGGTAGAGTTCTTGGGTTTCATCGTTACAGGAGAAGGAATAAAAACGAACGCAAAAAAATTCCAAACAATTTGCGATATGCCGACACCAAAAATATTTGAAGGAACTCAGGTCCTTTTTAGGAACGTCAGGATATTACAGAAGATTCATCTGTGATTACGCAAAAATCGCAAAACCCCTGACAACCCTTTTAAGAAGGGAGGGTGGACGTGTGTCCAAATCTTAGTCACGAAATACACCAATAATCCTAGATGAGGAAGCAAAGGAATCGTTCCTTATGCTAAAAAACGCTCTTATTTCTGAGGAAGTAATTTTAAGCTACCCAAATTTTGAGAAAGACTTCGAATTAACAACGGACGCCTCTAATTACGCAATTGGAGCAGTACTGTCACAAAGCAAAAGACCTATTATCTTTCTGTCGAGGACATTATCGAAAACCGAAGAAGCATATGCAACGAGTGAAAAAGAATTGTTAGCCATTGTTTGGGCACTAACTTCTTTAAGAAATTATTTGTATGGAGCAAGAAAAGTAGTGATTTTTACTGATCACCAACCACTTACATACGCCTTAAGTAACAAAAACTCTAACAGTAAAATGAAAAGGTGGAAGGCGATAATAGAAGAGTTTAACCACGAGTTGAGATATAAGCCAGGTTACACTAATGTGGTGGCAGATACGTTATCCAGACTTGTACCACAATCGCAAGTAAACACTTTATCTAGCACTCAACATAGTGCAGAAAGCTCTTCTCATGACTACATACAATTCGTTGACACACCCATCAATGCATTTCGCAACCAAATAATTTTGGAATTCAATAATAAAGAAGATTACAAATTAGTAAATCCATTTCCGAGCTACAACAGACACTTAATAACTAAAATACAATTTTCAGAGAAAGATTTAGTAGACATTTTAAACAAGTGATGAAAAAAAACCAAGGGTTTTTAAAAAAGCACATTTTCAAAATTATATTGTATTACATACTGAGTTTAACTTCGGAAATATTTACTTGGAAATAGTTACTACTGACTTATCTAAAAGTTGTTATTTTAGGTTTTAAATTTAAAGCCCTTCAATGGGGAAGGTTGCCAAATTTCTCAAGAATCTAGCTTCCACTCCCCTCACCCCCCCCCCCCATCCTTTAATTTTTTAGGTTCTAGGAATTAAATTGTGAATTACACAAAAATTTGGAATTTTACGCAAAAATGGGTAAAACTGAGAGACACTTTCTTCAATTTAAGGAACCCCTTTTAAATTTAAGAAAAACTTTTAACATATGTTAAAATATAATGTTGGACCTTTAAATTTTGTATATTAATAAAAAAAAAATTGGACAGGTATTCAAGTTACAGGTGCTTAAAAATAGCATAATTTCAATTTTCGGGCCCTTATAGCTCCTAAATAGAGGGCTTGACAAAAAAATTTTGTTAACCGACTCCTACTAATTTCTAAGGATCTAACTTCTCCTAAAATTTCAAGATCCTAGCTTGAACCGTTTAGAAGATATGTGGGGCCAAAAATTTTGCAAAAATTGAGTTTTATATAATGGTAAATTTTAGTATCGTATGGCAACCCTATACACTTAAGCGACATATTTTTGTAAAGCCTATAAAAGCAGCTCTCTAATACCGTTTTTCGATTGAAAATAAACCTAACGGAACTCTTGTTATATCAATTTAAATATAGGGCTTTTTTGGAATTTTCAGGGGCTGTAACTTCGCCACCCTTCAAAATTAAGAAAAACCTTTGACACATGTTGAAATATAATTATAGGGCTTTGAATTTTGTCTATCACTAAAAAAAAATTTGGACAGGTATTCAAGTTACAGGTGTCTAAAAATAGGAAAATTTCAATTTTCGAGCCCTTATAGCTCCTAAATAGGGGGCTTGACAAAAAAATTTTGTTAACCGACTCCTACTAATTTCTAAGTATCTAACTTCTCCCAAAATTTCAAGACCCTAGCTTGAACCGTTCAGAAGATATGTGTGGCCAAAAATTTTTCGAAAATTGAGTTTTGCGTAATGTTAAATTTTTGTACCGTATGGCAACCCTAAACATTTGCCTTGTAAAAATTTGTAAAGGTTATAAAACCAGCTATCATTTGCCGTTTTCAGATTGAAAATATATGTAACAGAACTCTTGTTATAACACTTTAAATATAGGGCTTTTTCCAACTTTGGAGGGCTGTAGCCCCGTAACAGGTGGGGCTACAGAAAAAAATTCTTCTACGAAATTATTTTTTTTCCAAAAACTACCCATGGTTAAAATTTCTTTTCTCTATTTCAAACGGTGTAAAAGTTTTTGTAAACATACGGACGGACAGAGTGAAGCTATATAGGCACATTTTTACAAAATTTTTTGAAAATGTGCTAAAAAGCATTTAAATCCAAATATATTAAATGTTATTAAAACAGAAGAAAGTATTATGGGGAAAATTCAACAAATTTATGGAACACATTTTAAAAGTTATAAAATAAGATTCTCACGAATAATGGTCAAAGACATTGTAAACGAAATGGAACAGGAAGAAATCATTATCACAACTCATAGACGTGCCCATCGAAATGCAAAAGAAAACAAAAAACAAATTATTACAAATTCAGAATTCAATATAAACTTAAACTAATAAAAGAAGAAATAATTAACCTTAAATACGCAATTCATTGGGCTAAGCATAATATAATAAATCCTATTTTACTATCCAAAAAAGAAATAAAAGTTCTCACCCAAATATTAGACGACGAAAATTTTCCTTATGCCAACGCCGAAGAAGCTCTCGACTTATCAAATATAAAAATAATAACGAACGGAACTTGCTTATTCTATCTTATAGAAATTCCCCTAACTACTAAGAATATTTATAAAAAATTGTTAATAAAACCAATAAAAATTAAAAACACAATTGTAAAAATTAAAAATGAACAAATATTGTTAAACAAAAATGAATTGTATGGAATAGAAAAAAACTGTAAAAAAATAAATAATATTTCAATTTGTAAAAAACATGATATTGTAAACCTAGATAATTCTACTTGCATTAAAAACTTACTCCAAGGAAAACATTCCACATGCGATCTGGTAAATAATCATCACGTCTCAACAGTAGAGGAAATAGACAGCGGACTACTCCTACTAAATCAGTATAATGGGACAATATTAATCAACGAGGAACTTCAAAGGCTGAACGGAACTTATCTCATCAAATTTCACAATGCTACAATACAGGTTGACAGCCAAATCTTCACTTCAAAAGAAGTTTCCATCCCAAAAATATGGCCAGCAATTCTGCAACCGCACTTCACGAAAAACGAATTGCATCAGCATTTATCATTGGAGTTATTAAAGGAAATTCACATAAATAACACAAAAGAGATAGAGATATTGAAATCTAACAAATTTGATAGAGTCACAGAAACTATCGTAAACTACGGACCAATATCCATAATTATAATATTGGTTATCGCTTACTATATTATAACACAGAGAAAAAGGACCAAGTTAATAATTAATAACGCAGCGGAAACAAAGTCGGTAATCGACAGTAAAAAGGGTTTAAAAGAATCAACCACCGAAGTCATTTATCAAGAACCTAAAAGAACTCCAGAGACAACACTTCCCTTGAAGACAGCCATACAATCATAACCATGTGTTCCGGGAAGAAAGCTAATCACCAACAGCCAAATGGGGACATTTGGTCTTAAGAGGGGAGGAGTTAATAATTATTAACTAAAATATTTTTTATAATTTTAAATAAGATCATATTTCAATTTTACAACTTCATAATTTGGCCAACGCATTAATTTTACTGTGAACTACTTGCAACATAATTTCACACACTTCGAAATCACGCGGCATAAACACGTGAGTCAGCAAAAATGCAAGTGGAATTATCCAAATTAAAATTATTATTAATTAATGTTAAATTGGTCGTGGAATAAAACAGTCAAGCCTAAAATATAAAATAAAAAAAAGAAAAAAATCTTTCATTTAAAAAAAAAGGAATTTTAAATTTTTTAAGGTTTTTATTTAATTTCGAACAGGAGCATAAGAACTTAACTTATATAACAATGTGCGATTATAAATTAGCATTTTTCCACGATCAAAATGATATTTGCTTTGATGGTATAACACAAACCAATATAAAGGTTTTAATTAATCAAGAAGGACTACCAACTGACTATCCGGAACTTCGGAGAATATATGACAGATACCACGAAAACATAGGAATCTGACAAGATTCATAGGAATCAAAAGACAAGAGAATCTTGGCAAAATTACCTGATCGGCAGATAATAATGGCAGAACAAGAAAATATAATTCAAATTGATGATCTAAAGATATTGTATTTAAATCAAGGTTTGATTTTATCGCTCAGTGTATACAGTGCTCGGTATATACAATTTAATAACAAAAAATTTCAAAAAACTGCTCGTATCGAGCAATACAAATAAAAATTTTTGTGTATCTTTCAAGAGTTTGTATACAAAATCATCATAAACAGGTCATGTAAAGTTTTATTATTCTTTTTTTTTTATGTTCTGCTCTCTAAGAGCGAGACGCAATAAAAAATTTCTTATAATACTTTGGTATCGCAGAGCTCATTTCTTTTTTTTTTATGTTGCTCACCAAACTAAGAGCTCATATCTTGTTGTTCTTTATGTTGCTCATGAAGAGCGAGCCAATTTTTTTTATTTTTATGCTCTATACTTTGTGAGCCTTTCAAAAAAATTTTTTTAAGTGCTCGCTATATAGGTTTAATATAAAATATTTTTGTTTGTTATTGGCGAAAAAGAAAAAGAAATAAGAATGCTTTTCTTTGTGACAATTTTTTGGTTTTAGAATTATTATCGCATGTCGGTGCGCAGATTTAATTTTTCTTTTAAATATATGTAGATAATAATTTGTTAAAAAAAAATTTAGTAATATTATTATTATATTAGTACAAATTAAATTGATTTTTTCTATATTGGTTTTACAGTTTTTTCAATTTGCAATGATTGCCTTTGTATGTTATGCGTTTTAAATCGTATGCAGAGAAAATTTTAATAATTAATTTCAAATAATAAGGATGAGTAAACGATAAAGTTTAGTTTAGATACTACCTAATTAGTTATTTTTGGCTATAATTATTTAGGTCCATTTCATATATTTGAAGATGATAAAAGTCTGTTATCTTAAGCTATTTCAAAATTGTATTTGGATATTGTAGTGCAATCCAATTCTAACAAATTCTACTATCTTCCAAAACTATGGCCTGTAAAATCTAAAGAAAAAAATTTAAAAATTTAATTTTAAAATGAAATAGCTACTCGGAGAAATGTATAGAGCTGAGGGAAAATACATTAATGGAAAATCAAACAATGCTGGCTTCTCTATACTTAGATCCACGGTTCAATTTTTCATTAAAATTTGAAGATAATGAAACTGCTGGGCAACATTTAAAAAAAGTCTATGATTATACAGTATATTTAAATAGTCCTGATTCAACATATATAACAAATTTAACTGAATCAAAAGCAATATTAAATTTAGCTTCAAATAGCTTAACAGAAAACACCTCGAATTCACAAAAAACTCCTTCAACATCTACTTCCAATATATCTACTAACATTGAACATTTAATGAAAGTATATTTGGAAAATGCAGTATTAACTTCAAACAATATTAATTCAAATGTAAATGAACGTGATAATGCTTATAAAGAAATTGAATATTTTTCTCCAGGCAGGCAAAAATTTGGCATAAATTTATTAAATTATTGGAAACTCAAGCAAAATGAATTTACTGTATTGTCACAATTGGCAAAAATTGTTCATGCTACCCCAGCTACACAGATCAGTGTTGAGTGGTGCTTTTCTGCCTTAAAACTTATTTTAACAGATCAAAGAAACCGATTATCGGCTGTCAACTTGGAAAATCTATTACTTTTAAAATGTAATATGGATTTCAATTATGAGACTGAATATTAACTTATATTTAACTATTACCGTGATAATAGCTATACTTAATTTTAAGATAATGAAATGAATTTTTGTTTTTTCATTATATTATAGATATAGTATTTATTATAGGTACTTATTTTTATTATTACTTATACCTATATGTACATATGTAGATACCAAAAATATTTAATAATTATATGCAGTAATTATAATATGAAATACTAAAATACTAAAAATTAGTGGGAGTACATAATGACATGTAGTGAAATACTGGCAGCCAGAGCAAAAATATTTTTATGTAATATTTTTGAATAAAACGTTCAATACCTATATGTTTATAAGAGAAGATTTAAATTAATTGGGTTTAAAAACAAGTCTAAAAAATGTCTAATTATATTTTGTCTAATAATTTGTACCGATTAATTTATACTTTAAAATTTTCAACCAAACAATTACAATTTTTAATTCTTTAGTCTCTAATTCCAAAGCATCGTTACTTTAATAAAATCCTAAATAGTTCATATTTTAATTGCCTATGAGCTTACATGTGGTTGTAGGTATAATACTTCTAAATAATATCGAAATATATCACTATAGTACAATATAATATATATATATAATATACAATATAAATATACATAATAATACGCTATAGTTAAACACATACATTCAACATAAAAATTTACCACAGCAATAATTTGAAAAGCATTATCTATATGCTGTATAAAATTTATAATTTCGGTATACTCATTTTCAATGAGCTTTAAAATAGTTTGCTCTATTTTACTTATGTAAATCACTTCATATAAAACTTTTGCTTCTACTCTCGTGAGCTTTTACTTAAATTTAAATGTTAAGCTCTCAAAGAGTGAGTATACTAACATTTTTTTTATTGAAGTAAAAACAGAAAAGTAAAAAATAATTTTTACGCTCAAATACTTTGAGCAACAGTTTTTGTTTTCAAATTAGATTCACAGATTTGTGAGATTTGTTAAAGTTATTTGTACATTCAGCTCATGCTGTACTTTTATTTTAATTTTCTGTTATTGCTCTTGTTTTAAAAATAAGTCTCGTGCTCATGCGAGACTTTGAAAAAGTGAGCTCGAGAGCGCTCGTTCGAGCAAAAAAATCAAACACTGATTTAAATATATGTAGCATTAAAAATAAAATACTGCAACTGGAAACATTAATTAATGAATATAAAGAAATAGACATAATAATTACAGAGGTTTGGATTTATGATTATGAAAAAGATACCTACAACATCCCCAAATATCAAGCAGTTTACAACTGTAGAAATAAAAAAAGAGGAGGTGGGACTGCCATTTTTATTAAAAATAATATCAGTTTCAATGAAATATGTAAAGATGAAAAATATAACTTTACTGTAATTGAAATCCTGAATCCAAAATTAAAAATCGGTACATTTTATAAAGCTCCAGTGGAAAACAGCAACCTATTTATGGAGTTTCTTGAACCTAAACTGGTAAATAAGGCAAATCATATTTTTTTTGCAGAAACCAATCTAAATCTATTTGAGAACTCCAATATAATTATTAAGTATAAGGATATTATAGTAACTTCTGGATGTAGCATAGTTAATAAAACGGAAAGTACAAGAAATACAACTAACTCTAGCACCTTAATTGATCACATAATAACAAACATAAATGGCAATTATGATGTTAATTATATAATAGAAAATAACTGCCTATCGGACCATCAATTGGCAATAGTAACTATTAAAGCAATTAACATTGAGCAGTTACCAATGAAAAAATACAACATAAACAAAATCGTTTATAATCAAATGGGTACAAAATTGAAAATAATAATATACCAGAAATCGAAACCTTAGTAAAAATTATACAAGAAGCAAAAAGATTATGTACTAAGACAATACCGATGAGAACGAGAAATAATAGCTGGATAACACCTTTTATTCATGACAAGCTGAAAATAAGAAAAGCATTATATAATCGACATAAAAATGATCCGAACAATAGTGAAAAAAAGGCAAAATATATAAAAATGAAGAAAAAGGTAGAACAATTAATAAAAGAAGAAAAAAAAAATTATATTAATAGAAATATTGAATAAGCCGGGAGCGATTCTAGGAAATTATGGAAAATATTGAATAATTCTATAAAAAATACCAATGAAGATAAACTGAAAAATATCAGTCATGTTATTAAAAGCAATGATGAAAAAACTAAAAATGATGATGAAACTGCAAATACTCTCAATAATTTTTTTACTGAAATAGGAGAACGTATTAAAAAAAACATTCTAAATACCAACGATTTTACTAACTGCTCACAAAATCTATTTAATAGCAACTCGTTGTTTCTTATTCCAGTAATAATAGAACCAGAAATCCATCAAATTATTATGAATTTAAATAAAAATGCAACTCCAGGATTGGATAAAATTACAGTGAGAGATCTACAATAGTTGGTCAATATTATAACCCCATCTTTAGTGGAACTGATAAATGAAAGTTTCACTAATGGTATATTTCCTGATTCGTTAAAAAAAGCATATTTAGTTCCTATTCACAAAAATGGGTCAAAAGAAGACTGTGATAACTATAGACCAATTTCAATTCTAAACACAATTTCGAAAATATATAAAAAAGTTATTAATTCAAGAATAAGAAGTTTCATTACTAAAACAATAGGCTTTGATGCAAATCAATATGGTTTCTTAGAAAAAAGTGGTACAGAATCAGCTATCGCAGCAACCTTGGAACATATTTACGATGCGTTGGATGACGGATACTATGTTGGCGCTGTTTTTATTGACTTAACAAAAGCATTTGATATGGTAAGTCATTCCAGACTTATCAGATTGCTAGACAACTTAGGAATTCGAGGTAACAGTAATCTTTTACTAAAAAGTTATTTGACAAATAGAACCCAATGTGCTAAAGTTAATGAAGTACTAAGTGATGAACTAGTAATAAAAACAGGCGTACCACAAGGTTCATTACTGGGGCCGTTATTATACCTGCTGTACCTAAAAACAATATTAAGTCAAAGTACAACATTTATGCAGATGACACTAACTAGTGAATCCAACCTCGAGTATCGAGTACCCGGGTACTCGGAATTTTATTGCTTTTTTCGATTACTCGATTACCCGGGTAAATACGATAATTATACTCGGGCTTGTATTTGATTTTTTTTAAACATATCAACCAAAAATATTTTTCAAAAATGTGCGGGAATTTGAATTTCAATCTAGGTGACCATTGTGCGCAAGCATTGAAAATTTGAATTTCTCGCAGTTTTTGGTTTTTTTTTAAAAAAAGAATTTGAATTTGAATCTAGTTGCCTAGTTGAAATTACAATTTTATTTTTATATATTAGGCATTTCGCGTATAAAATTTTTATATTAGTTTAGTTTTGTGAAAACTTTTAAACTGTTAACACGTAAACACGTTTAATTTTTGTGAATACAAGTACTAGTAGAAGCAGTGAAACTTGTGAAACCTTGATCTCAAAACTTTAAAGGTAAGTCGTGTCAACTTATAAAAATTTCTCTATAATTTTAACCATTGAATTCGCGTTCTGTTTACCGAAATAACTATATTCTAAATAATAATAATTCCCATCTTAAATTTTTTTTTAATAAATCTTTACTGTATGATCGATTTATTAAAGCATTCGAAAATTAAACTACATTTAGTTATAATATTAATATAATATTTCGTAAATTAATTTATAATTTTCTGCTGACTGTCAGCAAAAACCTTAACTTAGTAGATCTTTCTTTTATTTAAAATATCAATTTTGTTATCTGTAGGTAAACTTTTTACAAATCTGTAGGTAAACTTTTTACAAATCTGGAAATAAGTGTTGCCGATTAATATATTTTTTATAATTTTAGAAATCAATGTATATTTTACGAATCTTGTTTTAAGTTATTCTGAAAATTCTAAATTGATATAATTTCTGTTTTCAAATAGATACCAAGAAACAAGTCACCAAAATGTCCTTAAATAAATCTAAAGTGTGGGAACATTTTACAAAAAAAGGAAAAAATGAGGCGACATATAACTTATGCCAAATCACCATTCAACGGCAAGGAGCCAATACTACTGGCATGATAAACCACCTAAAGGTACACAGTGTTTTCTTGTACAAGAAAAAAAGTGAAGACACAAATGACACTTCTTCTTCAAAGAAACCCAAATCTGGAGCTATGTTGAATTTTGTTGGCCGAGAATCTTTAAATGAAATATTAGCTAAATGTGCAGCTAAGGATGGATTTAGTATTAGAGGAATAACATTATCTAAAGCTATACGAGGTTTTGTAAGAACCCGGAACTACGAAATGCCAAAAAGTGAAACAACGGTGATGAAGCACATTATGCAATTTTATGAAGATAAAAAGAGAGAGCTTATTTCCTTTTTTAAGGAACAAAAATCAGTAAAAAGATTTAGTATTACCGTAGATGAGTGGAGTGATATTAATGTCAGAAGATACATGAATCTTACAATTCACTCAACAGGAATGTCTCCTAGCGTTCTTGGCCTCGTACTTATCGAGGGTTCTTGTGATTGCGATGTTACAATAAAGCTAGTCAAAGACAGGCTTGCGGATTTTGGAATCGATATGAATTCAGATGTTGTCGCATCGACCCATGATGGTGCTTCAGTTATGGTGAAATACGGAAAAAAAATTCAAGCATTTTCTCAACTGTGTTATAACCATGGCATCCATCTTTTTGTCCTTGATGTATTTTATAAAAAAAAATTGCAGCCAAAAGATGTTGCTGCTGAAGACGATGATTCAAATGAAGAATTCCAAGACGATGATGACTATTCTGATGAAAGTGATAATATTGGGCACGTTGATTTATTTGTTTCTGACTCCAATTTGAATTTTGAAGATGAAACTATAAGTGATATTCCCGAAGTGCGTAATGATATTGAAGTCGTTCTAGCGGAGACTCGAAAAATAATAAAATTTTTTAAAAAGTCAGCTGTAAGAAGCAGCAGTATTCTGCAAAAACATGTATTTGTGCAAGAAGGCAAAAAACTTCGCTTGTTACTCGATTGCAAGACTCGCTGGAATTCCATGCTTCCTATGATAAATCGTTTTTTAAAATTGAGTAACTGTATAAATACAGCCTTAATTGAACTAGGTCAAGAACAATTTTGTAATGCAAATATCGATGTTTTAAAGGAAATATCGCAAGTTCTCGGGCCTATAGAGCTTGCGGTCAAAGAATTAAGTAAAAAAGGCAGCAACTTACTTATTGGCGAGGAGGTTTTCATATTTATTTTCAGTAAATTGCAACAAGTTGATACAGAACTAGCAAATGAAATGTTTCATGCCCTAAAAATAAGAATTAATGAAAGGCGAAACAAAGATATTATATCTTTATTGTTTTTTTTGCAAAGTGGTATCTATCCTAATTCGCAGACTAATAACTATTTCACGTATTCTTCAAAATATTCAGTAAAGTCGTTAGCAAAAGAGACAATTGAAAGATTGTTTCGTGAATCTGATAATCAAGTTGAAATTGAAAACAGAGAAGAAACTGATTCAGAACCTGAAGTGTCTACTTTGGATGAAATGCAAAAAACCATCAATTCGATTATGGCGGTCCCACAAGAGGGCAGCAGAATATCATCGTTGGAAAAGGAACTAAAGCTGATCGAAGCAAATCGTGGAAAAAGGGGATTTCATACAGAAAAATTGTACCAGGCTTTACTTACCATTCAACCAACCTCAACATCGAGTGAAAGAGTTTTTTCAGTAGCATCTAGCTTTTTAACTAAGGTGCGCAATCAATTAAAAATGGAAACCTTAGATAGACTAGTATTTCTTAAATATTTTTTTTTAAATAAAAAATGAACTATTTAAATACATGCTCTTTTTTTTCTAAAAATATTATGTGGTTTTTTTATTTTGCTTAATACCCGGGTACCCGGGTATTAAAAAATAAAATTACTCGATTACCCGGATAGCAAAATAATCGAGTATTTGGATACACTAACATTAACCTTATAGAAAAAGCGAAAACATTAGAAGAGCTTCAAAATATACTAAATGATGACTTAAAGATTTATTGCAGTTGGTTGAACCAAAGTGAATTATGTATAAATGCGAAAAAAACTAATTATATGATATTCAAAATGCAAAAGAAAACAAATGATAATATTACGCTTAAGGTAAAGGACACTATAATAGAATAAGTTGATAATGCTAAATACTTGGGAATGATAATTGTTAAAAACTTAAGATGGGATAAACATATAAAAAGCATTAAAAAAAAAATTATTCCTATAACAATGGCTGTCAGAAGAATGGGTAGTATTCCGAATTATGCTACTAAACTTATATATAATGGCCATATATTATCAAGAATTAGGTATAATATATGCAGTTGGAGTCATTGTTCATATTTTCATAAAAATCAAATGAGTGCGGTAATGAATAGAGCCCTCAAAACTTTATTTAATTTGAATATAAGAACCAGAACCAATAATTTATATAAAATAATTGATACACTGGATATTAACCAACTAATTTACTTTGAAAAATGTAAATACATGTATAATATCCTGAACAATAATACTAAGTCAAAACTAAAACTTCAAAATAGGGAGAATATTCATAATTATCTAACCAGAAACAGGAAAAATATCAAATTCCTAAAGCCAAAACAACATTGAAGCTAAAAAGTCTAAAATGCAGCGCAATAAAACTTTTCAACTCGCTACCGGTAGAAATTAAAAACAGTCAAAGTTTAAACATATTTAAAAGTAAACTTAGAAAATTTGTAAAAAATCTTAGAAATTAATCTTTAAAATTTGAAAATTTAAAAAATAAAAAATAAAAAAAAACAATCTAGAAATTAGAAAAATTGTAAAAAATCTTAAGTTATTAAATGTTAGTTATAAGTTGTAGTTTAAGAATTACTTAATTTCTTATACATAATTTTATATATTATTGTAAAATTATCTGAAATTAAATAAAAAATTGAATAAAAAAAAAAAAAAAAAAGCTTAAATATGGAAAATTATGGAAGAAGAAATTGCGGAATTCGCCAGTGCAAAAGTGCAAAAGTTATCAACACCAGGACATATCGATGCACAGAATTCCATTATGAGTTTTAAAGGATAAAGCTCTTCAAAAGAAATGGATTCATTCGTTAAAAATGGAAAAAGATTTTCCCAAATAGTTCAGCATTTATAGTCTACATTTTGAAAGCAATTATTTATTACGTAGACTACATGCAAATAATTTAAGGAAGCAAGTCACATTATCAAATAAGGCATTTCCAACGGAAAATTTGTCATCAGTACCAAAAACAGTACCGAGAACGTAGTGTTTTATTAAGAAACTCGTGCAGATTTCCAAGTTTAGGGTAAGTAATAATTTTTTTATTTTTTTTATTTATTTATTCAGTTTTATTCCCCAGGAGCGAAACCGCTCGTATGGTGGTATTATAATTAATACAAAGTGTACATATAGTGAAGTAAGAATACAAAAATAAGAAAGCGGAATCAAAACAAACAAACAACTAGAAAAGAACAAAAAAAAAAAAAAAAAGATGTAAACTGTTATTGATAATTAATTATACATAATATGTGTTTTATAAAATTAATTTAAATGTTTTTTAAATTTATTTAGTTCATTTTTTTTGTTTAGTTGGACATTTGAATTGATTTTGTTGTTTAGCATTTGATATACATGAGTAGTCAATTAAATGTCATGAAAAACAAACGTCAAACTTGAATGGTGTAAAGTGCAATTAGTGCAAAAAAAAAATTAATTTACGAAACAATATTGGGCTACAATGTGGTGGAGAATGTACTAAATGGTTCTGTAACCAATGTACGGGACTGGAAGATGAAGTCATCCGTGGATATGCCCAAGATGTTAATAAATTTTGGCCTTGTTCAGAATGCAAAACAAAACGAAAGAAAACAAAATCAACAAGTGTTGCTCTACTCAATATAACATCCAATGATAACGTAAATAAAAGCGAAGTGAACATCAATGCAAATAAGATCATTGAAGATAAGCTTGATCTCATCTTGAAAAATCAATCGGTTCATGATGAAGATTGAGAAGAGAGATAGTAGAGATTTTGATTCTGTTTTTCTACAGGACAACTACCGAAATCAACAAATGCAAATAACGAAACAACAAAAAAAAATTGGCAAGTGAGATTTTAAAATTAAGTAAGGTAAAAAAAACAAGATAACAAGTTAATGTAAAAACGTATCTTTTAAACATATCAAAGATACAAGGAGCTGGTGCTTTGGACAAAACTTTGGAGTCAAAGAAAGTTATTTCAAGCTGAAGAAAGCAGCGGACTCAATAAAATTTCAAAACGTAAGTCAGTTTTCAATAGAAACTTCAATAGAACCATTCAATAGAAACTTGAATCAACGAAATAGTAATTTCAATTTAAGAATTAAAAACAATAATAACCATAATAATAATAATTATAGTCAAACCCTAATAATCCTAATAATAATAATTCTCTTTCTAATAAATAAGAAATAATAACTATAACAATTATAATAATTCATTTCGTAACAATAATTTTCATCATAATTATAACAATCGGTAATAATTATATTAGTAATTCGGGATATAGACGAAATTATAATAATTACCCAAATAACAATAATAATCAAAGAAGTAGCCTCCAACGTTCCAACTAAAATCGTAATTGTAATAATGAAGTAGAGCCAATGGTAGTAAAAGAAAATAATCTACCAATAGTAGAATTTACCATAAATAGAAAAAATGTTTAGTCGACTCTAGATCTTCAATATCCATATTAGACCAAAACTTTACTACTTAAACGGAAAAACTTAACATCGTTCATGAAATTATAATGGAAGTTCCATTAGAGTTTAATCACGAGGCTGAAATGGTATGGAGCACTCATGTTAAAGAAGTAAAACATCAATCATAACAAATGATTCAATCAAACCACTAAATACAAAGATTTATAGGATCACAAAGATTCACGAACTTGAAGTTGAAACTCAAGTAAAAGAAATATTGGAACAAGGGATAATTAAACATAGCAAATCACCATATAATTCACCGACATGGGTGGCCCAAAAAAGAAAGGGCCAATCTACGAATAAAAAATGGAGAGTTGTCGTCGACTACAGGAAGTTAAATGAAATCAGTGTTGATGACAAATTTTCAATTCCAAAATTATAACTCACTCTTTGACCAATTAGGTAGGGCCCAACGGAATGCTCTTGCCACATTCCAAAGAATGATGAACTATGTCTTAACCCTAGAACAGTAAGTATTCGTCGTTTCGACGAACATCAAACATTTTTTGCGTGTAGTTCTTAGAATTTTTCTCGTTCTTCTTTCTACTTTTTGTGCATCTCTCAATCATTTAGTATTGTACATACATTTATTGCGTGAGGTCATAGTCACATACAGGAATTGAACTACGCACAAGTAAGTAAAATGCACATCGTCAAATAAACGAATATTTAGTAATAAAATGTTAAATTTTATTCGTCGCAATAACGAATGTTTATTAATTATATGTGAAATTTTGTTTTGAAAATTAAGTATTGTGCGAAATAGTTGTAAATTTTTATTTTGTTGTATCATATTACAATACAAATAACTCATTATAACAAATTGTATTTATATAGGATAAGTCATGGATGACTATGAGATATATGAAATATTAAATGAAGAAAATGATAGCGAAATTGAGGATCAAATAGAGTATATTGAAGATGATGATGATAATGTAGCTCATCCAGACTATTACCCACTTCAAGAAGAAAATTTAATAGAAGATGTGTAAGTTACATATTTATCCACCTTCACTGAAATTAATAATACATTGACATTACCGTCAAGTTCAACTCCAATAAAATATCAAATTACAAGCCTGAAATAAATTTTGTTAAAATAATTTTTTTTCTTCAAAACAATTTTTTTATTAAGTATAATTTTGATTACAATAACTAAAATTCAAAAGTACAGTTTTGTAAAAACTAATTAATGATGAGCTTGCAATTTACCAATTGCAAATTATGTGATGTTTCCATATATTCGTGGCACTTATAAAAAGCTTTCGAATAGATTAACACGCGATTATAGCAGTCCTAAATTTAAAATAAGAAAAAAGGAAAATTAAATAAAATATAATAATAAAAATTAAATAAAATAAACCATTGTTAATTAAAATAAATATTATAATAATAATTAAATAAAATAAACATTGTTTCAAATAAAATATCGTAACGATAATTAAACTAAATTAAACATTGTGGTTTTTTTTTATTAAATAGTGACAAAAGACCAAAAGCTATAAGTGTATACTCCCAAGGTTCTATATAAAATTTATATAATTACAAACTGATGTTTGAATTATATAAAACTGGCGCAGTCGGTAGGATTACCTTAACCATTGTTTTCTAAATAAATCACAAAACTAAATAAACAGTTATAAAGTGAAATTAGTTAAATTGGGTTTCTATTAAGAACTTAATAGGTAAAAATAATAAAATTTTTTTTATTTAATTATAAACTAAAAATAAAATTAAAACAATGGCAATGTCTTTACGTGATTTAATTACCGAAGCACATTTAGTACCTGAATTTAAAGGTGATGGTACTTTTGAACTGGCTCATTTCATTGGCCAAGTTGAAACCATCTTGGGACTAACACAAGATGCAAATGTGAAAACTTATCTACTAAATATACTACTCACAAAAATTCAAGGACCCGCAGCTATAGCTATAAGGCGATTAGACAATGCAACATGGGTGAACCTGAAACAACAATTGAAAAAATCATTTGGTATCAAGGAAAGCTATCTCCACTTGAAGTAAGAAGCTGATTAAACTTTTATAATGTAAGTCAATTTTATTTTGATTTAAGTGAATTATTAGACAAATTAAATTTAAAATATAAGTTAGACGACAACTCTCCTATTGAATTTAATATTATAAATAACTATTACTTATAATATAATATAATCCGATACTATTTTACAAAATCCTGGTAACAGTAGAAAACTATGGGTTCTGTACCATAAAGTTATCTTTAATAGGGACTCGAATGCTTCGAGGTGTAGTATTGAGGTCTTAAACACAGAAAATGGACCTATTATGGATGAAAATCTCATTTCGGAAACAATGAATACGTACTTTACTAATGTAACAACAGAATTAAACATCCCAACGGGCCCTATTAACTTTGAATATATTGATTCATTCTCAAGGACGATTCATAACAACCTTGAGTTAAAACCCACCAATACCGAATAAGTTACTGCGGTCATTAGTAAACTAAAACCCGCAGCTGCTACAGGATTCGATAAAGTTTCCACGAAATTTATAAAGAGATTCTGTCTTAAATTACCTCCAGTGATAGCAAAACTCATTAATTTATCGTTTCAATCAGGAACGTTCCCGGATTCACTTAAGGTAGCAATAGTAAATCCCGTCTTTAAGAGTGGTAACTCAACGGATCAATAAAATTACCGTCCTATATCGGTCCTTAATTCAATATCAAAGGTTTTTGAAACAATTATTAAAATTAAGTTATCAAATTTTATGCATACCAATAATATATTACATCAGGAGCAGTACGGGCTTGAAAAATTCTCTAACACAACATCGGCATGTTTGAGTTTAATAGATTTTATAACAAAGAATTTAGATAACGGTAAATATGTGTCATGTATCTTCTTAGATTTGCAAAAAGCGTTCGATTGTGTTGACCACGACATACTGTTAAGAAAGGTGTCTAATTTGGGGTTCAATACGAACCAAATCTCGTTCTTAAAGTCATATCTGACTGGTCGCAAACAGATGGTTAGGATCGGTAATGTTCTTAGCTCTGAAGGTTTAATTAAAAAAGGTGTTCCACAAGGTTCTATCTTAGGGCCGGACCTTTTCAAACTCTATTTGAATGACATCTGCAGTTTAAACTTAACGGGTTCAATACAATTATATGCAAATGATGCTGTCCTCAAATATGTCGCAAACAGTGAAGAGCAACTTCAGGATGACATTCAAAATGATCTGCGAATATTGGAGGAGTGGTTGAGAAACCACCGATTGTTATTGAACACTAAAAAAACAAAACTACTGCTACTGGGGAATAGAAAGTACACCAACTTTTCCGTCACTTTTAATGGAACGGTATTAGAAACAGTAGAAAATTTTAATTACCTCGGTCTAATAATTGATAGAAAGCTGAAATGGAACGACCATGTTGAACGTCTAATTAAAAAAATCACCCCATACTTGTTTCTGATACGCAGACTACGTAAATTCCTACCGAAAGAAGCTCTTAATCAGATTTATACTTCATATATCCAATCAAACGTAGTTTACCTAATTCCAATATGGGGCAATGCTAATCAATCCATTATGGACAAGTTAGATAAGGTACACAAAAAAGCCATTAAACTGTTAAATTTCTACCCACCAACTCACCCAACAAATTTACTGTACACAGGAAAGTATATAAGCATAAAAAATATAACTAGAAAGGAACTATACTTAACAGCCTTCAAAATTGTAAACAATTTAATAAAACATAACTTCATTCTTAACAGAATGATACATATTCACGGTCACAATACTAGAAATAGATCGAATTTTTATTTGACCTTGTTCAGGATAAATAATCAGAAAAACAATTGCCTTTATACTTGTTTGAAAATATTTAATCAATTACCAACCGATTTAAAAGAAATAACAAGTATTTCCTCTTTCAAGGACAAAATAATTGAATATATTTTAAATAATTAACAATCACCTAATTATCATTACCAATATCTTTTATGCAGCAAAAACAAAAAAAAGCAAAAAAAAAAGAAAGGTATGTTGAAAACAGAATAGAAGAAAAAAAAACAAAAAACAAAAAAAAAAAATAAAACTTTTTAAATAAATGAATTATTATTTTCCATTTTTATTTTTTTTTTTTTTTATTATTTGTATATATTATTTGTAAGTAATATTATTCTATCTAATACAACACTTTGTTATTTGATAAACTGCAAGATCAATCAGCTTAAGCTAAGATCAATAAAAAAACAAGAATTTATAATATTAGTATATAAGAAAGTGTAACACTGAAGTTTTGTAAATAAATAAAGAAAAAAAAAACAAGAAAAGTATTCTCGAAAAGTTTCTAAATAAACTTCCACGAGAGGATAGTATGTTTTTGCGGATCAAAGATCCGAACACTTTAAAAGAAGCTTACGACGAGCTTGTTCAAACCGGCATTTCTAGTGCCAGCTCAAAAAATAAAATTAATAATTTTAAAAATGGAAAAAATTTTTATCCTAAGTATAACCAATCAAACCATAGTAATAATTACAAAAATAATGGTTGAAATTATAATAATCCTAATTCAAATAATAATTATCGTAATAATAACCATAATAATCAAACGTGTAATAATAATAATAATTATAATAAATTTTCGCGTAATAATAATAATAATAATCCGGCTCATAATTATAATAATAATAAATTCTTTCACAATAACAATAACAATTATAATAATAACCGACCTTATAATTCAAATAGAAGAAATAATTCGTATTCGTATAATAATAATAGAAGTGGTAATTTCAATAACAGAAATATTAATTCAAATAACGGTTTTAATAGGTCTCAACAAATTTCCAATTATAATAATAATGCTGAACCAATGGAAGTTGTTGACCCTACTTTAGAGCAAAATTTTCTCTTAGGTCCTCACAAACTGCTTTACCGATAGTCGAACTAAATATAATTTATTAAATCATACATAAATTACTTTTCTTTTTTAAACTAATAAAGTAACTTAAATAGAAAAAGCGTAACTGTACTTTTGTTAACGCTAAATAAAAAATTCTTCCCATAGAATAATTAAACAAAAAGCATAATCATTTTTTTTTCAATTACTTCTAAGCGTGTAATTTGATTCTCAAATATTTCTAAATTTTGCAATGCCTGGCATTGCAACGTTTAATTTAAAATAAAAATAAGGCATTGTAGTGTGAACTTTTGAGAAGACAAATTATTATCAGTAAGAATAAAAAACAATTAAAATTTAAAAAGTTATAAATTATCATCTAGAAAAAAAAACTAAATTAAAAGAAAAAATTATAAATTGTCAACAAGAAAAAAATAAATGTTAAAAAGTTAAAATAAGAAAAAATCTTTTAATAAAAATTATAAAATCATAAATAAATAAAAGAAAAAAAAAAATAAAACATTAGTTATTATTTATAATTAAGAGTACGGAATGTCAATAACTCAATAATTAATAATAACTAATAATACTATATAAATAATTTTCAGCACATCCATGCAAGAACACGAAGAAAATATAGATAGAATTTTTGAAAGATTACGTAAATACAATTTCAAAATACAAATCAATAAATGATGTTTTTTTTCCAAAAAAAATCGAATATCTTGGACATTTATTTAAATATTCTTGGACATTTCTCTGCCATTGCCGGTCCCAAGCCCGGATGCAAAAAGAGGAGGGGGAGGAGTAACAACCTCGTTAAAAAACCTTGGTTCAGCTGGCCCGGCTGATAGCACCTTGTAAGGGCTCCTGGCGAGGGTACACGTGAACAAATGGAGATGTCAGAAGAAGAAATAAAACTTACGGGACAGGGATTCGGATACCCAGAACCGGCACGTAGGGAGCGAGCGAGCGGGCTCCCACGGGTCGATATAATGCAACCGCCCAGTACATCGGTGAGTAACCAGGCTGATGTTACAGTTTATACTACTGGAAAATCACAAGCAGATTTTAGCAATAAGAGCAAGCTGACGGCTAGAACTCCGCCTAAGGTAAGGAAGCCAGAAACAACTACATTGCAATCTGATCAATTACCAAAAAGTGAAAACAAAGAAATTGACCTCGAAAGCACACCAAAAATTCAACAAGTAAACACGGCAGAAGAAATGAAATTAATATATGAAAAGTGGCAAAGTGAAAAAAAAGCAAGAATTGATTTAGAACAAACAGTTCAAAAATTAAATCAACAAATTATAGAACTCCACAACAAAATTAGTTTGTTATCTAAAGACCAGAAGAACGAGATAAACGAATATTTTACAGATGAAGAAAAGCTAGATAAAGAAATCAACCATAAAAAAGATCGAAAGAAAAGAAAAATGAAAAATTCACCTGAAATAATACAAGATAATAGCCCATACGAGCAAAGAAAACAATAGAAACGAAGCAAGTAGACAAAGCAAATAACGAGGGTGGGGGCATAAATAAACCTGCACCTAAAGAAAAGAGAGAGCCATTACCACCTCCAATAACTGTTAGCAACGTAGCAAATTTCAATATATTCAGAATTAACATATTGAATATTACACAACATCAAGTTGCTTTCAAAGCCATAGCTAACGAAGATATAAAGATATCAACAACAAATAGTGATGATTACAGACAAATCAAAAATTATCTGAAAGAAATAGTTTCAAACCAAAACATTCCAAAAAATATAGAATTTCACACATATCAGCTTAAGGACGATAAATGCTATAGATTCGTCATAAGAAGATTACCGGCTTCTACAAGTCTGGAAGACATTAAAAGTGAATTAGAACAAAAAGGCCATCAAGTGATTGCAATTTCAAATGTCATTAAAAAATCTATCGTAGAAGGTAAAAAAATTACAAAAACTTTTCCGTTATTCTATGTGGATTTAATATCAAAAAACAATAATAAAGAAGTATTTCAAATGACAAATCTCCTACATTGTAAGATAAAAGTAGAAACACCAAATAAAATTAAAGGTATTCCTCAATGCACGAATTGTCAAAGATTAGGACATACCAAAAACTTTTGCCAAAGACAACCCAGATGTGTAAAATGTGCCGAAGATCCTCACACTAGCAAGTGTAAAAAAAGTCCTGATACCCAACCTAAATGTACTGTATGCGGAAAAATCGGCCACCCGGCTAACTACAAGGGATGCGAAGTTTACCAAAAAGCTGCAAAAAACCAAGCACCGAAAAATAGATCAGCAGTTCAAACTGTACAAGCAAAACCGGCAGAGAAAGTGACTAAGTGGCTAATAAAACTTTTGCACAGGCTATAAAAATA
Source organism: Dolichopus griseipennis (assembly GCA_963082915.1). Classification (NCBI taxonomy): domain Eukaryota; kingdom Metazoa; phylum Arthropoda; class Insecta; order Diptera; family Dolichopodidae; genus Dolichopus; species Dolichopus griseipennis. The sequence goes on along the minus strand of OY720441.1, from coordinate 318,379,117 downwards.
GTAGAGGATAAACCAAATGAACAAACACAAAATCCTACAACAGAGAATGAAACAACAATAAATTACCTCATGAAGTTAATAACAAAGTTCCAGTCTGAAGCTAAACAAAACTTCAGGCAGTTAGCAAGGCGTGTAGATGAAATACAGAAAAAAACATCGACGCCATACCAGTTTATAGAAAATAAAAATGACAGATAATTCTTTACGAATGATAACATGGAACGCAAACGGCTTAAACCAAAGAGCTCGAGAACTAGAAGTATTCCTTAACACAAATAATATAGACATAGCACTCATTTTAGAAACGCATTTTTCAAATAAAAACTACATAAAAATTCAAGGGTATAAGAGTTACTGCACCACACATCCAAGTGAACGTGCCCGAGGAGGAACTGCAGTTATTATTAAGAAAAACATCTCACACTATCAACAAGATGACATAAGAGAAAATTATATACAAGCCACAATAATAACTGTGAACCATAATGATGCAGAATTGAACATTGCAGCAGCATATTGTCCACCATCTCACAAAACTGATAAAAAACAGTATATGGAAATCTTTAAGCAGCTGGGATCACGATTTATTATTGCCGGTGACTTTAACGTGAAGCATACAGCATGGGGTTCTCGGCTAATTACACCCAAAAAGGGCAATGAACTCTTAAATGCTATTAAGTTAGCATCTTGTGAATACCACTCATCCAACAGTCCAACATACTGGCCAACAGATTCCAATAAAATACCAGATGTGCTTGATTTTTATATAACGAAAGGTATAGCGTCAAGTTATATTAAAGTAGAAGGAATGACAGATTTGTCATCAGATCATACTCCAGTTTTAATGGATATAAGCTCAAAAGTCATCAAAAAGCAGAGTAAACAAACTTTGACTAATAAGCGCACTGACTGGGATCTATTTAGAGACAATCTGGAAAAATTATTGAATCTCAAAATAAGAATCAAAACAATTGATGATTTGGAATCACAGGCACAGAGATTTATCAACAACATACAAGATGCTGCCGAAAGTGCAACTCCTGTTCCTGTAGAAACTGCTGCGAAAAGTATTTGTTATCCTCTTGAAATTAGGGAACTAATCAAGGAGAGACGTCGAACGAGAAGAGTTTGGCATAGATCCAGACATCCTGCTGACAAAACAATATTTAATAGCACCAGTAACAAATTAAATAGATTAATCAAAAATTATAAGCAAAGTGATATTGATAATTTTCTTGTAAATCTAAGTCCTAAAGCTGATAAAAATTACTCTTTATGGAAAGCAACACGATGTTTTAAAAGACCGGTTACGCATGTATCACCTATAAAAACTCTACGAGGAACATGGGCGAGACGCGATGATGAGAAGGCAGAGTTATTCGCTCAACACTTGGCTTCCGTATTTAAACCTCATGATATGCAATCAGACATAGATACAACAAATATGTTTCTTGCTGAAAAAACTTTAAAAACAATTACACCTCTTGAAATTGCACAAGAAATAGATACAAATATAAATCCAAAAAAAGCTCCTGGAATTGATGAAATTTCACCTGGTCTTCTTAGAGAATTACCACGAAAGGGTATTATTTTGATGACATACTTGTTTAACGCCTGCTTTAGACTCAAACATGTACCATTATGTTTCAAGGTGACCCAAATCATTATACTGAAAAAACCAGATAAACCGCCGAAAGAGATTTCATCATATCGCCCAATATCTTTGTTACCAACTATATCAAAATTGTTTGAAAAATTAGTACTGAAACGTATAAGACCATTGATTAACATACCAGATTTTCAATTTGGGTTTAGAAAGAAACATTCCACCATTGACCAAATACACAGAATCACTTCAGTAATTGAACAGGCTTTTGAAGAGAAGAAATATTGTCCATCCGTATTTATTGATGTATCACAAGCATTTAATCAAACTTTTTAAACATATCACACGAAGGTTGTTTAAAAATTATTGATAAAAGTGTTAAGATTTTTAGAATTATTTCAAGAACTATTTTAGTACAAAATAAAAATCAATTAATAATATTAAACAATTGTACAATAGAAATTAATAATGTAAAAATTTAAAATAAAGCAACTTAATTTAAACAAAATTTTGTAATTCAAAACTTGCTAAATAAAAAAACTGTTAACTTCTCTTTAAGTTTGGAAACTTTAAATATTAAGCAAATTGAAAATAATCATGAAATAAAAAATATGTATTATAAAAACAATAAAAAGAACATTATCTATTATTGTAATATCAGTTTTACCGCAATTTTTCTTATCTTAATAGTAACTATAAAAAATATAAAAGTATAAAATTTGTAATGAAAATATACGTAAATATGTTGTTCAGAAGAACAACAAGTTTAAGGAGGGGGAAGGTACATATTTAACCTCATTTAATGAACCTAATAATACATTTGAATTACCACCAAGTTCAAGTTCAATTAAATTATCAAATATCAAGCTTAAAATAAAATTCCCCTTTTAAATAAACTTTTTATTCAAAATAATTTTTTATGTAATTTTAATGACATAAACAAAAACCAAAAAATACAGTTTCATAAGTTTTACAGTTTCTTATATTCGTCACATTTGGATAAAAATTTCCATGGAATTAAGTTAAACTCAAATCGTTGTAAACTTAAAGGAAATACAATTTAAATTATAAAATAAATAAAAATTGTGAAACATAAAATAAAAAGTTAATTAAATGAACTTATTAACAAATAATAAGATTAGTGTTTTTCTTTATTTAAATCCAAACAAGGTTTCGATATAAATACAATAAATAAATTTATATAACACTTCAAAGATTTGTATTATAAAAAAAATTGGACACAAAGATAAAATTGGACCCTAGCGTGAATCGTAAACGAAGAAATAATAAACACATTCGTAGAAAATCACGAAACATCGCGCGTTGAAGCTTGGAAAGAAATTTCTAAAATTCAAGAGGAAAACCGCAAATCGTTCAATACATTGAAGATCTCGTCGCGATTAAACGCGTACAATTTGGCACTAATCTTAAAATTTTATACTCGAACTACAATAAAAATTAAACTAACGATGTAATATTTTCATATTCTTCAGAACCAGCCATGATAAAAGAAAACCAACGAAGTACCAGCTAGGATCAGAGATGCCACCAAACTTCAATCGAAGTAAAAGTACTTCGATTTGTGGCTGAGAAAAGCGTACTTCGCATTAAAATGAAAATGGTTAATTTTTCTTCGATTTTTTAATAAAAATATCAATAAATCAACAGCATAAAAAATTAAACTTTAAATAAAAATATGCATAATTTTTTTCAAAAAATGAAGTTTCTGACAAGAAAATTTTTGAAATGTTGCTAGGCTTCAATGCTACATAAACTTAAAAATCTTAAAATTTGTATAGATATGGCATTATTATATTTTGAGACACAATCAAATATCAAATGTCATTTATTTTTCGTTGTTTAATGTTATGTTGTTTTTGTTAGAATATACATGGCAACTGCACTTATCGATTAATATTAAATGTCAATTTATACTTTTATGTATAATGTACATATGTACTCTTTTTCTTATATTGTCTTTTTCCGATTTTGATTATAAAAACACTTGTTAATTTGTTTAATAGAAGCGAGCAGATGTAATCTTAAAATATTAAAGTAATCATTAAATTTAAAACTTGTTTTTTCTATTTTTATAACAATATATATTAAAAGGTTATGGGCCCAGTGCTCTAATATTAAAAACAAAAATAATTTTTAAAAAAAAAAATAATTAAAAACAAAGTTTTAAAGGTTAACAAATTTTGGTTAACATTTATTTTTTTTGTATTACGTATAAAAAAAAAAACGTGGAGCAATGACATTATTTATTTCACCTTTTTGGACATTATTTTGTCAATTTCACCTTCTGAAATTAAACAAGTCAAAAATTGCGATACTTCTAAAGAAATGTGGTCGAAATTAAAAGAAATTTACGTGTCTAAAGGACCAGTTAGAAAGGCATGCTTATTGGAAGCGTTGACTACAATGAAAATTCATGATGGTGATGATGTCCATGAACACACTAGAAAATTCTTCGATATAGTGGACAAACTTCAAGATATGGATATAACAATAAATCACGATTTATTATCGATATTGCTTTTAAATTCACTACCATCCAGTTTTGAAAGTTTTAAATGTGCAATCAAAGCAAGAGACGAATTGCCAGCCCTGGAAATATTGAGAATAAAAATTTTGGAAGAAAGCACATCGAAAATAAATAATAATAACAACAACACAAAATTAAAAGAAGAACAACAACAAAAACAATTTTTTTAAGTTTTATAGATGTCACCAATTTGGGCATAAGGTTTCTGAATGTAAACAAAAAAATCAAAAGAGTATAAATTTTTTAAATAATAATAATAAAACAGATTTCACTATGTTTAGCAAAACAGAAAATTGTAATTCACAATTAGACAAGTTAAACAATAATAAAAATTTTTTTTGGTGTTTGGATAGTGGTTGCACGGCGCATCTTTGCAATAAGGAAAATAAATTTAGTAAAATATCTACAACAAATTGTAAGAATTTAAAATTAGCAAATGGTGATCTTGTTGATGTTAGTGGAGAAGGTACGGTTGAAATTAAGGTAAATTTTAATATTAATAAATCACATGTCAGTTTGAAGGAAGTGTTATTAGTACCTAATCTGAAAACAAACCTTTTATCAATTGCAAAAATAACTAATAATAATTTTGAAGTTCTCTTTAAATGAGAGTATGCTCTAATTTTAGGTAATAAAGGAAAAGTAATTTTCAAAGCAAAAAGATATGGCAATTTGTACTTCGTAGAAGAAGATATGCCTGAAATGATTGTAAATTTAAGTACAACATACAGAGATGACTTGCAAAATTTAAATTTATGGCATCGTCGCCTAGGTAATTTAAATATAAATGACATTTATAAATTATCAAATAAAATTAAAAATATAAAATTAAACAATAAAATAAAGTATAATGATTTTGAATGTGATGTTTGCATTAAAGCAAAAATGACTGCTTCACCATACCCTAAAATTTCTGAAAGAAAAACTAAAGTGCTAGAGTTAATTTATAGCGACGTTTGTGGTCCTATGAGGGTGGAATCTCTCGGAAAATCTAGGTACTTCGTGACTTTCATCGATGATTGCTCAAAATGGTGCGAGGTGTACTTTATTAATAAAAAATTTAAAAAGTTTTAAACAAGTTTAAGGAATATGTTGCTGTTATGGAAAATATTACTGGAAGAAAAATACAATATTTACAATCCGACAACGGTACTGAGTATATTAATACGGGATTTGATAATTTTTTAAAAGAAAAAGGAATCAGAAGAAGATTGAGTGCAGCCTTATGTCCCCAGCAGAACGGTTCTGCAGAAAGAAAAAATCGTACATTAATGGAGATGGCTCGTTGCTTATTAGTCCAATCTGGTTTACCTTCTCATTTTTGGGCTGAGGCCATTTTGACATCAAATTATATTAGGAACAGATGTCCAACTTCTGCTTTAAATGATGTTATACCACATGAAATAATTTTTAGAAATATTCCATATTTAGGTCATCTACATGAATTTGGGTGTGAAGGTTACTACTTAAAAAAGGAACCAGCTTTAAGTAAATTAGATAATTGTGCTGAAAAATGTGTCTTGGGTGAATATTCAGATGTAAAAGGATATCGTGTTTATATACCAAGCAAAAGGATTGTAACTGTCGTACGAGATGTTAAATTTATGGTTGCATCTAATGAATTTGAAGATTTTGGACCTGATAAAAGCTCAAGTAAGTCGGTAGATTACCCTTTAATTGTTGAATAATAATAATAGCAACTCTGAAATAATCTACTACATTTGAATTATATAAGATTTACAGCAGATGTCACTCTTTAATTATATAACAATTTTGTAAATGTCAATCATATTATTCTATAAATGTCAATTTTCCTTTAATGTCATTTTTGATTATATCCTTCTTCTTAATTTTTACATCGATAAATAAAGACGTGTATATTTTGTAATCTGGGTTTTTATTATTAATCCTGCCATATTTAATAGGTTATGGGCCCAGACTATAAAGAATAAAGAAGCGGAATATTAATATATATTTATTTTATTGAAAATGACGGCATTTTCTGGAAAAATTCCATTATTTAATGGTTAAAATTTTTGTACTTGGAAGCCGCAAATGGAAGCGGTTTTACACAAAAACCGGCTTCTGAAATATGTTCAGGGAAAGGTAAAAACACCCACTGATAACGATGCAGAAAAATTAGAAATTTTTAATAATTGTGATATGGATGCCAGATGTGAAATCATTATCGCCATGGAACCTGTTCAAGTTTCATTAATTAAAAATTTAAAAACATCTAAAGAAGTCTGGGATTTTTTGAAAAATAATTTTAATAGGAAAGGTACTCGTCAGAAGGTGGAAGAATTTCGTAAGTTGCTTAATAACAAAATGTCAGAAAGTGATAGTATGGAAGAATATTTAATTGAGTTTAATTTATCTTTTACACGGTTACGAGAAATGGATGCTAAAATTGATGAAGATTTGCTAGCAGTCATATTATTAGATAGTCTACCAGAATCATACAAAGATATACAGGCAGCACTTGACGCATCTAAAGATTTTCCGACTATTGACACATTACGTTCAAGATTATTAGAAGTCAGCGATAAGAAAAAGGGTTATCAACAAAATACCGATAATGCAATGAAGGTTAAGTTTCAACCAAAAAGATTCGTCAAACCAGGTACGTCAAATTTTTCAAATTTTCCGTATAATTGTCATCGTTGTGGTAAAAAGGGACATATGAAGAAAGATTGTAGGGTAAATTTAGAAAAAGAAAAGTCACGCAATGTGGAAATTTGTGAAGGTTTTATTGCCTCAGAGCTAAAATTAACCACAAAAATTATTAATGAAAATGTAAATAAGGCAAGGCATGTATTGATCGAAAAGAATTGGTGTATCGACAGTGGGGCTACGTCGCATATGTGTTGTGATGAAAATTATTTTATAAATATTGATAAAAATTATTCTGGTAAAGTACATTTAGCTGATGAAAAATTAGTTGATATTATGGGTATAGGAACTGTCAAATTAGATATGAAAATAAATAATAAAATAAAAACAATCTATCTTTATAATACTCTGTATGTCCCAGAATTACGAAGTAATTTAATTTAAGCCAGTAAAGCTACTGATAATGGGTGTACAGTTTTAATTGAAGGGAATAGAGCAAAAATTTTAAAAAATAATTACGTTTTACTTGAAGCCTCAAAAGTTAATGGATTGTTTTACGTCAATGTGATTGAACATTTAAATAAAATTAATAATGCTACTGAAATATGTAAAAATATTAAACGAATGAATTTATTAGAAATATGGCATAAAAGATACGGCCATTTAAATGTAGCATCACTTAAAAAATTAAAAAATAACGAAATGGTATCAGGGTTACCAGATATGCAGTACACTGGTATTGATTGTGTCGCGTGTATAAGAGGTAAACAAACTAGATTACCATTCCCAGTAAAAAATGAAAAATCTTCTAACAATATTTTGGAATTGGTTCTTACTGATTTGTGTGGACCAATGAGAACTGAATCAATTGGTAAAAATTTATATTTTGTTACATATTTCAGTGGCGTCTCGTGAAAATTTACGCAGGGTGTGCAAAAATAATATAAAAGTTAAATTATAAAAAAAAAACATTTAAAACATAATAGGATAATTAAAACAAAGAAAAAAAAATATTTTATTATGTACTTTCTTTTTTTTTTAATTCTTAAAATATTCACAGTTTTTTATATATTAAATTAATTCTTCTAGATGTTTTAGTGAACTGTTCAACAACTTGCTTTATCAAATAAACGATTCGAGATTCACCAAATGTATTTTAAGCAAGAGCATTTGTTATATGGCTTACTGAAAGTGCATGTTTTGGTATTTTTTCATGCACGTGATTTATATCAATATAACCTGTGGAACATCACACTGCATCTGTCTTATTTTTACAAGGACATACATAATATTATACAAGGACAACAAAACAATTTATTTAATACCGTTGACCCAGTTAACCACTGATTATTTTTATATAAATCACTGTTAAATTTTCTCTCATATTCCTTACCATTTTTCTTATATACACTTAAGTCATTTAAATCAGGAATGGGCCTACCATTTTCTATTATGGTCTTTTTTTCATCATAACTAAGACTACTAAGTTTTTTTTTGTAAGAGCATAAAAACTAAATCGTTACTTTGATTCATATTTTTTATTTTAATTTAACAACAGTATAAAGTTCAAAATATATTTCTAAATTTTAATTAATCACTTTAAATTTTAATACTAATTATGAATTATTGGGTTTTATTATTTAAAACAAAAAAAGCTAAAAAAAAAACTGCTAATGATATTTTTAAGCATAAGTGCGAAAATATAACTTGTACACACAATATTTAAGAAAATATTTACATGTTACATACAATGCCCCATTCCCAATGCCCAACTACAAAATTATTTCCATATATGTACCTACATCTGTTTTAAAAAGAATGTTAAGATAAAAATTTCACTTTAAAAATTCTCATGTTCTCTATTTGGTACTATGTATTAAAAAAAAGTTGTACGAAATAGATTTTTTTAATTTTTTTTTTGTAAATTTGATTAAGCGAAAATCATAAATTGCTTTGATGTAGTAAAATTTGTAACATAATCATAAATCATCAATCATCTGCATCTCATCATAAATTCATAACTTCATAAGTGCGACGAAACTTTTCTACTTTTCTATTTATTATTTTTTGAGTAATTAGTTAACCACATGGATAGAGTCATAGAGAAAATAGAACATAATAATATTGTCAATTTGGAAATTGGAATATGAAAAAATGTACGACTCTCGTTAATCGTTATATATTATAATATATTTGATTTCTAATATTTTTAAAGAGAAATAATAAAAAGCGAATATGGTTGCTATGGTTTTTGTCGCTAACAAAAATTTTTATTAATAATAAGAATTATTATATGTAAATGTAATTGTAATTGCATGAGAGAAGAGAATAGTATTACCACAACACAACACAACTATCAAGTGCGACGATACTTTTCTACTTTTCTATTTATTATTTTAGAAGTAATTATTCAACAGTATGGATTGGGAAAGAATAATATTTAATATATTGGAATATGGAAAAATGTGCGACTACATAAAATGCACACAATCGATTCGCTATATATAATTCTAATATTTTATAAAGAGAAATAAAAAAAAACAAATATGGTTACTATAGTTATTGTCGTTATTATTTTTTTTCTTGTTTTCATTTAATTTTATCAAGTGCGACGAAATTTTTCTACTTTTCAATTTATTATTTAAGAAGTAATTTATCAACAGTATGGATTGGGAAAGAATAACATTTAGTGTATTGGAATATGAAAAAATGTGCGACTACACAAGATGCACACAATCATTGATAATACGAGTATTTGATTTTTCCAATATTTTTTAAGACAATTTTTCAATTATAGTACATACGTATTACATAAATTTAATGAATATTAATACTTTACAACAAATGCGATAAAGTTTATATGACACAATAAATTCATTTGTGTGGTATAAAAAAATTAAAAATATAAAATTACATTGTAATTTTTGACAAATTAATAAAAAAAAAATGTTATTTTACGAATTATAAAATGATAATCTATAATTTAGCTGGGTGTGCAGTGCACACCTTGCACACCCAGAGAAAACGCCACTGATAGACGATTATTCTCGAAGAGTTTTTGTTTATTTTTTAAGAAGAAAAAGCGATTATTTAGAAAGTTTTAAAAATTTTAAAACTATGGTTGAAAATAATACTGGTAGAAAAATTAAAATTCTGCGAAGTGATAATGCTAAAGAACTGATAAGCAATAATTTTAATAATTATTTAAAAGAATGTGGTATACAAAAACAACTTACGGTTGAATATACACCGCAACAGAATGGTGTTGCGGAGAGAATGAATAGAACGCTTGTTGAAATGACGCGATGTTTTTTAATTGAAGCTAAATTACCAATATTTTTATGGGCTGAACTGATCCACACTTCAGCGTACATACGTAATCGTTGTCCAACTGTTTTAAATTTTGAAAAAACCCCAGAACAAATTTGGACTGGTCGAAAACCAGCTGTTAGCCACTTACGACAAATTGGATGCCGTGCTTTTGCTTTAAATAAAAAGATTGGTTTATCAAAACTTAATCCAAAAAGTGAAGAATATGTGCTCGTTGGCTATTCAGATGAAGCAAAAGCTTATCGTTTATGGAAAAAGGGTACTAGAAATATAATTAAAAGCCGAGATTTTCGTTTTATTGAAAAAATTTATGATGATAATAGTAATAACGAAGAGATTATAAATGAAGAATATGAAAAATTTTATGAATTTGAATTTATTGGTTGTAAAGAAATTAGTAAAGAAAGAGAATCGAATGATATAAAAAAATCTGATAAACGTAGCGATATAATACAAATAAACGGTGAATCCAATGATATAAATAAATCTGATGAAAGTAGCGATATAATACAAATAAACAGTGAAGATGAAACGTTTGAAGATGATATATTTGAAGATGCTGATGCTGAAAAAATGAATACGCAAGTTAATAAAAATAACAAAGTTAAAAATAATAAAATACAATCCATTTACGATTTAAGACAACGTCAGAAACATTCTTCAAATAATGCAAAAGAAATAGCCAATATAGTTGAATCCTTTGATGATCCCAAAAATTATAGTGCAGCAAAAAATTCTCCAAATGCTGATGAATGGTATCTAGCCATGAAAGAAGAATATAAATCATTATTAAAAAATCATGCTTGGGATCTTTGTGATTTACCAAAGAAATGTATACCAATTGGTTGTAGATGGGTGTTTAAATCAAAATTAAAACCTGATGGATCAATAGAAAGACGAAAAGCACGATTAGTTGCTAAAGGATTTGCTCAAATATACGGAATAGACTATGTCGAAACTTACGCTCCAGTTGAACGTCAAAGTTCTCTTCGGTTAATATATGCTTTAAGTGTTGAACATAATTTAAAACTATACCAACTTGATGTGTCAACTGCTTTTTTGAATGGAACACTGGATGAAGAAATTTTTATGACGCAACCGGAAGGTTTTATTGACGAGAAAAACAAAGATAAAGTATGTCGCTTAAACAAAGCTATTTATGGCCTTAAACAGTCTAGTCGTCAATGGTATAAAACCATAGATTTAAAATTAAAAGAATCTGGATTTTTACAATCCCGTTATGATCATTGTATGTATTATAAAAGAAAATTTAAAGAAATAACAATTTTAGCAATTTACGTAGATGATATCGTAATTGCGTCAAATGTGGAATATGCTGTTAAAGATATTAAACAAAAATTAAAAGAAAATTTTGAAATGCATGACCTTGGTGAACCATCACACTGCATTGGCCTTGAAATTCAACAAGATCACAATAGCATTTCAATTTCTCAAACCGGTTATATCAACAACCTTTTAAACAAGTACAATATGCAAAATTCGAAATTTTCCAAAATACCAATGCAATCGAATTTGAAATTAGAAAAAAATCCTAAATCAGTATTCGAAAAAGATAAAATTGATCAAACAAAATATCAAGAAGCAGTAGGAGCTTTATTGCATTTATCGATTTTTAGCAGACCTGATATAACATGTAGTGTAAGCAGATTAGTTCAATTTTCTCAAGATCCACGAAAACAACATTGGAATGCTGTCCTATATTTATTGAAATATTTAAATGAAACTAAAGAAACAAAAATAACTTATCGAAAAACTGGGTTACCATTGTTGGGTTATGTCGACGCAGACTGGGCACAAGACATAAACGACAGGAAATCTCAAAGTGGTTTTTGTTTTATTCTTTCAGGTGCAGCTATTAGCTGGGAATCACGGAAGCAGCGTGTCGTAGCAACATCTAGTGCTGAAGCAGAATATATTGCACTGACTGAAGCCAGCAAAGAAGCTTATTATCTTCAATTCTTACTCAAAGAGTTGGGATTTGGTTCTGAAAAAGCAACAGATATTTTCTGCGATAATCAAAGTGCTCAACATATAGCAAAATCCGGTGGTCACCATTCTAGAACAAAGCATATAGATTACAGGTATCATTTTATTAGAGATGCCATTGAAAAAGGTGTCATCAATGTGAAATATCTACAAACTGACCAAATGCCAGCTGATGGTCTTACTAAAGCCGTACCAAGAATCAAACATGTTTTTTGTTTTCAACAATTGGGAATGAACCTTTGAATTTTACATTATTTCAACGTTGAGGAGGAGTGTTGAATAATAATAATAGCAACTCTGAAATAATCTACTACATTTGAATTATATAAGATTTACAGCAGATGTCACTCTTTAATTATATAACAATTTTGTAAATGTCAATCATATTATTCTATAAATGTCAATTTTCCTTTAATGTCATTTTTGATTATATCCTTCTTCTTAATTTTTACATCGATAAATAAAGACGTGTATATTTTGTAATCTGGGTTTTTATTATTAATCCTGCCGTATTTAATATTAATAAATGTTATAATAAATAACTAAAACATTAAAATAATGAATGTTCCGATTTTAGCAATATAAAAACAAAAACAAATGTAATAAAAGCAAATGAAGATAACGAAAATGATTTTCAAACTATTGAATCATCAGAATCTGGTGAAGAAGAAAATTTACAAGAATCGGATTTAAAGAATTTAAAAATGGACTGTCGTGGTAGACCTAAATTACTTCGCACAGGAAAGCGTGGAAGACGAAAAAAAATTAAAAGACAACGAAAAGTTAAGCTCAATAATTCCAAGTATTGCTCTCAAGATGACGAAAATGTTCAGAATTGTGCGAATTATGGACACTTGTATGCTGCTGAAGTTAGTTATAAAGATGATACGGAGTGGGATGGAGCTATTGCTGTTGAAATGAAATCAATCATCGAACGTGATATATTTAGCGTTGTTCAACGAGAAGTTGATATGAACGTAATAGGAAGCCGTTTTGTTTTTTGCAATAAATGCGATTCGAATGGTAATCCAGTAAGAAAAAAGACCCGACTCGTAGCTAAAGGGTTTTCTCAAATACCTGGTGTTGATTTCCATTTAACCTTTTCACCTGTTGCACGTTCCAGTTCAATACGCTTATTGGTCGCTCTGGCCTGGGCCCCTACCATGTAAAAAATGCGCATCGCAAAAATGTGCGCATTTGATTTGCGATGCGTAAATTAATTGGTACCATGTAACAAAAACGCATCGAAAAACTGTGCTGCCATTGAAAATATTTAAAATTGCCACTTTGACATTTGTTTTTCCTTCTAAAATTTTTAAAATTCACATTTACACATTTGTTTTTGTTTGTAAAATCGTAAATTTGTAAACAAGTGAAATAAAATTTTTTTTAAATATAAAATAAAACATAGTTTTAAATAAAAAGTAAAGTTAAATAAAAAAAAGTGGATTCCATAGCATTGTTTTTAAGTGACAGTGATGAAGAAAATAATGTGCCAATTCAAAGAAAAATTCTTAGGGAAAAATCTAATATAATGCAAATGCCTACCAAGAGGTAAATAGTCTTATGGCTTCTTTAAGTAAAAGATTCATTTTTAATAATTGATTATTTTTTTTTACAATTTAGTTTTATCAAAAATTTCCGGCTATCAAAGGAAGCATTTTTATATGTACTATATTATATGTATTTATTGTATTTAACCCGGCCATCTACTGTTCGTGAATAGCTTTGAGCTAATTTTTTATGTTATACCATAAAGTCCACCATAATTTGAAATTGCGATGGCTTGGTTGTTTGCTTAGACCTACAAAATAAATGTAAATAGTAATATGTTAATGCACAAAAAAAATTAAAGATTGTTGTTTATATCACAATGAATAAAAAAATGTTTGCCTTAAAATATTTTTGTTAGTTTGAAACAAAGTATAGTTAAAGTAATTTGTGCTTAAACATAGATCTTTAATTATCATAAATTCTATAAATGACATATATTGTATGTATATACTTACATGTTTATTAAAAACTACTAACTAATTGTTAAAAACTAAAAAATTACACCTCCTTCGCAAACAAATTATCAAGCGAATGAAAAAAGTAAAATAAACGTCAAAAATGTTCGTAAGTAGCACACCATGGTACCAAAGTTGCTACTTACGAATGCGCAAATTTCCTATATGCGCTCTACATGGTGTCATTTTTTCTCATGCTACTTACGTTTAGCGTAAGTAGCAATACATGGTAGCCTACCTGTAGATTTGGAATGAAAGTGCGTCAAATGGATATTACAAACGTTTATCTTAACAGATCTTTGGAAGAAAAGATTTATGTGGAACCACCATCTCTAATACAAAAAGGATGGACTTCGATTTCAGCTGTCAAGCGATCAAGTTATATTATTCTTTGTGAAAAGTAAAAATAAAAATTATTATAAAAATCAAAAATTCAAAAATATTTAAAAATCTGATCAAAATATCTAACGAAAAAAAAAACTTTAATAAAAAAATAAATTTTTTAAAATAAATAAGTGGTATAATTACAGATTGCATCCTATCAAGGATAGCAATCATGCCATCGAAAAAAAAAAAACTTATTAAAAGAAACAATAAATGTCAGATTTAAAGAAATCCTAGACAAAAGTGAAAATAAAGACCAAGAAAAAGCTAAAAGCGTTGCAAACCGAATAGAAAATTTAGTTGAACATTTAATAAAAGAAAATAATGAACTACGAAAAGCCTTAAAAAAGTTCGATCCTTCAACATCATCTAGTTCACCAATTAACGAGTCGAACTATTACAGTTCATTAATGGATCTTACCGATGAATACAGCGAAACAGAAGAAGATAACAACGACCAAGCAGAGCCAAAAATTGTTGAAATTGACAAGGAGGATACATTTCACGTCTTTAACCTCAAAAAAACACCAACAAAAAAAACCGAAAAAGAAAAACGACCATCAACTATTAATTTCCTACGCGGAAAAGGTGAAAAAATGCCACCAACAAATATGCTTGATACCAGAGTCGACAGGCTAAAATGTCTTATAAAGAATAAATTAGGTATAAAAAATGTTGCCATAAAAGAGCACAATGAAAAGCATTCATCGTTGTATACATACGATATGGAAGACTTTAAAAAAGCTCGTGCATTGCTAGAAGAAGGTAAAATTGACCATTTTACATTTACACCTAAAACGGAAAAAAAGAAAACCTTAATCCTAAATGGTTTAAATAGTATGTACTCACCAGATGAAGTTCTTCATTTCTTAAAAGAACAAGAAACAACAAACATAAAATTTGAAAAGGCTACGTGATTAACCACCAAATATTCCATTAACAACGGAATAACTCTTCCACATTATATCGTTCAAGCTTCAGCTGATAGCTTGACAAATGATATTATGAAAATTAATGTGCTGGACTACCAAATAGTAAGATGGGAAAAACTAATAAAATCCCGCAACTTACAATGCACAAAATGTCAACGCTTCTCGCATTCAGCTGCTAATTGTTATATGCAGTTGAGATGTGTAAAATGTGGCAATATTCACAGGCCGGATCAATGCTCAATTTCTGCAGAAGATCCAAAAGATAAATTATACTGCACCTTGTGTGGGAACCATGGGCATCCGGCATCATACACCAAATGCCCAGTTTATATTAAAAAAATGGAGCTTCGACAAAAAATTAAAGATAATGCAAAACAAAATATTGTAAGTAAGCACTTTAATTCAAATTTTATTAATAAAAATATTTCATTTTCAAACACTGTAAAAAATAGCACAAAACAAAATAATTCTAACCTTAAAAATAACAATAATAATTCTAATAATATAAACTCAAATTTAAACACCAATAATAGCAATGATAATATTTTAATTGAAATAAAAAATATTTTAATTAATATGCAAAATGAAGCTATTACACTAAAAAAACAAATTAATCAAAATTCTAACAATATAAAAATTTGTATGGAATCGTTAAAAATTAAAAACTAATTGATAAATGAATTTTAACAATACTTAATTAAAAATAATATCCATAAACGTCAATTCACTAATCTCCAACAATAAAAAGCTTTCTCTTATGCACTTTGTAGAGTTCAATAAACTTGACATAATTTGCATGAGCGAGACAAAATTAAAACCAAATAATAACCATATGTTATTGGATAATTATGACATAATTAGAAATGATCGAAATATCGATATTGATGGCCAGCCATATGCATTAAAAAATGTTTCCAATTTGATATTGTAAATAATCGCATTTTCGATAGTTTTCTATGTATCGAACCATGCATTATATCATTACAATTAAAACAAAGAAAAAAATTATTTATAATTTCTATTTATGCATCGAAATTCAAATAGTTTTTTAACAGAATTAGAAAAAATATTCGAAATTTTAAATCTTTCGAATCTCAATAATTTCTATATATTAACTGGCGACTTTAATGCCAAACATACTTCTTGGTTGAACTGTGTTAACAATACTCGATCACAAATGGTTACAATCAATTACACAAATGGTTACAAGACAACAAAATTTTATACAAGAGTAACTTACTCTTAACTGATGCACCAACACTACCACGTGCAAATTCTTATATTGATTTAGTTATAACAGATATTAGAATAAAAATTTGTTTTGAAACAAATCAAAACAAACTCACCACTCTCCCATACGATAGTGTTATCTATAACACATTGTTATCTATAAAAACTGTTTAAACAATTATTCACGTATTTGCGAGCTGCTAAAAAACCGAATACCAATTATATATACACATATACCAAAGCAAAAAAAATTACCTTGGTAATGAAAGGGCTAAACAGTAGACAAAATTATGAAGAATGATAGTCTAAAAATAAATGCAAAAAAGAATATACAATTTGAAAAGATAACACGACTCACCACAAAATACTCATTAAACAACATTACACTTCATAGTACAAGCTAAATCAAATTGTTCTGTAAATAAAATAATGAAAATTAGATCACTGGATCATCATATAATTAAATAGGAAAATTTATACAAAACATAAGAACTTCAATGCACTAGATGCCAACGTTTTTCACATGGACTTTCCATGTATGAAATGTGGAAAAAATAATACACTTAGAGAATGTGAAATTAAGAAGAAAGATCCCAAAGAATGGCTATTTTTGATTCTGCGCAAAACCAATGGACATACAGCATCTTTCAAAGGCTACCAAGAGCATCAACAAAGAATTAAAAAACGCGAAAAGCTTCAAAAACAAATAAAAGAAAAAATAGCAGATAAACATATACCTACCATCAAAGTAAATCCGAATATGACATACTCTAATGTAGTAAGAAATTTATGTAAAACTAATAATCTAACATCAATGAAATTCAAAGTAATACTAGCCAAAGGGCAGTTTTAGAGGAGATAGGAAATAGTATTAAAAAATTAGAAAAAAAATTTTACAATAACATATATCATATTTAAGAAATATCACTTCCGGTCAATTATTCACCGAGTAAAGTTGTTTAAAAATTTTTTTTAAATTTTTATCTTAAATCATCCTAAGTATATATAATAAAAAAAAAAATAATTATTTTGAAAAAAGTAATAATATTGAGACGAAAAATCGAAAAAAAAAGTTAAATATTTGAAAATTTAAATATTCAACTATAATTAAAAAGAAAAACAAAAATTTAAAATGGAGAAGGAGGAAGATGAAAACTTCAAAAAGAAAGACGTAAATCTAGCAGGCAGTGTGGCAAACCTACTATCTGAGAAGGAGGTGGAAGAACTAAGGCAGTTTGAAGTGGAGTTTATTGATGAAGAAATGGTAAACAGTGATGGTGAAGACTACAATAGGAAAAGAAAACGTGACAGTACGTCGCTCAATGTAAGCAGCTCCAGTAGCACGTCAAGCTACGTCATATTTGTGACAGGTTTAAAAGCGAAGACAATGGAGGAATTGATAAAGGAAGCGGCTATAGATCTTCAAATAGAAAATCCTATTTATAAATTTGTATCCATTGGATTTTCTAAAATAAAAGTATTTTTAGATAATGTTGTAATTCACCAAT
Source organism: Dolichopus griseipennis (assembly GCA_963082915.1). NCBI lineage: Eukaryota > Metazoa > Arthropoda > Insecta > Diptera > Dolichopodidae > Dolichopus > Dolichopus griseipennis. Next base: position 318,360,950 of record OY720441.1, on the reverse strand, counting down.
TCATAATTGATAGACTGAAGGAAACTAATGTGGAAGCGTTTACTTTTCCCCCTAGAGAGGTAAAAAAAGCAGCGGTACTACTGAAAGAATTGGATGGGGATTCAGATGTAGATGAAATTAGAGGTGAAATAGAATTCATAGAGCCGGAGATTAAAATAGAAAAAGTGTCAATTTTCACAACGTCAAACTCCAGGAAGGAACTACCCAACTAACTTATTACCCAACCTAACAGAACTACCCAACTAACTTATTCATTGTGCAGCTCAAAGAGGGACAAGATTTAAGATTGCTCGACAACATTAATATACCAAATATACTATATATACTAAATATACTAAAATAACTTGGATGAAGTTTAGAAACAATGGTGTAATAAGATGTTATAGATGCCAAAGGTTTGGACATACTAGTAAGTACTGTGCAAATAAAATAAAATGATTAATTTGTAGTGAATCACATAAATCTGAAGTTTGTATAAACAAACCATCAGGTCAGAGCTCAAGTTCCAAAGGCGAGGTGGATAAACAATATAAAAAATGTGCAAATTGCGGTTCGGAGGATCACATAGAAAGATATAAAGAATGCCAAAGATACATCAGTTATAGAGAAAAAAAACAAAAATCAACTACTGAGAGGAAAAATCGATTTAATATTGGGAAAAAAGAAATACATAGTGAAACAAGAAATAACAAAACTTCATATGCAGAAATGGTAAAACAAAACACAAACAACTATACAGTAAATGGAAGTGGAAACCTTATTGAGGAGTTTATGAATGAATCGAATAATCTATTTAACATGCCACTCAGTGTGTTATTAAACAAAATCAGATCGTTCTGGCCCAGTTATCAACGAATGAGAGATTCTAGTGAAAAACAATTAGCGTACTTGAGTTTTGTGGGGTTATTGTGTGTATACTAATGGCATCTGGTAAAATAAAAATAATTGCTATAAATATGGATTCAATTATATCGCACGAAAGGAGAGTGTCGTTAAACAAGTTCCTAATAGAGCACGATGTAGACATAGGACTGATAGGAGAAACTAAATTAAAAAAAAGACATAGAGTCGAATTGGAAGGATACAAAATACTGAGAAACGATAACGGGGTAGGGACAGCAATTGTACTAAAGGACAAATTACATGTTATAGCAGTAAACATAAGTAACAATAATACTAAAATTGACCAGTGCTTAGCCAGCTTAAACATTAAAGACAGAAACGGAAATTATAAAAAGATGCTAATAGCAAGTATATAAATACCTACAAATATAGGTAATTCAATGATGGATTAACTAGACAAACTAGTAGAACTAGGTCGCAACTACAAATCAATGATTATAGGTGGAGATTTCAATGCGTGACATAAGCAATGGAAGGACACCGTAAATAACAGGAATGGTGAAAAACTAAAAAACTGGTTGGACAATGGAGCATACCTTGACGTAAACTTATACGAAGCAGATGGTCCAACATACCCAAGAACAGCATCTAAATTGGACTATTTTCTAATATCAAATGATATGAATATTCAAGAGAGATATTGCCAGACATTACCATCACCGTCGGACCACTATGCAATAAAAATTTTTTTAAATGTTAATGTAAAGGATTTGCAAACCGTGTTAGTAAGCTGTTAGTATTCATTTGATAATACAAATTGGGAAGCTTTTAGGTTAGATTTGGCTAGGAAACTAAATGATATAAGCATGCCGGTGGACAGAAATATGAATATTAACGAAATTGATGAAAATGTATTTAAAATTGAAAAAATAATAAATGAAGGGATGCTTAAACACTCCAAAAAAATGGCGGAAATAAGAAGGAAGTATAAAGGCATTTCTGAAGGAACAAAACAGCTGCTAAAAACAAGGAATGAGTGGTTAAGGAAAAGAAAAAGAATATACCATGCAAATTTAAAAAGAATTAGCGAGGAATACAAACGAACCTCGTCAAATATAAACTGTCTAAACAAAATAATAAAGGACAGAATTAGAATCGAATTAAATGAAGAATTCAAAAAAAGATTAAGAAAAATAAAACCGTCACCAACATGTTACAAAGAAATCGATAGAATCTCAGGAAGAAAATGGTTTAGGACAAACATAAATAGTGATGTATTATATAATGAAGATAAAGTTTTAAATTCAGTTCAAGAGAAACTAAATGCTTTTAAAGACTGTTTCTCTAGCACCTTTGCAAAAAATACGCTATCCAGTAATAATACTCAATTCTCAAGAACAGTTAGGGTAAGCAGTTGAAAATTTTGAAATGATAGATACTTTTCAAATAACAGCCTTTAATATTAATAATCCAGTGAACGATCCAAACAACCAAAATATATTCGCAAATCAGGAGGAAATTAAAAGTATTAGAAAGAAACTTAATACAAAAAAATCATCAAGTATAGACAAAATTTCCAACTTTATATTAAAGAAATGCCCTGATGAAGTAGATAAGGTTTTATCAATACTATTCAACCACTGCATCAATATTGGATATTTTCCTAATGCTTGGAAGATAGCAAAATTAATACCTATTCCAAAAAGACAGAGTTCGAAAGATGTAAAAGACTTCAGACCGATAGCACTACTATCAAATATAGGAAAACTACTCGAGAGGACGTTAATGAATATGAATAGAATTGATAAAATATGAATAGAAAAGAACATAATTCAAAATAATCAATTCGGGTTTCGAAAAGGTCACTCAACGGAGCATGCTACATTGGTCTTATCGGATTATATTATAAACAATTTGTTCGCAGAACATAAGTTTTTAACATTATAAACTTAACATTAACATATTTTATAACAACTTTTATATATATTAACTAATTTTAATATTGTTTATTTCATAATTGTTTACAGTACATTTTTGCTTATTATGCACATTTCTTTGTAATATAATATAATTGAACTTAACTTAATAAAATACCTTTAAAGTCATTGTACTGACCTACATTCATAATTTTAATTGTTTTAAAGTAAGTTAAATATTTTTTGTGTCAGCTAATTTCGTTGCATAATGTATAATTACTATGGAAAATAGGGCTGTGGAGTCGGAGCTGGAGTCGGAGTCGCGGAGTCGTGCATTTTTGGGGGCTTGGAGTTGGAGTCGGAGCGGAGTTAAAATTTTATTTGGAATTTTCAACATTATTATGACTATTTTTACCTTTTGCTTTTCTATGTAAGAATATTATTGAAAAACTTTTGGTAAGGTCTTTAATTAATGACATGAAATACCGGCTGCTTTTATTTAAAATTAACTCAATTACCTTTTAAAAACAAAATCTGAAAAAAACATTGTTACTTTTATTGTAACAATAAAAATTTAATTGTAATTTTTAAATTCTGTGGAATTTTTAAAGATTTAATAATTTAAACAGGTAAAAACAATTAGCAGATGTCCTTTATACGTATCCGCATAAAGTAATAAAAATACTAATAAGTTTTAAAAATCAAAAAATATTCACCTAAATTGTACACCTAATTTGCAGAACATAATTATTGCAGGCAAAAATAATTCTTCATAAAAATATTACAAAAAATTTTTGCAACGGTTGTCAGACAGGTAAATAATAAATATAAGAAAATCCCAAATCCTAGTTTAATTTTGGTATAAATACATGCTCATCTTAATTGAAAAGTTTTTAGAATTAAATGGTGAAATGGCTAATAAACTTAAAGTTTCTTTAGGAAGAGAAAGTATTAGAAAAATGATATTAGATGAGGCTGAAAAACACAGAAGTCATCTTATAGAAAAATTAAAAGGGAATTTTGTGTTTATTAAAATGGATGGTTGCACTCGGCATAGAGTAAACTATATTGCAATTAATGTCCGGTTTAATAATAACAAAGAAACTATAACTCAGACCTTGGCAGTAAAAGATACTCAAGCTCATCACACAAGTGAATACATAAAAAATATATTGGAAGAAATTCTAAAGGACTTTAAAATTAAAAAAGAGCAGATTTTATGTATAGTTACTGATAATGCTTCGAATATGCTAAGTGTTACGGAGAAATTAAATAAGGAAAATGAAGAGGCGTTGGTTATGGATTTAAAGTTGGTTATGGACGATTTTGATGCAACTGAACTCTTAGTAGAGCAAAACAGTGAAGACTTGAATGATATTTGTGAAGAAGTATCCAAATCATTTTATATTCAACATATGAGATGCGCTGTGCATACATTGCAATTAGCAATACGAGATGGTCTAAAAAATCATGATGCAACAAATACTATCATAAAGCTGAGACAAATGGCTGTCACAGCGAGAACTCCTAAAATAGATGCTATTTTAAAGAGGCGCGCTGGGAAAGGTGCGATTTTAGATCAAGCTACACGTTGGGGAAGCACTTACCTTATGATAAAGCGTTTGCTTGAATTAAAAACATTTTTTGCAGATATGGATAATTCAAATCTTTTTCTAAATGAAACCGAATGGGAACAAGCCGCAAATTTAGAAAATATTTTATTTCGTCCATATCTTCTGACAAAAAAATTGCAAACTGAAGATATAACTCCAGGGACCTTCTTTTTTGAGTGGAGAAACTTAATTTATCAGTTGTCCCGCACTGATGAACCAATTTCCAGTGCTATTACATCTTCCATGAATAAAAGGGAACTACTACTTTTGCAAAATGAAATTTTGGTAGCCGCTATTTACATTGATCCAATGAGCCGAATTCTATTAAATGACCATCAAATTGCAAAAGCAAAAGAGACGCTCTATCAAATCACCGTTCGTTCGATATAATCTTAGGAGCTTACGTTTTTAGTCAAATAATACAAAACAAGCTCATAAAAGGAAGACCAGGTACTCCAATAGCACAAAAAACCAAGTTTGGCTACATTTTATCAGGTGAAATAAAAAACTAATTACCAGAAAATACTATTAATTGTTTTATTGGCGAAGTCGACCTAAGCCAGGAGCTAGCCAAATTTTGGGAAACTGAAGAGCTTTTCCCTGAAAGAACTACAACAGCTGAAGAAATGGAATGCGAAGTTCATTTCAAATCTACCTGTCAACGCCAAAAAGATGAAAGGTTGACCGGACCGGTTGCCAATGTGTATAGTGATAATGCCACAAATTTTTGCGGAGCCAGCAAAATTTTGAGTGATTTGTTCAAACAATCCAATTATAAAAATGAAATTATAGACTCATTAAATAGGGAAGGAATCCAATGGCATTTCATACCACCCGCATCCCCTCACTTTGGAGGTCTTTGGGAAGCTGGTGTAAAATCAACAAAATATCAAATGAAGAGAATAATAAAGAACACAACATTAACTTTTGAAGAACTTACAATTTTAACTGTTAAATTTGAAGCTTGTTTAAATTCTCGTCCTTTATGTCCGTTAAATAATGATTCAGAAAACTTGGAAGTTTTAACATCTGGTCACTTTTTAATAGGAGCACCATTATAACTGTTAATAAGGGAGGAAAATGTGGTAAATGAGAATCCAAATATATTAACTAGATGGCAGCTGTTAGATCATTTACACCAGAAGTTTTGGAAAAGATGGTCTAAAAAATATTTGTCCAGATTACAGCAAAGACCAAAATGGACCCAACAACAACCAAATTTAAGGGTTGGAAACATAGTGCTAATAAAGGAGGATAACTGCCCACCAACCATTTGGCTATGGGAAGAATTATTGAGACAAGCTGTGATGATAATTGTCTTGTTAGAGTACTTTAAAAACAAAAACTTCAATATTAAAACGCCCTATAACTAAGCTATCGCTGTTGCCAATTATAGACAACGACGATAATTTCAGCTATAATGAAATCAAAAATAGAAATCCAGAAGCACTTAATTTTACTAATAATAGTATCCAAGAAATGCATGGCAATAAAGATGAAAAATCTCATTCATCCGTCAAAAGAAAGCATACGTATTCTAACAAAAAGAGCATCAACAAGAAATATAAATACACATGATGTACATCATTATGCAATTGCATACATAATGCAAAAACCAATTCAAAACCTGCAGTAAGCAATACAGCGTCAACCGCTTGTGAACATCCATTTAATTGTTAATTCATTTCGGGGGGAGAATGTTCGCAGAACATAAGTTTTTAACATTATAAACTTAACATTAACATATTTTATAACAACTTTTATATATATTATCTAATTTTAATATTGTTTATTTCATAATTGTTTAACGTACATTTCATAATTGTTTAACGTGCTTATTATGCACATTTCTTTGTAATATAATTTAATTGAACTTAACTTAATAAAATACCTTTAAAGTCATTGTACTGACCTAAATTCATAATTTTAATTGTTTTAAAGTAAGTTAAATATTTGTTGTGTCAGCTAATTTCGTTGCATAATGTATAATTATTATGGAAATAAAAATTGTATTTAAAGACGTAAAATATAATCATTAATAAATTTGAATTCTAAACTTAAATAAGTTTTTTGTTTATTTTTGTGATTCAAACACAATTTAAGATATAAAATGAGCACGGTGGCACTTGAACTGGATCTAGCCAAAGCTTTTGATACCGTCTGGCATGAAGGATTAATATATAAATTAATGTGTCTTAACTTTCCAGTGTGGATAATAAAAATAATTAAGAACTTTCTGTCGGGGAGAAAATCAATTATAGCGATTGGAACAGAGACATCTGAATCCTTTAAAATTGAAACAGGAGTACCACAAGGTTCTATCTTTGGACCGAAACTATTTAACATATACACACACGATTTTCCCATAAAAAGCCCTAATGATAGAGATTCTGGGTCTGGTCAAGCGAAAGTAAAAAATGATCCTGCAAAATTGAAAATAAAAACATACCACTAAAGAATGTGATAACTTACTTAGGAGTAGATTTTACAAATAAATTCAAATTTAACTCACATGCAAAAAAAGTACTAAATAAAGCAAGAGGAGTAACGGCAAAATTGAAACCACTACTATCATCCAATTTTGTTCAAAAATCAACTAAATGCTTAATTTACAAAAGTCTCATAAGACCAATTCTTGGATACGGATTCTCAACATGGATGCAAATTTCCCCAACCATGGTAAATCAGTTAGAAAACTTCGAAAGGAAGATTCTTCGTTTTTGTACAGGAAAACACAGAAGACAAAACAAAAAATTTTTCCCCAACAAAATTCTGTATGAACAAGCGAACATGAAACCACTGTTAAAAAACAATATTAAAAATTCTACAAAAGTAATAAGTAAACTAGAAACAAATACTAATGTTTTACTACGGAACATATTTACTAATCAAATCCAAGTGCCTTTACAAAAATGAATGAAAACTCGTTTTCTTTATTTAACATTGATAATGAGCATGAAAATATATCACTTCCGTTTTATACAAAAGCACTTCCAAATCAATATAGAGGTTAAGCTGAAAGTACAAAAATCAACCATTAGATGATAAAATACCTGAGAAATAAACAAAATAGATTTAAAACTTAATTATAAGATGAATTGTAGTTAATGTAAATGAAATTAATTTGATTAGACTGATTATTATTTAAGACTAAATGAAATTTTGAAGTAAATTAAATTAGATTAAGTAAAATAAATATAAGGAAAAAATAATAAAAAATCAAAAAAATATAAAAAAATTAAAAAACAAAAAAAAAAAAAAAGAATAAAATAATTATAGAACATATGTAAATATGCCTTGAGCAAGTATGTAAATAGAATTTAAATTGTATGAAGTATTTTTACTAAGTAAAATAAATTGAGATAGATGGTAACACTAATGTTAAACATATTGCTTTAAATGTCATAGTTGGCAGAACATATATTTAAGTCAGCCATATTGAATTGTTAGACAAAATTTTAAAAATTAAAGTTGTTTAAATTTTTATGAGCTCAATAAAGAAATAAAAAAAAAAAATATTTAAGAAATATTAAATATACATCATAATTAGTGTAAATGTAAATTCTCTCATTTCTATTGATGAAAAGCTCTCTCTTATGCCCTTTATTGATAACAATAAACCTAATATAATATAACCTTATAAAGAAAAAAATTGGTTACAAGAGGGTGGCATATGCTCATAACAATATAACATTAACATGGTTGGAAATCTTAATAGAAATATTAATGTCATAAATAAAAACTACTCACTTAAATATTTTTTGTTTACATTTCCACATATACCAAAAAAAAAATAACCACTTTCTTATTCATATAAGATTATTATCTTACTTATTATCTATAATATATGCAAGTTAAGACACCTGTACATGTGTGGATTGTAAAACGCTCAGCCAGCAAATTTATATTTCTCATAATTTTAAGTTTATTTAATAATTTCAAATCATTTCATAATTTTGCTTTAAATATCAAATTACAATACTTAAATTATTTTTTTAGCTTTAATTATTTCTCACGGGAAATAATTAATTTCGTAATAATGTAAAATGTCATATCAGCATATTTTATAATATAAATTAGCTGTTAATTATTAGTTAAGTTACAGTTTAAATTTGTCAATTAAGAAGTAATTAATAAAGTGGACATTAGTCCTAATAATTATTTTAAAAGAATTTATGTTAAAATTCTTAACTGGCGACCGTGACAGGACCCTGGAGGAAAAACTAGGAATCATTAGACATTCTACATGGATTGATCCAGAAATATATTCGACACAACTATATCCGTAAGAACATAGTAGTCAACCAATATTTTGTGATCAATGATCATCAACACGACGCAGCTAATACAGTGGGAACACAGTGGTCAAGAACTTGAAAGATTAAGTTATGTCCGTGAGAACATAACTAAAACTCCAAGATCAACTAATTCTGATATTGTAACCGTGGCAACACAATACAGAACACCGAGTAAATATAATTGTACCGCAGTAGGTCCTTTGCGAGTATAAAAGCTTAGGGCTAAAAAGGAATCATACGTTATATTTCAAAAAATAATACGAAGAAGCTGAACCTTCTTAATAACTAAGGAAACGTTAATCCTTAGCTACATGCAAACTACTCTAATTATAACGTAAGTAAAAAAATAATATAAAATTGATAATTACAAAAAGAATATAAAATTCAAAATTACAAAAAAATATTAAGAAACCTATATAAATTAAAATATAAAAAACAAAAAATCGTAAAAAAATAAATTTTATAATGGAAGAAATCCAAAGAACGCTTAGACAATTAACTGGTGCAAGTAACGCACAACTCGAGCTTATCAGAAATTTAACAGCTCGCCTAGAAAACTTAGAAATTAGAATAAACCAACAAGCAGCACAAGCAGCAACTAACAATAACACAGGACTCCATCGTCCAAGAAATGAGCAAGATTTAAAGGATATTTGGAAATTACCGGATGCAGTCAAAGAATTACAAACATTCGATGGCAACCCTCTGTATTTTGTATCTTGGGTGCATAATGTAGAAAGCATCCTATAAGATTATGAAATAGTAAAAAATAAACCGATTTACTGATCTATATTACAACACATTAGACGAAAGGTAAAAGGAAATGCAGACTCCGCCTTAATATCCTATAACATTTTCGATAGCAATTGGGAAGATATAAAAGATTGTTTGTCCCTGCATTATGCCGATAAACGAAATTTAAGATCCTTAGAACATTAATTGGCAAATCTTTAGCAGAAAAATCAATTTACAGACGAATTTTTCGCAACTGTAAATAACCAATTATTGCTAATAATAAATAAAATAAAAACTGAAAATCTAAATACAGACGTGATAAACGCTCTAACTAAAACTTATCGTGATAGAGCACTAAATGTTTTCATCAGAGGACTCAATGGAAACCTCTCAAACATGCTAAGGGCACAGAGACCATAAACACTCACCGAAGCATACTCCTATTGTTTGGAGATCGAAAATTCAAATTTCCGGAACATTACGATTCACAGCCATAATTCCAACACTATGGCGCAACACAGAAATCCAGTTATAAGAAAGAAGCCAGTCCAATTTCAACCACAACAAAGAAATAATCCAACCAACCAAAATATGTCATACTCACAAAATCGAAATAATTATACTCAATACAACCAACAGCCAAATCAAAAGATAAATCAATCAATTCAAAATAATTACTCAGAGAGACCAGCACAACCAAAAAATCAATCAAGGAGGTTGATCCTTCAAAAAGCGAACTATTAAGAGCCCAAAACAATTACAGATCAAGTACGCAACCGAATCAGCAAAAAATTTTCAATCTTGTACCAAAAAATTCAGAAAAAGATGATGAAAACTACGAAGATTATATTCAAAACTTCGATGACCAAGAAGAAGAAATTGAATATGAGGAACAACAAATAAATTTTACGAACCAAGCCTCAATAGTAGCATACCCTACTTAGAGTATATTACTAAAGGCAATAAAACTCTAAAATTCTTAATAGATACCGGTGCAAACAAGAATTTTATAAAAGAAGAATTCGCACCAAATGCAATACCAACAAATAAATCTTTCAAAATTAAGTCTGCAGGAGGAGACATCGATATAACAAAGAAAATAGTGGTTAAATTTTTTGAATGTATTGGGAACAACCTAAAAACAGAATTCTTCATACTACCTGGTTTGAAAAGTTTTGATGGGATAGTAGGCGACGATACGCTCAAAGAACTGGAAGCAGTAATCGACCGCAAAAATCATATGCTTACAATAGGTCCCGGAGTAAGAATACCGTTAAAAGAGAATCCATCTCTCCAAATCAACAGTATCGAAATTCGATATAATCTTTTGAATGAAAACACAAGGAATAAATTAAAAGGATTAATAAACCAATACAACGAACTCTTTGGTTCAATCAACAATCAAGAAACCATTGACACGTCTGTAGAAGCTGAAATTAAAACTACAACTGATGAGCCTATCTACAGTAAAGTTTATCCTTATCCTGTACATATGAGAGCAGAAATAGAAAAGCAAATACATCAAATGCTTCAAGATGGGATAATAAGACCTTCAAAAAGTTCATATAACTCACCCATATGGATTGTAGAAAAGAAAATGGATGCTTCAGGTTTAAAAAAATATCGACTTGTAATAGATTTCAAAAGATTAAACGCAGTTACGGTTTCGGATACCTACCCCATTCCGGATATAACATCAACAATAGCTAGTCTAGGAAACTCCAAGTTTTACATTACTATCGATCTAACTTCTGGCTTCCATCAAATAAGAATGAAATCAAGAGACATTCCTAAAACCGTGTTTGCTATTCCTAAAACATTCTTAAAAAGTTTAAAAACATTTTTAAAACAAGAAAAAAAAACAATAAAAAAGTTTTTTTTTCTTTTTTCTACTTTTTTAAACTTTGTGTAATTTTTTTTTCATTTTTTTATTATTATTCAAAAAAAACAAATTGTTCTATTCAAATTTATCAAAAACATAACTTTATATAAATAAACATGTCAACACTAAATAATAATAAAAAAAGCTGCGGTTCTTGCAAAACCAACTTTAAAGGACAAGTTAAGAAAGTACAATGCGATGGTAGCTGTAGATATTGGTTCCATATATCTTGTGTAGGGTTGACTAATGAAGATCATAAAAGGTTTATTGATTCAGAAGAAAGTTATTGGTTCTGTGGAAAATGTAAGAAAGAACGAAAAGAAAGAAGATCTTTATTGAATCCTTCAACACCGACAGTGCCAAACGTGTCAGAATCCATAAATTCAACTACTATAAACTCAAATGATGCTAATAAAATAGATGAAATACTTTCCATAATAACAATCCTATCAAATAATTTTTTGGAGGTAACTTGCAAGTTAAATAATTTGACCGAAGTTATTAATAACTTATTAATAGTTATTATAACTTATTAATAAGCTTATTCAGCTCTGAAAATAGAGAATGAGCAACTCCAAAAAAAAGTAAAACAAAATTCAAATGACATAGCTAAACTAAAGCAGAAAAAGGCACAAGATACCTCTGTATTGGAAAAAAAAGTTAACTACTTGGAATCCATGCTGGATGGAAAGGAACGAAATGCATATAGGAAAAATATAATTATCAATGGTTTACCAAATAAAGAGATCAATGTCATGGTTTTGTTGGAAAAAATTTGCAAAGAAATTAAAATTGAATTCAATCAAAATGATATTGCCAAAATTTCTCCACTTGAAAAATCGTCTCATACAAGTAATAAACACAAGCAATATGTCATACAATTTCATGATGAAGATAAAAGAAATAATTTTTTCAATGCTAAGAAAAATGTTCACCTATTTACAACTCAATTTGATCTGGAAGATGAAGGTAACAGTGAAATATTTTTTCAAAATCATTTTTCAAAAATGGAAAAAAAATTGTATTTTGAAGCAAAAAAAATTATTATTATTTATGAATGCATATAATTTATATGTTAATTGTATGCAACGTGTGCATCGGTGCAATTAAGAAAATCCGGTTGTATATTAGCAATCCTTACTTTAATTTCAATTTTGAGATAATATAAATAAAAGTAAGCATAACTATAATCTGATTTAACAAATATTTTGAAAAAAAATGTATAAGATTAGAAAAAAAAAAAAAAACGTAAATGGAGTAACATGTCAAGTGCTTTTTGGAGAACGCAACAGTACCGCAACTGAAAGAAAAATTGGATAGTATGGGTTTGGATTCTACTGGATTAAAAGCTGCTCTTAAACTTCGCATTGAAGAAGCCATGGCATCTTTATCGGCAGGTGAAATAAATGCTTATTTTCCAGCTAATCAAGTGACTCTTGACACAAATAGCATAATAAGTACAGATATTGAAGTCAACGCTGATTTGGACAAACAAATAGAAGTATTGAGAATGCAATTAAAGAAAAAAGAAGAAATTTTGCAACTGCAAGGGAAATTGTCCGAACTTGACGCTGAAGAAAATGAAAAAACATGTGCTTCTGGGTTTAATTTTCGTGACATAGAAGAGTCGATGAATACGTTCAGTGGGGATAATAATTATTGTATTTCAAAATGGATTACAAATTTTGAAGAACTATGTGAAATGTTTAATTTAGATAATCGATCAAAATTTATTTGCGCCAAACGTTTAATGACGGGAACAGCAAAATTATTTTTAAAAACAAAAGTTACTAAATCATGGATTGAGCTGAAGTGTGAACTTTTAAGAGAATTTTCCAAAAGAGTCACTAATGCAGATGTTCACTGGGAATTAATGAAGCTGACCTAATCCAATATATTGTGGATGGAATTGCAGATACTTATGTCAATAAAATTCTTTTGTATAACGCTAATACAATAGAAGACCTGAAGAATTCTCTCACAAAATACGAGAAGTTAAAATTAAAGCCGACAATAAATGAAGCTGTTAAGTTTGGTAACAAGGAAAAGTTCTCAGGGCGTCCCTCAGTTAAATGTTTCAATTGTAACGAGTTGGTCCATACAGCCAATTTATGTCAAAAACCGAAACGACCAAAAGGATCCTGTTTTGTTTGTGGTGAAGTTGGGCACCGTACAAATCAATGTCCGAAATCTAGGCAGAATCCAGTAATGGTTTTACAGGATGAAAATGATGTGTACTTAAATGGTAGAGATAAATCCAGGAATGAAAAAGTTTTATACAATGAGTACGTATTTCCGATAAAATACCAATTTTGCAACTATGAGGTATCTCTATTGACCCTTGTTGATTCTGGTAGCGCTAGTAGTTTTATTCAGGAGTGCTTTGTGCCACCATATTTAATAAAAGAAAACAACTGTGTAGGAACAGATGAAGTTTCTTTCGTGGGAGTCAATAATAGTAAACTAAATATTGTCGGTAACATTTATAGTAAAATAAATTTTAATGATAATTTATTTAATATGAATATTTTTATTGTAAAAGATCTAACAATGAAATATCCTGTAACTTTAGGAAGAAATTTTATGAAAGTAGCTGGTTTAAAATTAAATATATTGCCAAAGGAGCGAAAAGAAATTACATGCAGTTATTCTCAAGAAGAACAGGAGTTTGATAAACAGATATTAAATATCAGTATTGATAAAGTTCAGGTTAGTGAACATTTAGACATTAACGATATTGTTTCATATGACGTTAAGAAATATGTATTTGACTTAGTACAAAATAAAGACAAGGTCACAAATAGCAATAATAGTTACGTGTCCTGCGAAATGAAAATATATTTATCAAAAAATATACCTTTCAGTTGCACACCACGTAGACTATCTTATTCACAAAAAATTGAGTTAAAAAAAATTTTAGATGACTTGTTAAGAAAAAAGATAATTAGGGAAAGCAATTCTCCATACGCTAGTGCTATTGTTCTTGTAGGTAAAAAGAATGGCGAAACCAGAATGTGCATAGATTACCGGGAGTTAAACAAATGTACCTTGAAGGATAATTATCCTTTACCAATTATTGAAGATCTACTCGACAGGTTACGTGATAAAAAATATTTCACCATTTTGGATATGAAAAGCGGTTTTCATCATGTCAAAATGGCAGAAGAATCTGTAAAATTTACTTCATTCGTAACGCCTCAGGACAATTTGAATACTTGCGTATGCCATTTGGGCTCAAGAACGCTCCCTCTGTATTTCAGACATATGTACATAAAATTTTTAAAGAATTAATTTCCATTTGAAATATTTGTAAGTAACGTTAAATTTAACCCTTATTTTCTAAATACAGAAATAGAAGAAAAACGAGGAAGAGTGTAGTAGAGTAGACTGTGTCAACTCTGGGATACCCGTATGACCGTAACATATACATTATATCATCCGGTTAATTACTTTTTTCATACTTAGATGATTTATTAATCGCCACATCTACAATTGACGAACATCTTTCTATTTTGCGTGAGGTTATAAATGTAGCTAAAGCAAATAAATTAGAATTTCGTTTTGACAAGTGCAAATTTTTATATAACGAAATAACATACCTTGGTTACACAATAAATGTAATAGGAATACGACCAAATCTGGAAAATCTACGAGCTGTTAAAAATTTTCCTACTCCCAGAAATATAAAAGAAATTCATAGCTTTTTAGGTTTGGCATCTTATTTTAGGAAATTCATTAAAGATTTCTCTATTATTGCGAAACCATTGTATGATAAATTACAAAAGGATGCATTATTTAATTTTGGAAAGGAAGAAATAAATGCTTTCGAGATGCTAAAATCAAAACTGCTTAGTGCTTCAATTCCTGCCATATACAATCCTCATAGCGAAACAGAATTACACTGCGACGCCAGTTGTACGGGATTTGGAGCAATTTTGTTACAACGCCAAAATGACAATAAGTTGCATCCAATATTTTATTTTTCGAAAAGAACATCTGACATTGAGTCAAGATATCACAGTTTCGATTTGGAGACGTTATCCATCATATACGCTTTAAGACGCTTTAGAATATATCTGTTAGGTATAAAATTTAAGATAATTACGGACTGTCAAGCATTTTCTTTAACTATTCAGAAAAAAATTCTCAATCCACGAATCTCTAGGTGGGTGTTGGAACTCCAAGACTTCGAATATATTTTAGAGCATCGTTCTGGCAATAAGATGCAACATGTAGATGCATTGAGCAGGTGCTCAGAAATATTGATGATCGAAAATGGAGAGCTAGAATCTGCCTTGGCAGCAGCCCAATTTCAAGATGAAAGAATAAGAAGTTTAGTCTTTGAATTGGAACAAAAATATAGTAATAACTTTTCTTTAATTAATGGATTAGTTTATAGGAAATGGAAAGAAGAAGTCAGGTTTTACGTTCCTGAAAAAATGGAGAAGCAAGTAATTCAGATTCATCATTTGTCCTTATGCCATTTGGGTATAGATAAATGTTTCGAACATATCAAGAAAAATAAAAAATTGTGTCTCAAATTGTCTCAAGTGTATTTATTATTCCTCTACATCAGGGAAAGTGGAAGGTGAATTGCACTGTATCCCAAAGGGAGATAAGCCTTTCCAAGTTTTGCACATAGATCATTTAGGCCCTTTAACATCCTCCTATGCAAAGAAAAAATACGTTCTCGTAGTAATAGACGCGAGTTATGTATGAACTTCCTAATATAACGTTAACTGAGTCAACTTCAAGTTCTACACCTGAACTTGTTATAGAAGCTAAAACAATAGCAACAAAAAAAAGTATATTTTGATTTTCATTTTTATTTTTTCTTATTTCAAAATTTAACTTAAAATTAAAAATTTACATTCATATATAAAAATCCGTAAATATATGTAAAAATGCTGAATTTGCATTATTTTTGTTTTTTTGTTTTTTAAATGACAAAAACCTTGAACTCTTCAAGTTCAATGTTGTTTAAATGAATAATTTTATATTAGAAACTTAATTAATAAGAAATGCTTAGTCTTAGTTTTTTTAAGTTTAGTTTAAGTAATTACAAAAAACCGTAATATAAATTAAGTTTTAGTTGGTTATAACTGTTCAAACGTAATATAATTAAAACTAATTAATATATAAAATTTTTTTGTTTTATTTTTATAATTAAATATAATAAAACCTTTTTTTATAAAAAATATATTTCGCGTTCACTAAATTTACAAAATTGTATGCCGTTTCTTCTACGAAAACTTCAGAGGTTATTCTATCTTTAAAGTCATATTTTTATAATTATAGTAGACCTAACAAAATAATCTCAGATCGTGGAAGTTGTTTTACATCTGAAGATTTTGCTGAGTTTCTTAAGCAAAATAACGTACAGCATATTATGATAGCTACATGTTCACCCCAGTCAAATGGGCAAGTTGAACGTATTAACAGAATTATAACACCCATGATAGCCAAAGGTATTGATACTGAAAATACACTTACATGGTATAAAAATTTAGACAAAATAGAGTTTGCCTTAAATAATACTTTTAACAAGAGCATAGGCACAACTTCTAGTTTACTTTTATTTGGCGTAAACCAAAAGGGTGAAGTTAATGATTTGTTAATGGAACATATTGAGCAGAATGAGGTTAAAACTAATTTAATAGATTTGGAAAAAGTAAGAGCGGAGGCATCCGAAATAATACAGAAAAACCAAAAATTTAACTCTGAATACTACAACAAGCATCATAAAACACCTCACAAGTACAGGGAAGGGGATTTGGTCGTGATAAAAAACATTGTTTCAGCAACAGGTGTTAATAAAAAATTAATACCTAAATATAAAGGAACGTACCAAATAACAAAAGTTTTAAGTAACGATAGGTATGCTATTTGTGACCTTGACAATATGCAAATAACTCGGTTACCATATCACGGTATTTGTTCACCCGCCAATATGAAACTTTATCAAACTTCAAATTAATTTTGAGTATGGCTGCAAAATTATAATATTATTTTATTAGTAAACGTAAAATTATAATGAAGAATGATTTAAATTTTAAAAGAAATGGCAATACTTAATGTTTAATCAATTTAAATAAGATTTGATTTATTGTTATGTTTTAAAGTTAGATGCATAAAAGCTATTTACATGGTTTTCTCTGAAGAGAATTCAAAATAAATTGTATAATTTTAATAATTATTTATATTAAATCAGAATTATATGAAAATTCGAATTCGTTATGTAAAAAGTTAATATTTTTAACTTATGGTTAAAAACAAAAAAGAATTTTAAACTGTAATTAATTCAAACAAGAATTGTTTCATTATTGTATTTTAAAGATGTTTTGTTTTAAAATTAGATAGGTAAATAAAAACTATGTAGATAGTTTTCTCTAAAGAGATTTCTAAATAATTTTTTATAAATTTAATAATTTTAAAAATATGAATTTGTTATGTAAAGACTATTGCATTTTGCTTATGCAAAAAAAAAATAAAAAGATCCTTAAATTGTATTAAGTTTTCTAGTTAAAGAGTTTTAAACAGTTTACATAAACTATAAAATCGGGACGATTTTTGGTCAGGATGGCCGAGATTATAAGATATTTTAAGTAATTCATTATGTTACACTAACTACATTATGTGAACTGGGTTAAAATTACTTTGACAGATAATGTAATCGAAGTTATGTAAATATGATTTAAAACAAAGGAAATTAAAATGACAAGTAAGATAATGTCAAAGATTGTAAATAAAGATCACTTTGTGTTAAGTGTTGAAGAGAACCAGTCGTGTTGTTCTTATTTTTAAAAAGGTGATTAAATATTAATAATTTCTTACATTTATTACATTTTTTATTAAATTTTTAATTAAAACATTTTTAAAATTATTTTATACATTTTTTCAAACATATTATAAATTGAATTGTTTACACTATAATTACTTTAATATTTTTTTTTTTTTGATGTTAGTATTTTCGTTTTCCCTTTTCACTTTTTTATTTGTTTTATTATTGTCTCGAATATTGACATTTCGTCATGTGAGAACTTAAGTGCCTTAAACACCACTTTTTTCGGTATATGAGTTAGATATTGATTCTTAGGTTTTCGATGACGCTCTTTCCAAATCTGTAATCAGAATTGCTCTATCTCTTATAGTTTTGATGAAACTCAGATGCAACTTGCCCTATATCCCAAATATTTCCTTAATTTTAAGTGCTTAAATGACTAGTACACATATTTTGTTCCACAAACACCACTTTTTCATACATTTGACTTATTACTGTACTTTTGTGCATAAATGCTCTATATTATAATGAAATGGATGTAAGGCACTGATTTATGTTTTAATATATTTGATGCTTAAGTGCCCAATATCATTTTTTATTTTGTTATAGCTAAGTTGTATTAAGTATATAATATCTAATTCTACAATTTTGTGCTTAAATGCTTTATGTTTAATATGAAAAATATGTAAATAATGTAAACTTTATGACACAAGTGATCTATATCATATGGAAAAATGCAAAAACGTATATAAAGTGTATCAGTATCACATTAAAATTCAGTTGTTATGTAGCTCTCCAAGGGTAAAGGTAGTTTTTTCAGTGCAAAAAAAAATCAAGTAAAATGAGTTTTGATAGAAAGTAGGTATCCTCAAAAAAATTATTGTTCATTTTTATTTGCTAACAACTGCTAAAATTGTAATCCAGAATTCCAACGCATCATATTACAATTTTATAAATTTTAATTTATAAATTTTTTTCTAAAACATTTACCTGTCGAATCAGCAAATTAATCTGTGAAATTATTTCCCAACATAAATCACGCGTAATCAACATATGTTTGAGTCAGCATAATGCAGGTAGAACAATGCTATTAATGTAAAATTAAAACTGTAAACTTTTAATTCTAATTTTAGCTTCGAGTAATAAAGTTGATTTAAAAAAAAGAAATAAAAAGCGTTATAATTTTTTTTATATAAATCTTTTATTAAATTATAGAAATAAATATTTTTTTGAAAATAAATATATTTTTGGGTGACTTGGAGTATTAAAATCTTTAACTGGCGCCCGAGCAGGGACCATTCAGTGATGATAAAGAAAATAGTGAATAGCTACCAAAAAAAATTGTGATAACTTAACAGTAAAAAAATAAATTAAAAATTTATTGAAAAAAAAAGATAAATTAAAAACTATGTGTGGTGTTAAATATTTAAAACTATTTTTTAAGAAAAAATTGTGATAAATTAAAAGTTAAAAAACAAATTAAAAATTTATCAAAAATTAAATTAAAAACTTTTAAAATTAAAATAAAAACTATTAAAATCAAAATTAAAAATCAAAAACTATTGAAACTTTAAAAATTAAAAAGTAAAAACTATTAAAATTTAAATTAAAAAGTAAATTATTAAAATTAAAAATTAAATTATTAAAATTAAAAACCATTAAAACTGATTAAATTAAAAAGTATTGAAATTTAAAAACAAAAACTGATTATTTGGAACAAGGAGAGATCACAAATTTTTCAAAGACCGTTTTATTTTTTACAGTTCATCAAAAAATATTTGCTTGTCAACACGTGCAGCAAGTAAATCAAGGAGAACAACCCTAGATTGAACTTGATTTACCTAAAGGAACAGGAAACGAGGCCCCCGAGTAGCATCCCAGCAAAAAGGAGCTGCCGCATAAGGAATAACCAAAGCCTAACAAGTGTTGGCAGCAGCCGCCTGGTCTGGTAATATCAAAATACTGCAAATGGTTCTTCAACTTCAAGTCGCCACGTTTATGTAAGTTGATTATTTTTTTTATATAAAAAAAAAATAAAAATAAAAAATAAAGGAAAAATAAATCTGAAAGTTTTGAAAAATTTTTTTGCGTAAATTAAACCACCAGCAAATTAAATAAGAATACAAAATAAAAATTATAATCGAAAATTTTATTAAAAATTTATAAATTAAGAATTGCAAAAATTTTCGTAAATTTAACCATAATTTGCGAAAAATTTAAACAATAAAATAAATATATAAGATTTTCTAAGAATTAAAAAAATAAACATAATTTACGAATAAATTAAATAAGATAAATAAGTATAAAATAATTTATTTAAAGATTGCTTAGAATTTGCATTAATTTAACCACAATTAATTGCAAATTCAGATAAATATCCTCATCTGTAGACATACAAAATAACTGGCCAGTAAACATAAATTAACTAAATAAAATAATTAAATAAAATAAAAATTAAATATTAAAAATCTAAATAAAATAATTAAATAAATTAAAAATTAAATATTAAAAATCTAAATAAAATAATTAAATAAAATAAAAATTAGATTAAATAAAAATTAGATTAAATAAAAATTAGATTAAATAAAAATTAAATAAAATAAAAATTAGATTAAATAAAAATTAAATATTAAAAATCTAAACAAAATAATTAAATAAAATAAAAATTAAGTTAAATAAATCTAAATATTAAAAATCTAAATGAAGTAAAATAATTGAATTTAAAAGCTAATTTGTATTAAAATTGAAAAAAACTATTATAAACTTTTTATCGATATTTATCGATTTTACGATTTTGGCAAATTTGAAATATAATTATTTTTTATCAGAATTGCTTAAGTTAGAATAATTTTCTAATTTTAATTTAAAAACTTTAATTTTTGTTAATTTTAATTTAAATTTTTAATTTAATTTAATTTAAGAAAAATTTAAATCTAATATAAAATTTTGGTCTATTTGATTGATAATATTTGGGATTTCATTAAAATATTTTAAATTAATAAAATTTTAGTATTTAAGGTTTAATTAAATTTTATCTTTTATCAAAAAAATTTTTTTTTTTTTTGAATAAGAAATTTTTTTTATTATTTTAAGTTTTATTAAATTTTTATTCCACCTTCTTTTAAACATAAATTAATATTTTAGGATTTTACTAAAATTTGCTGAATATTGGTTTGTAAACTTTATATAAATAAATATTTTTAATATTAAATAAAAAAGAAAAAAAAATAAAGAAAAAATTAAATTAAAATAAATAAATTTTTTTTTAGAGAATTTAAAACACTTTTTATATAATTATCGAAATTTGTAAGTACGACTAAGAGCAAACAAGAATTTTTTTTTTTTGAAAGGAAATTTTTATTTTTAGTTTTTGATATAATCAGGAAAATAAGCGTATCATCAACTAGCATTTACTTTTATATTTCCAAATAATTTTTTTTTATTTTTATTAAATCTTTATAATTTAGGACTTAAGAGTTTTTAATATAATATTCATAATTTACGTTCAATAATTTGCGAAAAGTTGATTTAATAAAATCACAGGTAATTTCAAATCTTATTTTAGATATTGGTTAAACATCTTTTAAAAAAAATTTTTTTTGTTGTCTTGGGTTTACTTTGATCACAACCTCTCTCGTTTTCCCTTTCTTTTGAATAAATTTCTTTTTAAATAATTAAATAAAAATGAATCAAGAAGGAGCAACTCCGTTTGTAATGTCATCTACTCCAGAAAATCTAAACCCGAATTTGAGTCCAATAAGAGAAAATAGATATGATGAAAACTTTAGTGAATCAATCAGAGAGATGATTCAATATGAGGTAAGAAAACTAGTAAGAGAAGGCTACCACCAAAGGTTACATCAGAAGGTAGAAGAAGAAGAAATCGAACAGCAGGCCTATATTCATCCAAACGACAATCTTGATGGGATGGACAAAATTCCCAACATCATAAGGGAAAGAGATGTTTTCTCTGGAGAAATAAGATTGTATGCGTTTTGGAAGAAAGGAGTAGAGGAACTACTAAAAATCTACGATAATCTGAAAGGCACATCAAGATATTATGGGATACTAAGAACCATAAGAAATAAAATTAAGGGCGATGCTAATACAACATTAGAGGCATATAACACCCCTTTGAATTGGAATAGTATCGTGAAGTATTTAAATCGACATTATGCCGACAAGAGAAGCATGAGAACATTAGAGAACCAGTTAACAGTGATGACACAAAGCAATCAATCAATAGAAGAATTTTACAAGCAGGTCCATAGGCAACTCAACCTAATATTAGAAAAAGTAAATTCAATGGATTTGCCAAATGATGCCGTAATTGCAATAGCCCAAACACATAGAAATAGAGCGTTAGATGCATTCATTAATGGGTTGAGGGGGGAACTATCGTCAGTATTATTGGACATGAAAGAGCCTAGCGATTTACCGGAAGCTTTGGAATTGGCTCTGAAAGTAGAAAATAGGCTTAAAAGGAAACAAAGCCTTGCAAGTAAACATACTGAAACTGCGAAAATACAACAAGATGGCCAAAAGTTACCACCCCCAATACGTTCAGGCGAACTTGCACCCAGAAGAGCTAGTTTAGAAAACAGGAATAGGTCTCATCAACGGTCATATAGCAACCAACCATTTTATAATAACCGGCAATCCTATAACCAACGATTTTACAACAACCGGCAACCCTACAATGCTCAATTTCAACCTTACAACAACCATCAACCTTATAACAACCAATCAAATCGTAACATCCGACAAAATTTTAATAATCAATCAAATTACCATTGGAAAAATAATATTAGAGATCATCAACACAATATGGAGAAATCAAATGTTCAGAATGATCAACACCAAGCCATCGTGCCATATCAAGCGCAGAAAGATGAACCAAGGTCGCAACAATCTCGATATGCGTACAATGCAAACCATGTACAGTGCAACAACAGATCTTCATTTCATCAAAACAACAAAAGATCTTTCCAAAATATTAACCATATGGAAACAAAACCAAGAAAGAAATTTCATAAAAACAAAGATATTGAGAAACAACCGTTACTCAATGGTCAAGATTCAATAGGGCATGGAATTACAATGGCAATGAAAATTCTTTTTTAGATTAAAATGTTCCTCACTTCCATATATAGAACGTTTTGTAGGGAATGGGGAACAAATAAAAATTTTAATAGATGCCGGTTCAAACAAGAACTACATCCATCCTAGATTCATAAAAAATCCAATACCTAATAATAACATATTTTACGCGAATTCCATTGGTGGTGACGTAAAGATTACCCACCACGCTGAGATTGATTTTTTCAAAAATGGAATGCCGAAAATAAAATTTCATTTACTACAACATTTAGATTCCTTTGATGGTATAATCGGAAACGATACACTCAAAACACTAAAAGCAGTTATTCATACAGATAAAGGATACCTTGAACTCGCAGATAACGTTAGAATTCCAATTAAACAACACATATCAGAATTTATCAATAGAATCGAACTGAGAACCAGCCATCTGACTAAAGAAGAACGAGATAAACTAGGCAGTCTAGTCAATAAGTTCACCAATTTATTTGCGGACCCAAATGAGAAATTGACCTATACTACAAGAGTTGTAGCCGAAATCCGAACAACAACAACGGAACCAGTGTATTCTAAATCATACCCGTATCCGATGGCATTAAAATCTGAAATAGATGATCAGATTAAGCAACTTTTGGAAGATGGAATAATAAAACAATCCAGATCACCATACAACTCACCGGTTTGGATTGTTCCTAAAAAAGAGGACGCTTCAGGCAAAAAGAAGTACCGGATGGTAGTCGATTATCGGAAGCTGAACAAGATCACCATTGCGGATAAATACCCATTTCCCGAGATAAACGAAGTTTTCTCAAATTTAGGAAAAAATCATCTGTTCTCGGTAATTGATTTGAAGAGTGGATTTCATCAGATACCGCTGAAATCAAGCGATGTTGAAAAAACAGCCTTCTCCGTAAATAATGGAAAGTATGAATTCAACAGGCTACCTTTTGGATTGAAAAATGCACCCTCGATATTCCAAAGAGCCCTTGATGACATCCTTAGGGAACATATTGGAAAATGTTGTTATGTCTATATAGATGACATAATAATCTTTGGCAAGGATAAGGAAAGTCACTTCCAAAATCTAGAAAAGATATTTACTACACTTGAATCAGCCAATATGAAGGTACAACTGGATAAAAGTGAGTTTTTACGAAATGAAGTTGAATTCTTAGGGTTTATCATTTCGGCAGAAGGAATAAAAACTAATCCAAAGAAAGTATAGACGATTTGCGATATGCCCTTACCGAAAACTTTAAAGGATTTACGTTCATTTTTAGGTATGTCAGGATACCACAGAAGGTTTATCTGTGACTTTGCTAAGATCGCAAAACCCCTGACATCCCTTTTAAGAGGGGAGGGAGGACGTGTGTCCAAAACACAATCGAAAAATACTCCTATCACGTTGAACAACGAGGCTGAAAAAGGTTTTCTCGAACTGAAAAACTCATTAATATCAGAAGATGTCATCCTGAAATATCCTGATTTCGATAAAGAATTCGAATTAACTACTGATGCCTCTAACTATGCGATTGGAGCAGTGTTGTCTCAAGGAAGAAAGCCAATCACATTCATTTCTAGGACACTCACAAAAACCGAGGAATCATACGCGACTAACGAGAAGGAAATGTTAGCTATCGTTTGGTCACTAACTTCGTTAAGGAATTATTTATATGGATCTAAAAAACTAATAATTTTCACTGATCATCAGCCACTGACGTATGCGTTGAGCAACAAAAACTCTAACAGCAAGTTAAAAAGATGGAAGGCTATCCTTGAAGAGTACAACTACGAGATAAAGTACAAGCCTGGTCTGACGAACGTAGTAGCTGACACTTTATCAAGATTAATAAAAAAATCAGAAATTAACACGGTAGCAACAACACAACATAGTGCTGAGAGTTCCGCGCAAAATTACATTCAGTTTGTGGAGGCTCCAATTAATGCGTTCTGAAACCAATTAATTTTAAAACGCGGTGATGAAATTGATTACAAACTAATTAACTCCTTTCCAGGTTATGTCCGGCATATAATAACAAGAATTGATTTCAAGGAAAAAGAACTCGTAAACATTCTAAAAAAATACTTAAATCCAAAAACAATAAATGCAATAATGACAGAAGAAGATATCATGTGTAATACAACGAATTTATTCTCAAAATTTGGAAAGTTATAGATTAAGATTTACGAGAATATTGGTCAAAGATATCACGGATGAAAGTCAATAAAATGAGCTCATATTAGAAGTTCACAAACGGGCTCATAGAAATGCGCATGAAAATAAAGAACAAATAATTCGCAATTATTATTTTCCAAAAATGAATAGAAAAGTATATAATTTGGTTACAACATGCACAGTGTGTAAGGAAAATAAATACGATCGACATCCCAATAACCCAGAAATAAAACAAACACCCATTCCAAGTTTTGCGGGTCATACCGTACACATAGACATTTTCTCGACAGAATCCAAGTTGACTTTAACAGCGATCGATAAGTTAACAAAGTTTGCTCAAGCGAGAGTCATAGAAAGTAGATCAACAGAAAATGTCAGATTAGCATTACGGGACATTTTGTTTTACTATGGTGTTCCAGAATGGGTCATCATAGATAATGAGAAGTCGCTTAATTCCGCTTCGATAAAAGCAATGATGGAGGATGAAATGAAGATAAAGATTTTTACTACACCCCCATATAAAAGTGAGGTGAATGGACAAATAGAACGCTTTCACTCAACTTTATCGGAGATTATGCGATGTCTCAAAGCAGAGGGAGATAACAGAAGTTTTGAAGAATTGCTACAAAGAGCGGTAAACGAATATAATTATACCATCCACTCGGTAACCAAAAGAAAGCCTATAGAGCTATTTTTTGGTAGAGTTCCAAATATAACACCAGAAGAATTTGAGAAAACCAGGCTTAGCAATATTGAAAAAATTAAGAACAAACAAATCAAGGATCTGGATCTCCACAATAAAAAAAGGAAACCAATTAAACACTACCAACCAGGTGATACAATTTATGTAAAGCATAACAAAAGAATAGGATCTAAGTTAACACAACGCTTTAAAAAAAAAATAGTAAAGGAAAATAAAAATACAGTTATTATAACGAAATCAGGAAGAACAGTTCATAAATCAAATATAAAATCATAATCTTCATACAAACCTTATAAAATTTTCTTTTTCTCTCACTTAACTCTTCTAGAAAATTATTATTTGTGATTTTCTCCAAATTTTGTTTTTGTTCATTTTCTTACCATAGTATTATCCTTTATATCATTTTAGGTGCTTATTATACGAGTGTCTATCATTCGTCCAAATATTAGACTACACAGGATCGCATGCAGTAGCTATTACTATGAAAGAAGCCAAGGTGCAAGAAGGAAGCTTTAGAATCATCCATACGTTTGATTTCGAAAATCTAAGGAATTCATTAAGAGAAATCAGCGACGTGCTAGAGGAAGACGGAATAAAAAACATCAGCTGCATGGGTACCTGAAATACGAAGCTTTACAGGTACTGGATCTTTTGGACAAATTCAAAATTAGAAGGAAACCAAGGTCCTTTAACTCCTTAGGCACCATGTAGAAATGGATAGCAGGAAGTCCAGACCATGCTGATTTTATTATAATTAAAAAGAAAATGAACAACCTCTTAGAAAATAACAACCAACAAACTATAGTAAATAAGTGTCTTTTAGTGATAGGATTAATAATATAAGTAGAATTACTAATGAGATTTTAGAGAATAGGTTAGGTCATGAAATAGATAATTATAATATTCAGAAATTACAATATAAGTTAAAATTTATAAAAGAAGAAATAGATAATATAAAATATGCCGTACATTGGGCTAAAGTAGGAATTATAAACTCATTATTGCTTTCCAAATCAGAAATCGAAACAATTACTTCAATTTTCGACAAAGAAAATTTTCCGTATTCGGACGCTGAAGAAGCGTTAAATTTCTCCAATGTAAAAGTAATTACAAATGGTACTTGCTTGCTCTACGTCATCGAAATCCCAATAACAGAAAATGATGTATTTAAAAAAATTATAGTTAAACCAATAAAGTTTAACAACACTATTATTAAGTTAGATTATAAAGAAATATTATTTAATAATAAAAAAATGTATGGAATAAAAGAAAATTGTAAACAAATAAATTCAATAATAATATGTAATAAATACCAAATTGTTAATATTTCAAATTCTACCTGCATTCCAAACATATTGGAAGGAAAATCATCCACCTGCAATGTTACCAACGCTCATCATATCCCAACAATAGAAAAAATTGCCGAAGGAATTATATTACTGAACCAATTCAATGGTACGATAACAATAGATGATAAAAAAACCACGATTGTAGGAACATACGTAATTAAATTCCAAAATTCTACAGTAATAATTAAAGATATGGTATTTACATCGAAGGAAACCGTTAGCGTGTTACCTGCAATTTTACAACCAGAACTAATAAAAAAAGAATTTCAACAGCATCTGTCTCAAGAGCTTTTCAAGGACCTTCATACCAATAATATAAATAAAATTGAATTACTGAAAGAACGAAGTCTAATCAATCACGTATTAAGTACTTCAAGTGTCATACCGGCCATAGCATCAATATTGGGTTTATTTGTATTAATTGGGCTACGGTATAGGAAAAAACGAGACAAAGTAATAACAAACAACATACTATCATATCAAGCTCCAGAAGAAGTTACTACTTGCAACAACCCAACAATAAAAGATGCAGCACAGAATCCTACAGATTACCAAAATAACAAGGTTCAGATATTTCCGATAAGTTCAGCATCAGTCAAGATTAAAGCAGCCCCAAGGCGAAACTTATACAACTCTAATCTCTAATTTGATCGAATGAGGACATCGATATTTAAGAGGGGAGGAGTTAACAACAGCTAAAATTGTAATCCAGAATTCCAACGCATCATATTACAATTTTATAAATTTTAATTTATAAATTTTTTAGAAAAGTAATTTTCATCTTCGTAGTATAATCAGTTTCTTAGAAATTCATATTGGTGCAAAGAAGTTGTGTGGCACCTCCCCAAAACCTTGATCTGGTCTTAACCAAAAACAATAGGGAACCTCAAAAATGCCCCAAAAATGTTTTGTGTGAATTTCAAAACTCTTGCTCTAATTTTTCAATTCCATCTCTTATAATTAATTTTTAATTCACGAATATATTAAACTTAAGCCAAATCAACTTCATATGATCATATTCATATAATAATCATCATGATGATTCATCATATATATTCATAAATATCTATCAATATCAATAAGCCATTTACTTAAAAAAAATCTTTGTCTTTTTTTTTGCTTATCTTAAATAAAATAAATAAACAAAAAAACAAAAAAACTAAAACAAACAAAATTCATATAATTTCATGTTAAATACTAGATGCATAGCTAAATTTAAAATTTTTGTATGAAAATATTGGAGTTAAAAAAGTTAGCTGTTCCAAAAAAATAGGGAACCTAGAAATTGATTGAAAAATATTTTGTGAAAATTTCAAAACTGTAGCTCTTTTAGTTTTTGAGTTATCGTGCTGACACACAGACGGACGGACGGACGGACAGACATACATAGCTAGATCGACTAATTTTTCGATTCTGAGCCGATACGTACCCTTGACACTATATCTAGCTCGTCTAGATCAATGCGTTACAAACGGAGGAGCAAATCTAATATACCCGATGTCATATATGTATGCACGGGTATAAAAAGAAATAAAAAGCGTTAAAATTTTTTTTAAAAAGAATTTTAAAGAATTAAAAATTTAATTTTTTTTTTAAGCAAAAATTATGGGATAAAAAGTTAAATTTTTTTTTAACTATTTCACTTTCTTATATTTTTTTTGTAACATTTATAATAGCATAGGGGAAATAAATAACGGTTAGTGGGTATGCACGGGTATCTAAAAGTTGACAAGGACAACTATAATCTTCCTCGTTTTATATTAATCTTTTATTAAATTATAGAAATAAATATTTTTTTGGAAATAAATATATTTTTGGGTGACTTGGAGTATTAAAATCTTTAACTTATAGGTATAAGTTCGTTTTTTCAGTGCAAAAAAAAATCAAGTAAAATAAGTTTTGATAGAAAGTAGGTATACCAATAATTAATAAACAATACTTTTTTTTTATATTGTATTTACTCTGTACGAGCAAAAGCTCTTTTTGAGATTTAAATAAACAAATAAATAAAAAAATTAATAAAAAATTAAATTTTACAGTAATTCAATTCAAGAAGGTTCTTCTCCAACTCCTGATCTAGATTCTCAAATAGAAAAGTATATAACATATACCTAAAATTTTAAAGATTTTTTTCATTGATTTCATTTTGATTTGACAGATTATTATCGACGTCTTGAATTCACCTTTAATTTTAAATTCAGTACATCGAAGTGATAGTTCAATAGATAAACGTGATTTTTCTGATGACGATATTTGTGGTGATCCTACTTACCAACCGGACCCAACAGAATTTGAAGAAAATGCTATTGATCCATGTAACAAATCCTAT
The DNA here is from genome assembly GCA_963082915.1 of Dolichopus griseipennis. NCBI lineage: Eukaryota > Metazoa > Arthropoda > Insecta > Diptera > Dolichopodidae > Dolichopus > Dolichopus griseipennis. The sequence goes on along the minus strand of OY720441.1, from coordinate 318,331,225 downwards.
TCTGAAAGCAGTCCTGTTGTTCTTGAAGCAGAATCTGCAAATGGACAGGCAACTCCTCGCTCAGTAACAGGTACTTCAAAACCTGCCAGGAAAAGAAAACGTCAACCCAGAAATTGGAAGAGAATAATTAATAAACGCATGAGACAACAAGGTAAGGAGTACACTACAAAATCAGGAAGAAAAATAGAGGCTAAAAAGTTGCTACCAGCAAAGTGCACCAACTCTTGCTACTTCAATTGCACTACTAATTTCACGGAATCTGAAAGACAACATATACACAACCATTTTTGGACCCTTACTGACGAAGAAAAGAAGTTTTTTTATACAAAATTTATTGAGCGCGTACCAATCAAACGGAGACGAAAAGTAGATTTTGGAGAACCAAAAAAGCTTAATACCTTTCATTATTTCCTAACATCTGGGATTAACAGATTGAGAGTTTGTCAAACATTTTTCCTAGCTACGCTTTCAGTTTCGGCTAAAGTTATTTATCATTTTTATAAAAACAACTTTAATGAAACTACAAAATGTCCAATACCATCTACAAAAGGTAAACATAGTAAGACCACCTTAGACGAAAATATCAAAAATGAAATTCGAAGACATATTGAAAAATTTCCTTGTATAGATCCACATTATTTACGAGCTGGAAGCCAAAAACAATGTCTTGAAGCTGGACTTTCGATACAAAAAATGTATAATATGTATAAAGAAGAACATTCAGAGAATTATGCAAAATACAACATATACAGGACTATATTTAACACGGAATATAATATATCATTTTTCATACCTTAAAAGGATCACTGCGACTACTGCTTAAAATTCCAAAATAATATTGATATTCCAGAGAATGAGAAGAAAAAGTATGAGAAGCACGAATTATTAAAGAAGAAAGCTAGAGCACATAAGGATTCAGATCGAAAAATGAACAACCCAGAAGTGGCTGTTTTAAGCTATGACCTACAAAATGTGTTTCAATTACCCCATGGCAACGCATTTAACTTTTTTTACAAACGAAAATACAGTGTATACAATCTTACTGCATATTGTAGTAACAACAAAGTCACTTACTGTTCACTGTGGCACGAATCTCAGAGTGGGAGATCAGGCAACGATATTGCTAGTGCTCTGTTTAAAATTTTAAATGCTGTGGTTGCAGCTAATTTGCAGGTCACAAAAATCATCCTCTGGTCAGACAGTTTTTTTGTATTATTTTACGTTATTGAATTAAAGTTAATTTTGAATCAATAGAATACCTATTTATTTTTGAATTAAAAATTTAAGTTTTTTTATATTATTTTACATTATTGAATTAAAGTTAATTTTGTTATTTCATTTAAATCTATTTTAGTGATTTTTTAAAAAATATTTTTTCTTTTTTCAGTTTTCCTCGAATTTGTTTAGATTGCGTGCTTATGTGCCTTATATTTTTCACATTTGTATAGTAAAAGTCACTTAAGCAAAAAAATTTTTTTTTTTTTTGCTGCAAATGTATGGAGAGGGTTCTATATCCAAAATGAACATTTTTTAAATAAACCTTTATATTTCCTTTCCCACTTGATGTTTTTAAAAATTTCAAAATGCAATCAATTTAAAGAACCTCTATTTTGATTAAAAATATTATAAAATTAACTTTTCCATAATTTAAATAGGTCAAATTTCAATTCAAACTTTAAAATGCGCTTTTCTATCACTTCATATTTTTTGACATAGGGCACTTAAGTTCTCACATGACGATTTATGACGCTTTCAAATCACGACGTTAAGAGAACTAACAAACAAATTTTCTCATTGTTATATTTCGATGCAACTCCGCATAGAAACATGCAACTCTTGTGGACATAGAAACATGCAGAGACAGAGGCGAAGTACGTAAGTTCTACAAACAAGCCAAGCAGTTGGCAGCTGGCTACAAACAACGTACACACGCGCTTAAAGACAGCATGGGAAATTTGATAACCGATACGCGAGAGATATTGAAGACATGGAAACAACATTTCGAACAGTTCTTAAATGATGGGCATACAGAACACCAGAATAATGCACCAGTCACATTGATCAACGATGACGAAATACTACCACCGAGCCTAATGGAAGTTGATCAAGCCATTCAGAAACGGAAAAATAACAAAGCTGCTGGTTCAGATGGAATCCCAGCTGAGTTATTTAAGGTAGCAGGAGAAGATTTGGTTAGGAGCATGCACCAAATCATCACTAGAGTCTGGATGGAAGAATGCATGCCCGATGACTGGAACATTAGCACCATATGCCCCATCCACAAAAAGAGCGATGCCATGTCATGTGCCAACTATAGAGGAATATCTCTATTGAATGTCGCGTACAAGATCCTTTCCAACGTAATATGCGAACGACTGAAACCACATTGCAATAACATCATAGGCAACTACCAATGTGGTTTCCGTCCTGGTAAGTCTACCATCGACCAAATCTTCGCATTGAGGCAAATCCTGGAGAAGACCCATGAATTTCAAATCGATACACACCATCTTTTTATCGATTTTAAGGCAGCCTACGACAGTATCTATCGCCGGGAACTGTACATTGCAATGTCGGAATATAGCATACCATCCAAGCTTATCCGACTTTGCCAAGTAACATTGGAGAACACTAAATGTGCAGTTGCTATTGGAGGAAATATGCTCTTCCGCACATGCACCGGCTTCCGTCAAGGTGATGCACTGTCGTGCGACTTCTTCAATTTAGTGCTCGAACAGATTATACGCCACTATGGTGTCAACACCGAAGGAACAATCTTCAGAAAATCTGTTCAGCTATTAGGCTTCGCGGACGACGTCGACATAATAGCAACATCACAACGAGCCGTCATCGAAGCCTTCGTCCGTATTGAAGAAGAAGCAAAGAAAATGGGTCTTCTAGTGAACGAGAACAAAACAAAGTATATGTTATCAACAAATAAAGAGGCCAGAATACATCGAGCAGGTCAAAACATCACTGTTGGTACATATAACTTTGAGGTAGTTAAGGAGTTTGTTTACCTAGGTACAAATGTAAACTCCGCAAATGACATCAATGTGCAGATCCGACGAAGAATAAACCTAGCAAACCGCTGCTACTTCGGTTTGTCAAAGCAACTGGGTTCAAAACTCCTCTCGCGCAGTTCCAAAGTGCAACTGTACAAAACGCTCATACTTCCGGTGCTACTATATGGAGCAGAATGCTGGACATTGCCCAGAGCAAGTGAGCAAGCACTTGGAACTTTCGAGCGAAAGATTCTTCGTCGAGTGTTCGGTCCTTACTGCGACGATGGGACCTGGAGAAGAAGATACAATGCCGAGATCTATCAGCTGTACGGTGACGTAGACCTAGTTCAAAAAATTAAGATCAAAAGGCTGCAATGGCTAGGTCACGTTGAGCGAATGGACAACAATGCTCCAGCTAAAAAGATACTCGAAGCCAGACCAGAGGGAACACGTCGCAGAGGTCGCCCAAACCTTCGTTGGAGAGACGAGATTTCGACAGACATCAGAAGGCTCCAAATCTCCAACAGAAGAGAATCTGCTCGGGACCGAACGAGGTGGAGAGGAACGCTACGTCAGGCCCAGGACCTTCATGGTCTGTAGCGCCACCTAAGTAAGTAAGTATTTTTCGATGCATTGAGACGCAAAAATGTAAATAAAAAACAAACAAAAAAATCGGTATCAATTCTTAAATCATATGTAAATTCAATATTATCAAGAATCTTCTTTTTGACCACATGCTCTCAAATTTTGATATTGTTCTCTTGTTTTTATATTTTTTATTTTTTTATATTTTTTCAAGTTATGAATATGATGTTGTTATCTTATTTTTTGTTGCTGGTATTTAATAAAAAAAAAAAATTGAATCAGTTGATTGTAATATAAAAAATAATTTGAAAGTAGACTTTTACACAGAATTGCCAGACAGTGCAATAAAATTTCAAATGGTAAATAATTTGAACATTATATATTTAAATATTAGAAGTCTAAGAAATAAATTATACGATTTAGAATACCAAATCAACAATTCCAAATTTAATATTCATATAATTATTTTAACTGAAATTTGGTTAAGGGAAATAAATAATTAAATAATAATATAATAAAATAATTTCTACAATTTGCCAAATTTTAATGCTTATTTTTCTAATAGGAAAGAACCTTATGGAGGGTGTGCAATTTATGTAGATAAAAAAATTTCGAGTTGTCTAGTTTTCGAGGAAAAGTTTCAAAATTCGCATTTTCTAATGGTAAAACTATTAAAGAAAGATTTTAGTATACTATCAATTTACAGGTCTCATTATACCAGTATGAATGAATTTTTAAATAAATTAAACTTATTAACTACCAAATATAAAAACACTATTATAACCGGTGATTTTAATTTAGATTTGTTGGTTAACAATACTGAAGTTATACAGGCATGCTTTTAACAAATGGATATGTTACATATAATAAAATATCGAATACATTTGCAACAAGAATTGGAATGGATAAAAAATCAATTATAGATCATTTCATTACTGATTGAATTAAGTAAAATAAATATAAGGAAAAAATAATAAAAAATCAAAAAAAAAAAAAAAAAAAAAAATAATTATAGAACATAAATGTAAATATGCCTTGAGCAAGTATGTAAATAGAATTTAAATTGTATGAAGTATTTTTACTAAGTAAAATAAATTGAGATAGATGGTAACACTAATGTTAAACATATTGCTTTTAATGTCATAGTTGGCAGAACATATATTTAAGTCAGCCATATTGAATTGTTAGACAAAATTGTAAAAATTAAAGTTGTTAAAATTTTTATGAACTCAATAAAGAAATAAAAAAAAAAAAAAATATGCCAGTAAAACCAGGTATATAATATTTAAAAGAAAGTGTACGGATCACCTGGAAATATATTATAATAATTACCAACTTGAAATTGTTAAGAGGTATAAATACTTAGGAATTATAGTAGATGAAAACTTAACTTGGGAGCCACATATATTACAGCAATTAAAAAAAACCAGAAGAATTGCAGGAATATTCAAGCTAATAAGAAATAGAGTTCTGCATAATTTAAAGCGGACATTATATTACAGTATGTTTCACTCAACACTTACATATAATATAATAATTTGGGGAAATACTTACAATAAATATATTAATCTACTACAAGTTACACAAAATAAAGTTATCAAAAACTTGTTTGGGTATAAAAGCAGAACGTCAACACGATTTATTCACAAAGTAAATAAAACATTACCTATCCCACTATATATAAAAAGCAAACTAGCACTACAAGTAAGTACATTATATGATGACAAATAACATAAATACAAACATAGAAACACTGTTGAATAGAGATGTACACGCTACCAGAAATGGAATTAAAATTAATATAAAATTTTTGAGAGCAAGGTTCAACAATCGTGATACAGTCTATAACACTGCTTATAAAATTTATAATGAAATACCAGATGAAATTAAAGAAATTGATAAAATAAGTGTTTTTAAATACAAGGTTAATGAATTATTTTTAGAAAGTAGTTAACATCCTATTGTTGTTGAGATTATTTTAATTTTTGATTTGATTTTTTTGAAATATGGATTATTAATTTTGATATAGTTTAATTAGCATTAAGGTTTTTGTATTTTTTCTTTTTCATTTTTTCATATTTACTTTCTTTGAATTTTTTTATTTATTTTCTAATTGATATTGATGAATTTTTGTTGATTTGAATTTTTTTTTTTTTTTTTAGGGTTTATAAAATATTGTTAGTAGTAAAGTAGTATTTTGTTTATATATTTATAATTTAGTTTTTTTTTTGTTATTAAGATTATTGTAAAATACTCTATACGAGCCATATGGCTCTTTTTGAGATAAAATGAAATAAAAAAAAAAAAAAAAAAAAAAAAAAATTAGCTTAGCACAATTCAAAGAAAATTCATTATTAATGGCAATTAAAATACCAAGAAAAATTAAAGCAATACAATTAGAAATAATAGTTTCTATCCCAAATAAAGAAAATAAAGAAATAGACTTTATAAATGAAATCATATTTACATTTTATAATAAAACTTATAGATATGAAAAATTAAAAACTTTAAATGAATTAAATTTAAGTAAGCATTGTATATTTAAAAACAACTGGCAATTATTAAAAAATACATTAACAGAAATTGTAAAAATAGACAAAGAAACAATTTTAATTAAAAACGCTAATAAATTAAAAATAAATCAAACATGTGACAATAGAAATATAGTTATATCAAACAATGTTCTGATTCACTTTAACAATTGTACACTTAGGATAATGGATCATTATTTTTCAAATGTAAAACAAGTATTTCAAGAAAGGTTCTATTATCCATTAAACCAAACATATAATTTTAAAAATAAGATGGCATTTGATGAAATTGTATTAGAAAATGAAAAAAATATAAAAGTTCATAAACATATATCTTATATACTTGATATAATAATTTTTGTAATTGGAATAATTGGAGCAATTATATTATTGAAAAATATGCTTATTTTAAAATTAATAATAGAATTCAGGAGAATTCTAATCTAAAGGAGGGAGAAGTTACGTATTCGTCTGATAATCCACCTGTTAAAAATACAACAACGTCAGCAATACCTGCTATTATCCAAATAAATTCCATTCCCACAAAAATAACAGACGCTAAATTTGCATTTCCTGTTATTGCCAAATAATAGAATTTATTATTTGCAATAACTTGAAATATATATCAGATTTCAATCTAATTATATTTAATTTATTAACCAATAATTTAAATATAAAGTTAATATCATATTTCGTCTGGAATAATAAAATTACTTCTTATTAAATTGATTATGAAATAATTAAAATACAGTTTCTCACACTAAATATTATTGCTCGAATTACACCAAAAAGTTAAATTTGTTTTTGTAATTAAATTATTATAAAATTATTAAGTGATCATATTACAAAAGTAATATTCAAAATAAGTTGTATAATCAAAATAATGCGTTTTTATAATAATTTTAATAATAAGTTTCTCACGCCCAAAATAGCTGAACTAACATAATTTATAATATAAATAGGACGATAATTAGAATAAGAAATCAATTGTTAATTGTTAATCAATCCAGTATTTACCATCCCATTTAAGCACACAGAAAATGTATAACTTGTATTGCGAAATTACTCTCGATCCTGTTTCTAGGAAAATATATAGTAGAAAATTTCATAAACTCAACCAAAATTTAAAGATTCCACAAGTGGACACATGTAAATAAAATAAAAATAGTGGCACTTCCGGAGCAGCAGCAAAAATATCAAGAAGAAGAATTAAATCAGCATCACAGTCTCGCAGATTACGTATACAACTTAAAAAGGAAAATAAGAAATGTGAAAAAATAAATTCAACTTTATGAGTATTTGCTCTCGACCTTTAACAGTTTTTCTCCACTCCATATCTTAATACGACAGCAGCGTTCTACAAACGTTTACTGTGGACATATAATTTGACGATACATAATCTAGGAAATGGGGAAGTGAAATGCTACATGTGGCATGAAGCTGAAGGAGGTCGTGGGTCACAGTCTTATATAAAGAGCTAATAAATTTTCCGGATGAAGTGAATCATTGTATTCTTTATTCCGATAAATGCGGTAGCCAAAATAAAAATTCGCATGCAACACAAGTCAACATTGCAAATTATTGATCATTTAAAGCAAATATTTCATCCATATTTCTTCCTATTTCAAAGAAAAAGAAAAAGGACTTAATAAGTCTTATCATATCAGAATTTCATAATTTTTATAACAATTTAAAAGTTTCCCTTACAGTAATCGATTCTCTTCCTAATATTGAAGAGCATAAAGAAAAACTATAATTAAAGATTTTTAATTTTATGCAAAAATTTTGCTTATTTTGTTTAAAATTTGATTTTTTGAATATAAACTGAAGACTAAAAATAGATACTGAATAAATACTAAAATAAA